>JAJTUV010000912.1:600000-1160755 GCA_021653895.1 Mastomys natalensis | reverse complement strand
AAAGTTATTTAAAAAATTTCCTTTTAAAAACCCTCATAAAAACTGTATTCCTCTCCCCTCCCCTTTATTTTTTAAAAAATTATTCCCCTGACCCCTTCCCCATTAAAAAAAAGGCCAAATTTTCTTCTTTTCCCCCAAATCAAGGGGTGTTTTTAAAGGAAATTAAAAAACCTTTTTAAAGGGGGGGAAATAAAAAGAAAAAAAAGGGAAAAAAAGAAAAATTTTTTGAGAACAAAAAAGGGGTCAAAGGGGGAAAGGGTTTTAAATAAAAAAAAAAAAGAAAGGAAAAGGATTATTTTTTAAAAAGAAAAGGGGGGAAAATTTTTCTTGGGAAAAAAAAGGAAAAGGGGGGGAAAAACTCCAAAACCCCTTTCAAAGGGCCCTGGGTTTAGCCATCTCCCCAAACCTTTTCCAACCCTAAAAATTACGGGAAGATGTTTTGAAGTCCCCCCTTGGGAATAAAGGGGGCCCTGGGGGTTGGGGACTAAAAGGGGTTTTTGGGCAAAACCCCTTTGGGAAGAAAAAAAAAAAACTGAAATTCAACCAACCAGGGGCCCTAGAGCCCCCAAAAAAAAAGCTCATAATCCCCCAGTATTGTAGAGGAGGCCTTTTGGGGGGGGGCATCAGTGGGAAAAAGACCCCCCTTAGTCTTTTTGCAGGCTTTTGCTTCAGTGGTGGGGAAATGTGGGGGGGGGGCGCGGGGAAAGGGGAGTGGGGGGGGGGGGGAACACCCTCATAGAAACGGCGGAGGGGGGAATGGGATTTGCGGGTTTCCCGGGGAGGGGGAGGAAAGGGGGGGGGATGGGGGGGGAATTTTAAAGGGGTTTTTAAAAAAAATATCCAATTAAAAAAAAAGCCCAAGAGCCTGAGGGAAAAAATTGTAAAAAGTTTAAAATTAATTCAAATCCCTTTATTTTTTTTTTTAAAGTCGGGTTAGTGATTATTCTGTCTTGGCAGATATAATCAGTCGACTATTCCACAAGTGTGTCCTTTTCTGGACAGTTTGTCTGTAGATGAAAAGAGGCAATTCTTGCCTAGTGACTGTCTCACCACAACTGGAGTAACTCCAAAGATGCTCAATTTCTTCTTAGAATCTAAGACAGGGAAGCTTTCAGGAGCAGACAAGTCTCTAATCAAAATGAACATTAATACAGAAATGTTTGTAACATAATTCTGTGGACTTCTGACATTTTGAAAACTAACTATCCATGTAAGCAATCTGGACTGCTGTCTGTTAACTCCTCTCAGCTATTTCTAAATTAAAATATAGAAAACACCCTAAACAATAAACTCAGAGCCACGAATTTGCTATAGACCCTTAACTCACAGGCTAATTATCTCAAATCAGTTAAAAAAAAAGTTAAAGAAGGACTGGGTCTATGCCTTGTATTCCTAAATGTGTTATATAAGCCCAATGCCTTATGAGAGTAACAATATTAATCTCACTTTTATATCAATAAGAAACTTGTACCAATGAAAACCTTAAATTTGAAATCAAAGTAAATTTTGTACCAGTTAAGAAATTATAACTTCAGCTTAAAACAATTATACAGATTTTTACCAATAGGTTATGGCTATGCAATAAATCCTAGCTATTCCTCCCTGTTCCAACAAAAACACTACTTTTCCCTAGAAAGACAGCCCAATATTAACCACCTTTGTCCCCAAGCCCAGGGAATAGGGGCAACAACTCTTAATTAACTTCTTCAAGCTGATTACAGGTGTTGAGATATTAGAAGAGGGGCAGAGGGAAGAGTAAATTGATAAGTCTCTAATGTCTGTGTCTTCACTGCATTCAGCTGAAATTCCAGGACATCAGAGATTTTAGCAGGTCTGCTCAGCTTGCTTGATGAGTAGATACACCAAGGCTGTGTATTCTGCAATATATAATTCTCAAAACAAATTTTAGTATCAAGATAATTTTTTGTTTGAATTCTGGAATCTAGTCTTCTGAAGCCTGCCTCTGTCATGTCTAATCTATATAATTCTGGGAATTTCTATGAGGGTGTGCTCCCACCATCCTCCCATTCCTCCTCCTCCCTGCTCTCAAATTCCCCAACACTAGGGAATCCAAATTTTCAGTCACCAAGGCCCTCCAGTTCCACTGATGCCTGACAAGGCCACCCTCAACTACCTACACAAGTGGAGCCATGAGTCCCTCCCTTTGTGTTTCAGGCTGGAGGTTTTAGAATGGCTACTCCAGCTTGTTTTCTTAGGACCATTTGCTTGAAAAATTGTTTTCCAGGCTTTTACTCTAAGGTAGTGTCTGTCTTTGTCACTGAGGCAGGTTTCTTGTATGCAGCAAAATGCTGGGTCCTGTTTACGTATCCAGTCTGTTTTTGAATCTGAATCTTGCTTTCCTGGTGATATGGGGAATTCAGGACTTTTATTGTTGGAGAATTAGGTTCTAATGATGTCAAGTACCCAGGGTTCCTGATGCTTACGTTCTTGCACTTCCCTTTTGCCATCTGGATCTCCTTAGTGCTACCAACCCTGTCTCTGCCTGGAGCCTGTCTTTCCTATTATCTTGGTTGTCTCAGAACTGTGTGGGGTCGGTGTTACTACTGGGGTTATAGCTGGGGCCCAAGATCTGCTCAGTGCTAGGGTGCAGACAGGAAGGAACCAGTGCTCCAGGCCAGGAGTGAATTCCTGGGTCCCAGTGGGTCCCAGTTACTCCCTGTTTGGGGTGGGTGTTGCTATCTCCTTACCTAAGATACTGCCTGGCTCCTGCAGTGAGCTCCTGGGCAGCCTGCTTCCTCTAGGTTTTGTGAGATTGGGTGCAGAGTTGCCACCGGGGATCTGCTCAGTGCTCGGGCCCAGACCAGAAGGGCCATCTGTATTTCTAAAAAGTATTTCTCTCCACTCACACTAGTACAATGCACAAGGCCTTTCACAGCTGCTGTATTCTTTTCTCTTTTCTTATCGCTTCTGTTGATTTCTAATCTCCACTCAGATCTGTTTATTTATCACTTCTACAAACACAATTTCTTTGGTGAAGAAAAATGTAAATCAAAAGCACAATAATGTATTGCCTCATATCTGTTAAAGGATTACTACCAAAAGTGCAGTACATACTTGCTACTGAGAACATAAGGCAACAGGAAACTTGCACAGTGCTGGTAGTAATTAGTTTCACCTATTATGGTTCAACAAGCTAAAAATTAACTGGATAATAATTCAGCAATTCCACTACTGAATATAAATGCAGAGGAAATAAGATGCACTGTATAAAAGAGACGCCAGCTCTCCCATGTTCACTGAAGTATTATCTATGACATTCAAGGTCTAGAAACAACATACATGTCCAGTGACAGATGAAAGGAAAAAGAAATTTCGTATAATTACACAACTGAGTAATAACTAGCCATAAAAATGAAACCCTGCTATTTGTAACAAGAGATATAAACCTGGAGGGGTTTATGCTAAGTCAGTAAGCTTGGCAGAAGGAGACAAATGTTTTGTGACCATACTCATATGGAGACTCTTAAAAAGTTGATTTCAGGGAAGTAGACAGCAGAATGGTGGTTACTATAAATTAGGTAGCTGGTGAGGGGCTTTTTCGAGATGTTGATAAAAAGACAAAATTCCCATTAGGATAAATAAGTTCTATAAAACTATTATACAATGTTATCTCTGGTTAATAACTAGCAATTATATTATATTCTTAAAAAAATGCTGAGAATGGATGTAAAGCATTCTTACCACAAAACTGGTAACTATTTAAGGCACATTAATTGACTAATAATCATTCTATATGCATACATATTTCAGAACATCCTGTTGTATACAATGAACACACATAATTTATCTATAAATTTTTTAACAAAAATGCAATGAAATATCATAAACTGGTAAGGAAAAGAAATATTAGCAAAACATCTCTAGAACTTATTAACCAAAAGCCTTTTGAGTCCATTCCAGGCTAGGTTTAGAATATTCTAGGATATTTTTATTACTACAATTGCTACCATTATAATTAAATATTAATTGTTGTGTTATTAGCTATGTAAAGACTAGCTCACAAATGCAAATATGAGCCTGCCAAGGACATGAATAAAATATTTTATTTAACACTAAAGATACACTAACAAAAAATACTTATTTAATGAATAAATGAACAAATTAATAAAGGAATATGATATTCTTATTTCTCATCATCTAATTTCATTAATTTTTTGTTGAGGACAGAAGGGGCCTTTTTTACCATAATAAGCAAAAGAACCTAGTCATGACATAGATAACATTAGGAAGAAAAAAGTCCAGTTTACCTCTGAGCAGGGTGAGGGGAGTGAAAATCAAAAAAAAAAAAAAAAAGAGGCAGAGCATTTTAGTATTCACAAAAAATATCCTAAAAAATATAAACTATGAGCTATAAAAAGAGATACCTGGGAAAGCATGGAAGACTGAGGTGAGCCAAAGAGAAACAAGAGTATAATATTTGACACCGGCACTGGACTGAGGATGGAAAGTATGGTGAGCCGCAGATAAGACTGGACCATTTAACTAATGAACTATTCAGCCTAAGCCTTTCCAAATTTTGTGTGCATCGTCCCAGAAGTATACACTATTTTTATAGCCTCCTTAGCCAGGAGAACTTTTAGTGTGGGTTCAGCTTCCCCATACCATAATTCCAGAAATATTAAAGAATTCATTGTTTCTCCAGATGAATAGTATACACTTTGTTGCCTCCAAACTGAATACACTACCCTTTAGGCAGCAATGCCTGCTGTCTCTATAATCTAAATCCAAAACCTCCTTCAAAGCCAGCTCAAATTCTGAACCTCTCCTGATGGTTCTCTCTATTCTAAACCACATAGTTTTACACGATTTTCATTATTTCCATCAGTATGGAGATATCAGTTAATTTGATTCTTTTTCCAATAACTGGTGCCAGTTCATGCTAGTTCTAATAGTGTGATATTTTACCTTCTAATTTTTAATTAACATACAAAGTATTACTTATCACTTTAGCATTTTCAAGAATAATTTGCATCTCTAGATGAAACCTACTTGATCAGGCTGTATCATCTTCTTAATGTTTCCTTAATTCAGTTTGTGAATATTTATCTGAAGAACTTTTGTTCACTGGGAAAATTAATCTTTAAATTTCTTTGCTAATATACTTACTAATGGCACATGTTTATGACATCCAGAAAGGTTTAGATTTGTATGCATGTTTAAAGTTGAATTATTTACAGAAGCTAAGAAATGGAACCACTCTAGATGTCCATCACCAGATGAACAGAAAACATAGTAAGTATAAACCATTGAATCTTTAAACAAGAATAAAATCATGACATTTATAGGAAAATAGATAAAACTAAATGTCACTAAGTTGAGTAAAATAAGCTAGACTCAGAAAAGCTTCCATCTTTTTTGTAATATTCAGTATATCTAGGTGTGTGTGTGTGTGTGTGTGTGTGTGTGTTGTGTGTGTGTGTGTGTGTGTGTGTGGTTTAGAAGAAGAGGTCATGAAGGAGACGGTGATAGAATACATGTGCCATGTAAACAGAAATGAAGCTTCTGAAGGATAAAGAAGGGAACATGCATGAAGTGGACTTGGAGACAGGGAGGGCAACTGGGGAAGAGAATAAATACTAACAAGTAATGTACGGAGATACCATAATGTAACCCATTATTGTATATGTTACCTTTAAATTTAATTTTAATAAAAAGAAAGAAAATACTACCTAACACATCTTGGCTAGGACCTCTGTCTGCTGGGCTGAGTTTCAGTAACAACAAGGTCTTTACAGTATCTCAGGGCTGTGCTGATTGCAGTGGAGGTTAAGTGTAAAGTAGAAGTCCTTCCTGCTTGGTCATAGCTAGACCATATGAGTTAGACGCATAGCTAGTCTGCTCCCAGTAAGACACCATATTCAGACTCATATCAGAGTATCTGCTTCACTCAGAGCAGTTGAGGATCCACTACACCCAGAGCAGTTGACTCCTAGTTGGTCTGCTCCCTTACCCCAACACCATATCCTGACCTATTGGCACAGATTCCTTCCAATCTGAGCCAGTGCACTGAGCTGACCTTGGGTGCTAAGTCTACAAACAAACTCACAACACCCAGAGGAAGCTGGACTCCCAGGAACTCAAACACACCCAGAATCATATGTTTACAGGATTCCAGAGGCAGCCTGACTCCCAGGAGCTCTGACACTCAGGATCATAGAGAGAGCTGGACTCTGAGGAGCTCTGACACAACCAAAAAAAAAAAAAAAAACAAGAGAGACAGGCTCCAATCAGAGACAGTGGGTGCAGGGAACACTAGAGATAACCAGATGGTGAAAGGCAAGCACAAGAATGTAAGCAACAGAAATAAAGGTTACTTGACATCATCAAACCCAGTTCACCCAACATATCAAGTCCTGGATACCCCATCACACTGGAAAAGCAAGATTCAGATTCAAAATCACTTCTCAAGATGGTGATAGAGGACTTTAAGAATGAAATAAATAACTCCCTTAAAGAAATACAGGAGAACACAGTTAAATAGGTAGAAGCCCTTAAAGAGGAAACACAAAAATCCTTTAAATGATTACAGGAAAAGCACAACCAAACAAGTGAAGGAATTGGTCAAAACCATCCAAGATCTAAAAATGGAAGTAGAAACATAAAGAAATCACAAAGGGAGACTAACCAGGAGATAGAAACCCTAGGAAGGAGATCAGGAGTCATAGATGCAAGCATCACCAACAAAATACAAGAGATAGAAGAGAGAATCTCAGGTGCAGAAGATGTCATAGAAAACATTGACATGAAAGTCAAAGAAAATACGAAATGCAAAAAGCTCCTAACCCAAAACATAAAGGAAATCCAAGACACAATGAGAAGACCAAATCTAAGGATAATAGGTATAGAAGAGAGCAAAGATTCCCAACTAAAAGGGCCAATAAATATCTTCAACAAGATTATACAAGAAAACTTCCTTGACCTAAAGAAAGATATGCCCATGAACATACAAGAAGCCTAAAGAACTCCAAATAGACTAGACCAGAAAAGAAATTCCTCCTGTCACATAATAATCAAAACACCAAATGCACAAAACAAAGAAAGAATATTAAAAAGCAGTAAGGGAAAAAGGTAAAGTAACATATAAAGGCAGACCTATCAGAATTACACCAGACTTATCACCAGAGACCATAAAAGTGTTCTGGACAGATCCTGGACCAATGTCATACAGAACCTAAGAGAATACAAATGACAGCCCAGGCTACTATATCCAACAAAACTCTCAATTACCATAGATGGAGAAACCAAGATATTCCATAACAAAACTAAATTTACACAATATCTTTCCACAGATCCAGCCCTACAAAGGATAGTAGATGGAAAACTCCAAAACAAGGAGTGAAACTACACCCTAGAAAAGATAAGAAAGTAATCTTCTTCCAACAAACAAAAAAGAAGATAACCACACAAACATAATTCCACCTCTAATAACAGAAATAACAAGAAGCAACAATTTTCCTAATATCTCATAATATCAATGGACTCAATTCCCTAATAAAAAGATATAACTAATGGGCTGGATATGTAATCAGGACCCAACATTTTGCTGCATACAGGAAATGTACTTCAGTGAGAAAGACAGAGACTACCTCAGAATAAAAGGCTGGAAAACAATTTGCAAACAAACGGTCCCAAGAAACAAGCTGGATTAGCCATTCTAATATAGGATACAATGGACTTTCAACCAAAAGTTATCAAGAAAGATAAGGAAGAACACTTTATACACCACGTCAAAGGAAAAATCTAACAAGAAGAACTCTCAAATCTGAACATCTATGCTCCAAATGCTAGGGCATGCACATTCATAAAAGAAAGTTTACTAAAACTCAAAGTACACATTTCACCTCACATAATAATAGTGGGAGACTTCAACACACCACTCTCAGCAATGAACAGAACATGAAAACAGAAACTAAACAGAGACACAGTGAAACTAACAGAATTTATGAACCAAATGGTTTTAACACATATCTATAGAACATTTCATCCTAAAACAAAAAAATATATCTTCTTCTCAGTACCTCATTGTCCCTTCTCTAAAATTGAGCATATAATTGGTCACAAAAGAGGCCTTGACAGATACAAGAAGATTGAAATAATCCTTTGCATCCTACAGATCACCACAGAATAAGGTTAATCTTCAATAACAACAAAAACAATGGGAAGCCCACATACACGTGGAAACTGAACAACAATGATCTATTCAATTATATCTTGGTCAAGGAAGAAATAAAGAAAGAAATTAAAGACCTTTTAGAATTTAATGAAAATGAAGGCACATCATACCAAAACTTATGGGACATAATGAAAGCAGTGCTAAGAGGAAAACTCAAAGCTCTAAGTGCCTACAAAAAGACACTGGATAGAACATACACTAGCAACTTGACGGCACACCTGAAAGCTCTAGAACAAAAAGAGGCAAATACACCCAAAAGAAGTAGATTGCAGGAAATAATCAAACTCAGGGCTGAAATAAACCAAATAGAAACAAGAAGAACTATACAAAGAGTCAACAAAACCAGGAGTTAGTTCTTTGAGAAAATCAACAAGATAGATAAACCCTTAGCCAGACTAACCAGAGGGCATAGAGACAATATCCAAATTAATAAAATCAGAACTGAAAAGGGAGACATAACAACAGAAACTGAGGAAATTCAAAAAAATCATCAGATTCTACTACAAAAGTCTATACTCAACAAAACGGCAAAAAAAAAAAAAAAAAGGATGAAATTGACAATTTTCTAGACAGATACCAGGTACCAAAGTTAAAGCAAGATCAGTTAAACCACCTACATAATCCTATAACCCCTAAAGAAATAGCATCAGTCATTAAAAGTTTCCCCACCCATCCTCATAAAAACAGGAAGAGAGGGGATGGGATAGAGGGTTTCTGGGTGGGTTGGGGAATGGGGAAAGGGGATAACAACTAAAACTAAACAAAATATCCAATAAAAAATTAATTAAAAGAAAAAGTCTCTCCACCAAAAAAAAGCCCAGGACCAGATGGTTTTAGTGCAGAATTGTATCAGACCTTCAAAGAGGACCTAATATCAATTCTCTTCAAACATTCTACAAAATAGAAACAAAAAGAACACTATCCAAGTAATTCTATGAAGCCACGATTACACTCATATCTAAACCACACAAAGACCAACAAAAAAAGAGAACTTCAGAACAATCTTCCTTATGAATATCCATGCAAAAATACTCAATAACATTCTCTCAAACCAAATACAAGAACACATCAAAACAATGATCCATCATTATCAAGTAGGCTTCATCCTAGGGATGCAGAGATGGTTCAATATATGGAAATCCATCAACATAATCTACTATATAAACAAACTCAAAGAAAAGAACCACTTGACCCGGCCCGCCGGTATTCAAGGAGACCTTAGGAAGGGGGTGAAAGAATGGAAGGACAAGAGACACAAAGAATGAGAGCAAGTCTGGAGTTCTGATCAAGCTCTGAAACTTTAATTTTGGGTGCAGGTTATAAAGACACATCAAACCCGGAAGTTTGGGTGAGGGTCATTTGCTTAGGGCTATCCCACTATTGAATGCTTATTGCCCTAGACCACCCCACTGTCTTAGCCAGCTTCCAGGAAATGCCAGAAATTCCTGGGACCTAACCTTGTACTGACTAATTCTTCCAGGTAATTCCCTGAAGCTCTCTTGGAACAGCAGGTAGCTTCCTGGGTTTGGCTCCCAACACCACATGATCACCTCACTAGATGCTGAGAAAGCATTTGACAAAATTCAACATCCCTTCATGATAAAGGTCCTGGAAAGATCAGGAATTCAAGACCCATACCTAAGCATAGTAAAAGCAATATACAGCAAACCAGTAGCCAACATCAAACTAAATGGAGAGAAACTTGAAGCAATCCCACTAAAATCAGGGACTAGACAAGGCTGCCCACTCTCTCCCTACCTATTCAATATAGTATTTGAAGTCTTAGCCAGAGCAATTAGACAACAAAAGGAGGTCAAAGAGATCCAAATTGGAAAGGAAAACATCAAAATACCACTATTTGCAGACGATGTGCTAGTATACTTAAGTGACCGAAAACTTTCACCAGAGAACTCATAAACCTGATAACTTCAGCAAAATGGCTAAATATAAAATTAATTCAAACATATCAGTAGCCTTCCTCAATTCAAAATATAAACAGGCTGAGAAAGAAATTAGGGAAATGACACTCTTCTCAATAGTCATAAATAATATAAAATACCTTGGTGTGACTCCAACCAAGCAAGGGAAAGATCTGTATGACAAGAACTTCAAGTCTCTGAAGAAAGAAACCTAAGAAGATTTCAGAAGACGATAAGATCTCCCATGCTCATGGTTTGGTAGGATTAATATAGTAAAAATGATCATCTTGCAGAAAGCAATCTACAGATTCAATGCAATCCTCATCAAAATTCCGACTCAATTCTTTATAGAGTTAGAAAGAGCAATTTGCAATTTCATTTGGATTGACAAAAAACCCAGGATAGTGAAAACTGTTCTCAACAATAAAAGAACTTCTGGGGAAATCACCATCCTTGACCTCAAGCTGTACTACAGAGCAGTAGTGATAAAAAAAAAAAAAAAATGCATGGCTTTGGTACAAAGATATGCAAGAAGATCAATGGAATAGAATTGAAGACCCAGAAATGAACCCACATACCTATGGTCACTTGATCTTTGACAAAGGAACTAAAACCATTAAGTGGAAAAAAGATAACATTTTCAGCAAATGGTGCTGGTTGAACTGGAGGTCAGCATGTAGAAAACTGCAAATATATCCATTCTTATCTCCTTGTACAAAACTCAAGTCCAGGTGTATCAAGGACCTCCAAATAAAACCAGACACACTGAAACTAATAGAAGAGAAAGTGGGGAAGAGACTTGAACACATGGGCACAGGGGGAAAGTTCCTGAACAGGACACCAATGGCTTATGCTCTAAGATCAAGAATTGACAAATGGGACCTCATAAAATTTCAAAGTTTCTGTAAGGCAAAGGACACTGTCAATAGGACAAAATGGCAACCAACAGATTGGGAAAAGATCTTTACTAATCCTACATCTGATAGAGGGCTAATTTTCAATATATACAAAGAACTCAAGAAATTAGACTCCAGACAATCAAATAAGCCTATTTAAAATTTAGGGTACAGAGCTAAACAAATTATTCTCAACTGAGGAAATTCGAATAATCCAAAAGCACCTAAAGAAGTGTTCAACATCCTTAGTCATCAGGGAAATGCAAATCAAAGCAACCCTGAGATTCCACCTCACACCAACCAGAATGGCTAAGATCAAAAATTCAGGGGATAGTAGATGCTAGCAAGGATGTGGAGAAAGAGGAACACTCCTCCATTGTTGGTGGGTTTGCAGGCAGGTACTACCACTCTGGAAATTAGTCTGGCGGTTCCTCAGAAAATCAGACATAGTATTACCTGAGGACCCAGTTATGCCACTCTTGGGCATATACCCTAAAGATGCTCCAACATATAACCAGGACACATGCTCCACTATGTTCATAGCAGCCTTATTTATAATAGCCAGAAGCTGGAAAGAACCCAGATGTCCTTCAACAGAGGAATGGATACAGAAAACCTGGTACATTTACACAATGTACAATTCAGCTGTTAAAAACAATGACTTCATGAAATTCTTAGGCAAATGGATGGAACTAGAAAATATCATCCTGAGTGAGGTAACCCCATCACAAAAGAACACACATGGTATGCACTCACTGATAAGTGGAAACTAGCCCCAAAGCTCAGAATGCCAAAATACAACTCACAAACCACATGAAGCTCAAGAAGAAGGAAGACCAAAGTATGGGTGCTTCGGTCCTTCTTAGGACTAACAAAATACTCAAGGGAGCAAATACAGAGACAAAGTGTGGAGCAGAAACTGGAGGAGAGGCCGTCTGGAGACTGCCCTACCTGGGGATCCATCCAATGCGCAGTCACCAAAGGCAGACACTGTTGTGGATGCCAGAGAGTGCATGCTAACAGGAGCCTTATATACCTGTCTCCTGAGAGGCTCTGCCAGAATCTGACATATACAGAGGCAGAGGCTCGCAGTACCATTGAACTGATCATGGAGTCCCCAACGGAGGAGGTAAAGAGAAGACTGAAGGAACTGAAGGAGCTTGTGGCCCCATGGGAAGAGTGATAACACCAACCAATCAGAGCTCCCAGGGTCTAAACCGCCAGCCTGAGAACATGTATGGAGGTACCCATGGCTCCAGCTGTATATGCAGTGGAGGATGGCCTTGTCAGACATTTGTGGGAGAGGAGGTCCTTGGTCCCGTGAAGGCGGGATGCCTCAACGTGGGGGGATTCAAGGGCCTGGAGCAGGGAGTGGGTGGATGGGTGAGGGCACACCTTCATAGAAGCAGAGGGAGGGAGCTGGATAGGGAGTTCCTGGGGCCTGGGGAGAATGGGGAAAGGGGATAACATCTGAAATGTAAACAAGTAGAATATCCAATTTAAATAAACAAAGTAGAGACAATCAGAGCCCTGCCAATCTCCATGCCACATGGCATGGGTGAGGAAAGACCCACAGACTTACCCCACTACATGGAATGGGCAAACCACAAATATACAGAGCCCTGCCTGCTGCCACTACTCTCATATGAGAGGGAGAAGGCATCCATAGACTGCCCTACTATGGCACACGGGTCTGCTGTAGACCCCTAGAGGCCTGCTTGCTGACATGCCACAAGACCTGGACAAAGAAGGTCAGACAGAGATCCTCCAGCCATGTGGCCAGCCCTCAGCAGGAGCCTCTACAATGTGCAAGCATGTGTTGGACAGACGGGAGAGAAAGAGAAACAGAGTAGTTTAAGCCTGGTGAAGGAAGATGGAACTGGAGACTTGAGGGAAGAGAGGAATAGCCTGCTGTGAGTAGCCAGCCCAGCCTCCTGAAGTCATGGTGAAGTCCCAGCCCATGCTACTGCTTGCTGAGGGCCGTGTCTCAGTCCATGTCTATGCAGTGGCAGAGATTGATGTCAATAATGTCCATGGCTCATATTACTACTAGAAACCATAAGGACATCCCTGATCTGGGCAACTACCTGGGACCTCGTGGATGTCCAGGGGCTGTGAAGAACTGCCCCTCACTGGATGTAGTATGCTAGAAATCTGGCCTCACCTCTCACCTGCAGCTGCAGCACTGGAAAGAATGTGGACCCTACACCTCGCCTGGGCAGCAGAATGGAGCTTGCCCTGGTGATGGGGACAAGCATGAACTCACTAAAGAGCAAGAGCACAGGAGTGCTGGCCCCAGCCCTCCTTTGCTGTGGAGGTACAAACGAAGAGCTGATGCCCTTCTCTCCACTAGCCCCTGGCAACTTGCAGCTGTTGGGAGAGCTGGCAACTGGGTCATGAGAATCGAACTGGCTCTGCCTACTGTCAGCTACAGCACTTGGGAGAAAGAGCCCTGCACCTGGCATGGGTAGCAAAATAGAGCTGGGCCTGGTAGAGGGATCACAGGTAAGCTGACCCCATGGATGTGAAAGTAGAAAAGCCGGCCCAGTCATTATGTCATGAGGTAAAGTGGGAAGGGGAATGATGTTCTCTCCCCACCCCACCCTTCGTTACTTGTGGTAGCCAGGAATGCTGGACTTGAGGTCGAGAGAAGAACTGGCCTTGGCCCCCATTTGTGGGAGAGCGGGTCCTACACCTCGCCTGGGCAACACAGTAGACCTGTCCCTGAAGGGAAAGACACGGGTGAGCTAGCCCCAAGAGGGTGAAAGCAGGAAAGATGACCCAGCCTCACGCTGGTGGTAGGACTTGGGAAAATGGGCTCCAAACCTCCCTGGGCAGCACAGTGGAGCTGGCTCCAGAGGCATGGATGCAGATGAGCCGGCTGCAAGAGCATGAGAGCAGAACTGGCCCTGTCTGCTGCGGATGACACATTGAGTGGCCTAGCCTAGCAGTACCGGAAAGCGCTGTGGTACAGATAAGAGAGAGCCAGCAGCATCCTGCTGCTCAGCTCAGCTACCACCCAGGCCCAGATCCAGGGCTTTGAGTTGGCCCACCCCAAAATCTACATCATCTGTGAACTGTTGGGGCACATGAAAGGACTGGTCTCTGTCAGGAGCCATCATAGAACAGGCTAATAACTAGCAGGTCTCCATGTTTTTAGGACTGCAGCTTATATTTTTACTAAAGCTTCTTTTGTCAATTTTTTGTTGAGTTGTTTCTTCAAACCATTCCCCAATACCCATAAACATTTTATATGTTAACTCTTTCATTCCCCTTTTTTCAACCTCTTATTGAGCCAAGTATATGTATATACATATACACATATACATAACACATACATATACACATACACATATACATCAATATACATATACTACATATACATATACATATACATATACATATACATTATACATATACATATACATATACATATACACAGTAAAAATTCAATTTTAGGTAGGCTCTGGCTAATTTAAACCAATTATGAGAAGTCATATGCAATTTAAATTGCAAGGGTTCCCATAAGGAATCCTTATCCTATTTGTTTTTCTCCATGCTCACTGGAAAAACAGCTCAATGATTTATCCTGTTGCTGAGTTTGGAGTATGCCAGCAGCAGATCCGATAGGTCCCTTTCGTTGCTTTTTATGTTTTTCAGGGGATCTTGTGGAATGACTCCTATTTAAATGCTGCATGGTAGACCATTTATGTTTATGAGATTTTGTTACCTTCTTTTCTGAGTTAGATTCCTCCTCTGAGATTGATTTTTTTTCCTCTTCTGATTCATCACTACCTTCTCCTGAGCTACTTTTCTCAGACTTTTCTATTAAAGAATAACATTGTTCTTATTATATCCTGAACAAGACTGTAATAACAGAGTCCCCTCACAAGGAGGTGAAGCTAATGCCTTCTGTTCACATAGGGCTTTTTTGTCATCTGCCAATGCCTTCCTAAGCACATTCCAAATAGCAAATGCTATAAGGGGCATGCCTAATCCTCCATTCTCTGTAAACTGGTTTTTAAATATCTAACCCTACTTTCTCCTATGTATCCATACCTAAAGTTCTCCTTTTTAAAAACCAAAGATTAACCATTTGTACAAACTGAAGAAAGTCAGTCAGCTAGCTATTGCTAACCTTGATGCCTTTGTCCCTAATAGTGTGCTTCATAACATCTGTAAAGAACTCTCTGTAGATTCACTTTGTCCCATCCTGTGACATACCCACAAAATGCACACAACCCAGACCTGATGGCTCCTAACCTAAGAGGAGAGATGGTAGCTCCCAATAGAATAGCCAGACACTGATGGCACCTAATACCAGCCTCTGCTGATAGCAACAGGCAATTAAAGCTAGAGCTGATGGGTCCTGGCATACCCTGGGCACTAATGGTACCTGACCAAACCAGCCAGGTGCTGATAGCGCCTACTATTAACCACCGCTGATGGCAGTAAACAATTAAACCAGAGCTGATGGCTCCTAGCATATCTTGGGCAATGATGGTAACCAATATGAGCCTCTGATGATGGCAGTAGACAAAATCAATTCCTATTTCTCACCCTCTATAACCACATAGTCCCTAGCCAAGAGATTTGCAAAACTCAGTTGGAATCCTATCTGTGTCGACTTACTTCTTCAAAGTCCCTGCTGATCCAAAGTTGCAGGCTCTCCATGATACAAGACAACAACAGGATAACAGAGAATCCTGGTGAGGGGCCAGTATTGATGGTGTCACAAAATCCAGAGACCTCGAACCAGATCAATGACTGATTACAGTGAACACTCGATAGTGAAGATGTGTGGACAGAGGGATATACTGTGGTACACACTTTGACACACTACAGTTTCCATAGAAAAATGTTTTCTATACTTTGTTTTATTTTGGGTAGGAGATTGCAGAGACAGAGGGTGGATACAAGGGGATGGGGAGATGAGTGAGACTGGGGTACATAACGTAAAATTCTCAAAAACTCAATAAAAAGGGTTTTTTTAGTACTATAATTAGACCCACAGCTTTGTATGTTAACTAAATTGATTTTTAAAAATAATTTTCAAGTGGAACAAGTTTAGATGATTAATTATAGAGAAATCCTAGTCATAATATTGAAAGGCTTATTTGAAAAGATGGTTTCTCTTTGATGCTTCCCTGATTCTCCAAGGTGCGGCTTCACAGAATATAAAATCATTCTGAATTTTAATATTTTTATTTTGTGAAATCAAAACATAATTAAACCATTTTTCCTTTCCTCCTGCCAACCTTTTCCATGTATCCCCCTTTACCTCTCTCTCTCTCTCTCTCTGTTTCAAATTCATGGCCTCTTTTTTAATCTCTCTCTTTCTCCCTCTCCCTCTCCCTCTTTCTCCCCTCCTCTCCTTTCCCCTCCCCCCTCCTCCCCTCTCCTCTTTTTTTTTATTTATTTATTTATTTTTTTTATTGAAAAATTTTTTATTTTTTACATTTCAGATGTTCTCTCCTTACCCCATTTCCCCCCTCCCTCCCAGGAACTCACTATCCCTTCCCCCCTCTTCCCGCCTCCATGTTGGTGTACCCCCACCCACCCTCCCCTGTATCTCACCTCCCCACCCTCGAGTATCCCCCCCCCACTACGTCCAGCCTTCATGGGTCAAAGGATCTCTTCTCCCACTTATATATAGCTCCCTTGCCTATATAGCTGGAGCCTTGAGTCCCTCCCTAAGCACTCCCAGGCTGGTGGCTTAGACCCTGGGGGCTCTGGTTGGTTGGGATTGTTGCTTTCCTCATGGTGTCGCGAATCCTCTCAACTCCTTCAGCCTTCACTCTATCTTCTCCATTGGGAACTCCATGCTCAGTTTAATGGTTAGCTGTGAGCATCTGCTTCTGAGTATGTCAGACTCTTGCAGACCTCTAAGGAGACAGCTATGTCAGGCTCCTGTCAGCATGTACATCCTGACATCCACATCAACCTCTACCTTTGGTGACTGCACATAGGATGGATATCTAGGTGGAACAGTCTGTAGATGGTCCCTCCTTCAGTTTCTGTCCTGCACTGTGTCTCCATATTTGCACCCTTGAGTATTTTGTTACTCCTTCTAAGAAGGACTGAAGGCTCCCCTATTTGGTCATCATTCTTCATGAGCTTTATGTGGTCTGTGAGTTGAATCTTGGGTATTTCAGGCTTCTGGGCTAAAATCCAATAATCAGTGAGTGAATACCATGTATGTTCTTTTGTGATTGGGTTACTTCACTCAGGATGATATTTTCTAGTTCCATCCATTTATATATGAATTTATCAAATTCATTGTTTTTAATAGCTGAGTAATATTCCATTGTATAAATGTACCACATTTTTTGTATCCATTCCTCTGTTGAAGGGCATCTGGGTTCTTTCCAGTTTCTGGCTATTATAAATAAAGCTGCTATGAACATAGTGGAGCATATTTCCTTATTATGTGTTAGAGCATCTTCTGGATATATACCCAGGAGTGGTATAGCTGGGTCCTCAGGTAGTGATATGTCCAATTTTCTGAGGAACCGCCAGACTGTTTTCCATAGTGGTTGCACCATTTTGCAATCCCACCAACAATGGAGGAGTGTTCCTCTTTCTCCACATCCTCGCCAGCATCTGCTATCACCTGAGTTTTTGATTTTAGCCATTCTGACTGGTGTGAAGTGGAATCTCAGGGTTGTTTTGATTTGCATTTCCCTGATGACCAAGGATGCTGAACATTTCTTTAGGTGCTTCTCGGCCATTCGGATTTCTTCAATTGAGAATTCTTTGTTTAGCTCCTTACTCCATTTTTTAATAGGGTTATTTGGTTGTCTAGAGTCTAATTTCTTGAGTTCTTTGTATATATTGGATATTAGTCCTCTATCGGATGTGGGATTGGTAAAGATCTTTTCCCAATCTGTTGGTTGCCGTTTTGTCCTATTGACAGTGTCCTTTGCCTTACAGAAACTTTGCAATTTTATGAAGTCCCATTTGTCAATTCTTGATCTTAGAGCATAGGCCATTGGTGTTCTATTCAGGAACTTTTCCCCTGTGCCTAGGTATTCGAGGGTCTTCCCCACTTTCTCTTCTATTAGTTTCAGTGTGTCTGGTTTTATGTGAAGGTCCTTTATCCACTTGGACTTGAGCTTTGTACGAGGAGATAGGAAAGGATCGATTTGCATTCTTCTGCATGTTGTCCTCCAGTTGAACCAGCACCATTTGTTGAAAATGCTGTCCTTGTTCCACTGGATAGTTTTAGCTCCTTTGTCAAAGATTAAATGACCATAGTTCTGTGGGTTCATTTCTGGGTCTTCAACTCTATTCCACTGATCTTCCTGCCTATCTCTGTACCAATACCAGGCCGTTTTTATCACTATTGCTTTGTAGTACAGCTTGATGTCAGGGATGGCGATTCCTCCAGAAGTTCTTTTATTGTTGAGGATGATTTTGCTATCCTGGGTTTTTTGTTGTTCCAAATAAATTTCAGAATTTCTCTTTCAAGTTCTGTAAAGAATTGAGTTGGTATTTTAATGGGGATTGCATTGAATCTGTAGATTGCTTTTGGCAAGATGGCCATATTTACTATATTAATCCTGCCAATCCATGAGCATGGGAGATCTTTCCATTTCCTGAGATCTTCTTCAATTTCTTTCTTCAGAGACTTGAAGTTCTTGTCATACAGATCTTTCACTTGCTTGGTTAGATTCACCCCGAGGTATTTTATATTATTTGTGACTATTGTGAAGGGTGTCATTTCCCTAATTTCTTTTTCAGCCTGTTTATCTTTCATGTAGAGGAAGGCTACTGATTTGTTCGAGTTGATTTTATAACCTGCCACCTTGCTGAAGTCGTTTATCGGTTTAGGAGTTCTCTGGTGGAGTTTTTGGGGTCACTTAAGTATACTATCATATCATCTGCAAATAGTGATATTTTGACTTCTTCCTTTCCTATTTGTATTCCTTTGACTTCTTTTTGTTGTCTAATTGCTCTGGCTAGGACTTCCAGTACTATATTGAATAGGTAGGGAGAGAGTGGGCAGCCTTGTCTAGTCCCTGATCTTAGTGGGAATGCTTCAAGTTTCTCTCCATTTAGTTTGATGTTGGCTACTGGTTTGCTGTATATTGCTTTTACTATGTTTAGGTATGGGCCTTGAATTCCTGATCTTTCCAAGACTTTTACCATGAAGGGATGTTGGATTTTGTCAAATGCTTTCTCAGCATCTAATGAGATGATCATGTGGTTTTTTTCTTTGAGTTTGTTTATATAGTGGATTACATTGATGGATTTCTGAATATTGAACCATCCCTGCATTCCTGGGATAAAGCCCACTTGATCATGATGAATGATTGTTTTGATGTGTTCTTGGATTCGGTTTGCTAGAATTTTATTGAGTATTTTTGCATCAATATTCATAAGAGAGATTGGTCTGAAGTTCTCTATTCTTTGTTGGGTCTTTGTGAGGTTTAGGTATGAGTGTGATTGTAGCTTCATAGAACGAATTGGGTAGTGTTCCTTCTGTTTCTATTTTGTGGAATAGTTTGAAGAGAATTGGTATTAGGTCTTCCTTGAAGGTCTGATAGAATTCTCCACTAAAACCATCTGGTCCTGGGCTTTTTTTGGTGGGGAGATTTTTAATGACTGCTGCTATTTCTTTAGGGGTTATGGGACTGTTTAGATGGTTTATTTGCTCCTCATTTAACTTTGGTACCTGGTATCTGTCTAGAAAATTGTCCATTTCATCCAGATTTTCCAGTTTTGTTGAGTATAGGCCTTTGTAGTAGGATCTGATAATTTTTTGGATTTCCTCAGTTTCTGTTGTTATGTCTCCCTTTTCAGATCTGATTTTATTAATTTGGGTACTGTCTCTGTGCCTCTGGTTAATCTGGCTAAGGGTTTATCGATCTTGTTGATTTTCTCAAAAAACCAACTCTTGGTTTTGTTGATATTTTGTATAGTTCTTTCTGTTTCTACTTGGTTGATTTCAGCCCTGAGTTTGATTATTTCCTGACGCCTACTCCTCTTGGGTATATTTGCTTCTTTTTGTTCTAGAGCTTTCAGGTGTGCTGTCAAGTTGTTAATGTGTGCTCTCTCCAATTTCTTTTTGTAGGCATTTAGAGCTATGAGTTTTCCTCTTAGCACTGCTTTCATGGAGTCCCACAAGTTCTGGTATGATGTTTCCTCATTTTCATTAAATTCTAGAAAGTCTTTAATTTCTTTCTTTATTTCTTCCTTGACAAAGTCATCATTGAGTAGAACATTGTTCAGTTTCCACATGGATGTGGGTTTTCCCTTGGTTTTGTCATTATTAAAGACCAGCCTTAGTCCGTGGTGATCTGATAGGATGCAGGGGATTATTTCAATCTTTTTGTATCTGTTGAGGACTGTTTTGTGACCAATTATATGGTCTATTTTGGAGAAGGTACCATGAGGTGCTGAGAAAAAGGTGTATTCTTTAACTTTAGGATGAAATGTTCTATAGATATCTGTTAAATCCATTTGGTCCATAACTTCTGTTAATTTCAGTGTGTCTTTGTTTAGTTTCTGTTTCCACGATCTGTCCATTGGAGACAGCGGGGTGTTAAAATCCCCACTATTATTGTGTGAGGTGCAATGTGTGCTTTGAGCTTTAGTAAAGTTTCTTTTATGTATGTAGGTGCCCTTGCATTTGGAGCTAAATGTTCAGAATTGAGAGTTCATCTTGGTAGATTTTTCCTTTGATGAGTATGAAGTGTCCTTCCTTATCTTTTTTGATTACTTTTGGTTGAAAGTCGATTTTTTTTGATATTAGGATGGCTACTCCAGCTTGTTTCTTGGGACCATTTGCTTGGAAAATTGTTTTCCAGCCTTTTACTCTGAGGTAATGTCTGTCTTTGTCACTGAGGTGCGTTTCTTGTATGCAACAAAATTCTGGGTCCTGTTTATGTATCCAGTCTGATAGTCTACGTCTTTTTATTGGAGAATTGAGTCCATTGATGTTAAGGGATATTAAGGAAAAATGATTGTTGCTTCCTGTTATTTTGTTATTAGAGGTGGAATTATGTTTGTGTAGCTACCTTTTTTTTTTTTGGGGGGGTTGTTGGACGATTACTTCCATGTTTCTTCTAGGTTGTAGTTTCCTCCTTGTGTTGGCGTTTTCCATCAATTATCCTTTGAAGTGCTGGGTTGGTGGGAAGATATTGTGCAAATTTGGTTTTGTCATGGAATATCTTGGTTTCTCCATCTATAGTGATTGAAAGTTTTGCTGGGTATAGCAGTCTGGGCTGGCAGTTGTGTTCCCTTAGGGTCTGTATGATATCAGACCAGGATCTTCTGGCTTTTATAGTCTCTGTGAAAAGTCTGCTGTAATTCTTATAGGTCTGCCTTTATATGTTACTTGACCTTTTTCCCTTACTGCTTTTAGTATTTTTTCTTTGTTTTGTGCATTTGGTGTTTTGATTATTATGTGACGGGAGGTATTTCTTTTCTGGTCTAGTCTTTTGGTGTTCTGTAGGCTTCTTGTATGTTTATGGGTGTCTTGTACTTTAGGTTGGGGAAATTTTCCTCTATAATTTTGTTGAAGATATTTACTGGCCCATTAGATTGGGAATCTTCACTCTCATCTATACCTATTATCCTTAGGTTTGGTCTTCTCATTGCATCTTGGATTTCCTGAATGTTCTGTGTTAGGAGCTTTTTGCATTTTGCATTTTCTTTGACTGTTGTGTCGAGGTTTTCCATGGTATCTTCCGTGCATGAGATTCTCTCTTCTATCTCTTGTATTCTGTTGGTGATGCTTGCATCTATGACTCCTGATCTCTTTCCTATGTTTTCTATCTCCACAGTAGTTTCCCTTTGAGATTTCTTTATTGTTTCTATTTCCAGTTTTAGATCCTGGATGGTTTTGTTCAATTCCTTCACCTGTTTTGTTGTGTTTTCTTGAAATTCTTTAAAGGATTTTTGTGTTTCCTCTTTAAGGGCTTCTACCTGTTTACCTGTGTTCTCTTTCAATTCTTTAAAGGATTTTTGTGTTTCCTCTTTGAGGGCTTCTACCTGTTTACCTGTGTTCTCCTGTATTACTTTAAGGGAGTTACTTATGTCCTTCTTAAAATCCTCCATCATCATCATGAGAAGTGATTTTAATTCTGAGTCCTGTTTTTCCTGTGTGATGGAGTATCCAGGGCTTGCTATGGTGGGAGAACTGGGTTCTGATGATGTCAGGTAACTTTGGTTTCTGTTGCTTGTGTTCTTTCGCTTGCCTTTCCCATCTGGTTGACTCTAGTGTTACCTGTGCTCACTGTGTCTGACTGGAGTCTGTCTTTCTTCTGCTTGTGTCAGATCTCCTCGGATTCCAGATGTCTCTGTGTTCCTGTGATCCTAAGCTCCTTCTGCTCTGGATGCAATAGGTCTTCTAGGATGTCTCAGGATTCGATGTTTCCACAGGCGCAGACCAGCTAAGTGTCCTCTGCACTGGATGCAGTATGTTCTCTAGGTTGTCTCAGGATCAGGTGTTTCCACCAGAGCAGACCAGCTGAGGGACCTGTGCTCTGTGTGCAGTGGGTCCCCCTAGGATAACTCAGGATCCTGTGTTTCCACAGGAGCAGACCAGCAATGGGCCCGCCGCAGGCCAAAGCCCCTCTCCCTCTTCTAAGCATAAATACAACCTATTCAGCCCTGACCACTGGTTTCAGTACTAACTACTTGGTATTGGATGCCCAGTTGGGAGGCTATTCCCCAGGAAAGACTATTTCTCCTGCTTTCAACATTCCTTAATTGTCTGTAATTTTTTTTTGTCTAAGGTGTGGCCCTGTGGGATTTCTTCCTTTCATTTTACAATGTCTATTAATGAAACTGACTTCTTTTTCCTGACTTCTTTTTCTAAGATGTATTTTTTAATTTATTTTATTTACTTATTTGTGTGTGTGTGTGTATACGCACACACACACTTTTCTGAATCAGTTTATGTGCATCACATGAATGCAGGAGCCCAAGGAGGCCAGAGAGGGCATCAGATACCCTGGAACTGGGATTACAACTGTTCATGAGCCACTGTGTAGGATCTGGGACTAGGGTCTTCTGCAAGACCAGTAAGTGCTCTTAAGAGATATCTACCTATGAAGCCTCTAAATCTAGTTCCAAATGCAACTAACTCTAAACCATTCAGACAACTCCAGGAAAAAACCAATAAAATAGGTGACAGTGGCATAGAGATAAAGGAAAACTAGCTAACACTCTTCCTTTCTACAGATACTTATAAAACATATACATTGAGCTAGGGTTATGGAGATGTTAATCTTCGTTTCTTCCCTCAAATATTGTCTAACACAAAATTCTCCAATCACTGCAATGTATGTAATAATAATCCACGTGGGTTTATGCTTCCAAGTCTTTGCTTTCATTTTTCCAAAATTTAATTTCTTCACAGATCTACCTACCTGCTAAGCTTTCAATTATCTTTTGAAATCCACTTGAACTCTTAAGAAGTCGTATCAGCATATATTAGCTTTCTATCAGATCCTTACATTTTAAAAAAATCAATATAAACAACTATCAACATGTAAGAATATCTTTGCAGAGGTTTAAGGCCCCAGTGGACAAGCTGCACCATACGGTTAGCTAATACAGTTTCCAAAGAAGAAGAAGAAGAAGAAGAAGAGAAGAAGAAGAAGAAGAAGAAGAAGAAGAATGGAAATGGGCAAGAAGAATTACTTCCCTTCATATAAAATCTAAGTTCCTTGATAACAAGGACTATAACTTGCTGTTGATATAGCTCAATGCCAGAATGCTACCGAGAATACGTAAAACCAAAGGTTTGATCTTCAGCAAGAAAGAAGGAAAAGAAAGGAAGGAAGGAAGGAAGGAAGAAGGAAGGAAGGAAGGAAGGAAGGAAGGAAGGAAGTTTCTTTATTGATGTGAAGGATGTAATATTTATCAACAGCAGCCAGTACAAACTGACTTCCATACCCAGAGTGTGTGAGTGTACTTTTAATAGGCAAAATATAGAATTCCACCTAATAGCATTAAGCTTTCATATTGTATGCTAGGTATGATTAGATAGACTACTTGGTGTGCCACCTTGGAATGATTCTACAGCTGGAAACCAAGTCAAGTTGGATTTTCAATATCTGGGAAGCCATCAAAGGAATAAAGAAATGTGTGCTTGCATTTCCCATGTCTCGCACTGTGTTTTCTCCTGTTACAACAGTGAGAAAATATCTACATGTCTCTACTAATATATAAATGCACATATACATATATATACATTCATACATGGAAACAGGGAGAATGGACAATTTTTCCAATATCCTCAACTCAAAGGTCAGAAATGTTACAAATAGTACTCAGGTGCCCTCAAGGGTGAGAAAAATGATTTTTTTCTATTTTATTCATTGTTTTATCATCTGCTAGTGTACAGTTGGTACACTACCAATTGCTCAGTAAATGCCTTTTTAGTGAAAGAATACAGTTGACACTGTACTGCTCTATTGATATTTTGTGTATATGGTCTAAATTTAGATGTTTTATGTGCATTCATGTGGGCAACTCCAGAAACATAAGGAGCACTTGTCATATTGGCTGAGGTCTGGGGTGGGAGGAGGAAGATGACCTACAAAATTATAAAATTACACAGGGAATTTTGAGAACACTTATTTGTGTTTGTCCATGTTTCCTCCCTAGATTGGGAAACCATTGCATTGAACCTTCTTTGAGAAAACTCAAATCCACCCCCTTTCAGAATGGAATCCTTCTCAACTTGCAATCATAGCATTCTATGTCCCCATAACTTGGTAGCTTGGTGAGGACTTGTGAGCTTCACAAAGGAGCTCACATCTCTAACTTCAAGCCAGATAAAATCTTTTTGATGAAGACAATTCTTCTCTAAAACTGTTCCTTTTTTGCCCCCTTCCTTTCAAAAGCACAAGATGCATTAAATATATTCCAAAAGACGATGAGGACAAAGGAAAGCCACCTAAAAGCTTTTACAAGACACCTTTTCATCTCAGCATGGTAAAGAATAAAATCAGTTCTTCAGACAGACAGACCTTTTCTGCCTCCCAGGTTCTGTAACTTCCAATTCATCCTGTTGTTATAAACTATGACACAGCATGGTACTCACAAAAGAAAATTACTCTTTCAAAGGAGACACTGAAGCTGCGCTTGGAAGGATGATACCTCCCATTTGAGAAGGTCACCCTGGAGCATACCTAGTCTAAACAGATCTACCTCCATGGGCTGAACCTAGGCCTCCCTGCACATATGTTGTAAATGTGCAGCTTGGTTTTCATGTAGGTCTCAAACATCTGGAGTGGGGGCTATCCCAAAACATGCAGCCTGTATATGGAGTAGGTCTTCTAAAAAAAAAAAAAAAAAAAAAAAAAAAAAAAAAAAACAGTTGTTCAGTTATTCATGGAATATTATTTTTTTATATCTCTTGTATTCAGTTTGCAACTACTTCATTGAGAATTTTTGTATGTATACTCATGAGGGATACTGGACTATAATTTATATATTATTGTTGGTTTACACTTGATTTCACTATTTCAATATTATTTGCTTTGTGAAGGAGCTTATTGTGGTTCTGAATTTTTTAAACATAACTCAAAAAATATTGCTTGTTTGAAGGCTCTATAGAATTCTTGTATAAGTATATCTGACCCTTGGTATTTTGCTTGTTTGTTTCTTTTCATTTTTATTCTGTTTGAATGCTTTTTAAATTTTTTTGATTTGCTGAAAAAAAATTAAAAATAAAAAAAATTTAAAGCTTTGAAAAAAAAAAAAAAAAAAGAGAAGGTCACCCTGCTGATGGTCCTAAAGCCATCTTCTCAAGCAACCGAGGGAGCACCTATGACCTATGTATTCAGACTGTGAAATAAAATCTCTCACTATTAGTGCTGCATGCAATCTGAGCCCTTCAGTGATGAGGAAAGAGGAGACCATAGCTATAGTCCAATTAGACACATTGCGGTCAGTGAGTAGTTCTCAGACTTCTAAAATTTCTGTAGGAAGACAGGAACCTGTGACTGTTCAAAAGAAGAATGAGAAATGCTGACTTATTTGGGATAGGATGTGTCTTAATTTTTTAAGTAGTTTTATTTCTTCAACATTATGTTGATGTCTCTTATCTTCCTGGATTGCATAACTCATATTATTACAAAATACAAAGCAGAATTGTTGTCTGTTTTCAACCAGGAGTTATTGAGTATTGAAGGGCTTTCTCACACTTGCTTGGTCCTCTATCATCATCTAATGATCCTGGTCATAAGACATGTTTGACCTTAATGCAATCCAAAAAGAGTTTCAGGATAAGCCTGAAATTTGAAACCTTGAAGAATCTTGTTCAAAAATGTTGTGCTTTCATGAGCTGGAAAAATATCCATTGTCTATTAATCTAGAATGTATCTCAGTTGAAGCTAAACAGCTATCAGGTTTTTTAGTAGAGAAGTTCATTTCCAACTGGCCATGTGAGTTGATGAATGTAAAAGACACAAGGACTTACTCTCTCAGAAATTCAAGTAACTACATGAAAAATAAAACCTAAGCAAAGTTTCCATATCGTGAACATGCAAAGCCCAAGTATCCATACATGTTAGTGAGGAAGACACAACTGATCAATAGGAATGCCTAGTCTAATATATAGATGTGGATGGGGATACCAAGCTAAGTTTCAAAAGACTTTGTATTTAGTCAGGGAAGTTCAACACTCCAGCAAATGTGGTGCTCATCATTCACGCCCGAGACTGATAAGATCTGGAAACTGAAGACTTCAGTACATGAATCCCAGATTCACTATTAAAGTCCTGGGTGCCTCAATCCCCTCTCGCTGGTGAACCGATCTATTCCACCTGATGAGTCTACCAAAATGATACCATCAGGGGCTAGCAATAGGGATCAGTGATTAAAAATACTTGCAGATCTTGCAGAGAACCCAAATTCAGTTCCCAACACCCACATGGCAACTTACAGCAGTCTGTAATTCCACTTCCAAGAGTTCTGATGCCCTCTTCTGACCTCCATGGGCACTAGAATGCACACAGTGCACATACATCCATCTATACAGAATGTGTAGGCAAACATATATACACATTAAAAGCAAATCTTTTTAAAACAGTATCATAAATGGATTTAAGTTGGGACTTAATGTCATCCCATACTCACATTCACTTTGTTCTTACAAATGTAAAACATTCTGCTAATCTCTCAAGTTCTAAAGATATTATCCTCCTTGAACGAATTCACTGGTTAATAGAAAATACAGAAAGCAAAGGAATGCTTAATATGTGTAATGAATGCAATCTTAGGATATGTAGAGCATTAGTAATTTGTCAATGTTCTCTAACCTGACTTGCAGATTTAAAAGAACTGTCATGAATGAATTAGTCAAAGATTCTCTTTTTTATTTGAATGTTATATTTGAGTGTGCTACCTGGTACTAACATCATGAATGAATCAGTGGGAAGTGTGGGAAATGCCTGACAGAGATTATTAGCATCAGAAAGGGCAAAGACGAGAAAAAGGCACAGGGAATGACAATCAGTTCTGGGTTACTGGAAACAATGAATAAAAAGAAAGGGAACGGCATAAGGTATGTGTCAATACACAGAGAGCTTGCATGTCCATGTTAGTGATATTGAAAACTTCACTTTATGGAAATGGAAACAATTTGATCCTTAATGGTTAGTGCAATAAATCGGCCACTTGATTAAACAATATGTGTTCTTATCTCTTTATAACCACACCACATATTACTTTGAAAATGAATTGACTGCTCTAATTTGCTTTCTCATCCCCAAAGAAAGAATCACAATGTCTTATAAAAATTTGTAAGTATTAAGCAAGATAAAACATTTTAATGTGGTATAGTCTAAGCTCAAACTCAGTCCAAAAAATATAGGAATCTTAGCCATAAGACTCTAGTAGATAACAGCTACCTACTCTATTACATTTATTACATAATAAAGCAGTCTTGGGAGGAAGGATTATTAATGAAGAACCTCTTCATCATCTTGTGATAGTGGATGAAAATATAAAATGAGACCCTTCTTCCTACAGTTTCATCTGTAAGTCATCTTTATGTGCAGGGTAATAAATACTTGTTGTATATGTGTGCTGGCTAGTCTTATGGCAACCTGACAGATGCTAGAGTCACTTGGAAGGAGGAAACCACAACTGAGAGAATGCCCCAACCAGACTGGCTGGTAGGAAAGTCTGTAGTAATTTTCCGGTTGATGATTGATGTCCTTCTATTTCTTTTTATACATTGTTTTCCAATAACACAAAACAGGATCATATTGACTCAGATTCACTTCAAGCAATACCACACCAGGACTTAGTGCTCATGGATGCTAAAAGTAAGTAGGATGACTAAACCATGAGAAGTGAGATACTAAGAATCACTCCTCTATGGTCTCTGCATCATCTCCTGCCTCCAGGTGTCTGTCTTGAGTTGTTATTTTGACTTCCTTTGTTAATGAGCTTTGATGTGGAAGGGTAAGCCAAATAAACTTTTTCTTCACCAAGTTGTTCGTCCTGTGTTTTATCACAATAAACCCTAAGACAGTATGAGAACTGACTGAATGAGAGACTTTATTTGATTGGGAAGTCAATGAAAAGAAGGGGACATCAAGGTCACAAAGACAGTGTCATCCAGATCATTTCTGATCCTTTGTCCTTTCTCCATGTCTTCCATCATCATATCACAGCTGCCAATTCCTTAGCAGACTTAATTATAGGCATAGCCATTTGTCTTCAAATATCACAGCCCTGTGAAATCTATGCATCAATAAATACAGCTCAGACACAGTTTGCCACACTGGCAGAGAGTTAATTGCTTCTGTGGTTAAATCAAATGTGGTCATTGCTTACCTTTTAGAGTGAATGAAGTTTCAAGGTCCCCAAGTGTCTAGCAGCTTCCTATAAAGTCATAATTAAGACACTATAGTTTGGGAACTTGGAGTCATACCCCAAAATACTCACACTTTGATTAGCTCTCTGTGTCCAGAGAGTAGCAAATCAGATTTCCAAGGTAAGACAGAAAATCAATTCTACATTTCAAAAGAGACATTTTCTTTGTGTCAATGATCATTCCTTTATCTATTTCTTTTTTCAGAAAACACTTTAAGGATTTGATATTGGCCAGATATTTGGTCAGAGGAAGGATGGAATAGAAGGAAATAGAGGGGACAAAAGGAAATAGCATCTAGTCTCAAGAATAACAGAGGAAGCAAATAGCTTGAAAGATTCAAAGCATGTGTAAGAGCATTATGACAAAATATGATTCTGTGCATGAGGTCTCAAAGAATGGTGGATTAATTCAGCTACAAGATGAGGATCAGGAGAAACACAAAGAGGTGAAACTTGAGCTGAATCTTAAGGTGGAAATATATGTATCTGGCAGTCATGAATGGGAATTAAGACGGGGAAAACTTGTCATACAAACATAGCAGAAAAAATAAATGTGCAGAAGCATGTGAAAAAAAAGCTATTCAAGAAACCATCATGCATTTGATAAGGATGCTGGATGAGGTAAGGACAGAAGCAGAGGGAGAAGGAGAAGAGGGGAGGAAAGGAGGAGTCACAATTCACTGATAATCTTATGAAAGAATCACTGATAGTCTTCAAATGGGAAAAATACCAAGCTCAAACTTTTTTGGGAAAAATTCTCTTGTCTGCTGGTATGGAGAATTTTAAAGGAAAGAAATTTAGTGAAGGAAGATTCATTAGGGAACAGACCTCTTTAGAAGCAGAGACAGAGGCACAAAGGGTGGGCAGGCATAAATGAGATGGGAATTGCAAGCACATCTCTGTGGGATGATAATAAAGTTTTTTGGTTACTTCTAACAATAGACACGACCTTAACAGCTATAATTGAAGATGTCATGAATTTGAGAGGAAGATCTGATTTTCCCTGGCCATTCAGATTATGTTTGGAATTACAGTATCTCACAGCTTGTCCTGTGTAGAAAGAAACAAGTTTGGGGAAGCGGAGCCTTAGGACCCCATTTCTGTTCCTACAGGTGGTTTCCCTCCTGGCTGTGCCTTGTGTTGGAAACATTAGTATGCATCTTTGCATATGTTCAGTCTTTCCATTTTGTGAAATCAGTTGTTCTCAGTTATTTAAGAAATTATTAGATTGTGAGACTGATATGCTGTCTACTGCAGGTGGATAGCAGGGGTGAGGGGAAAGACAGGAGGGACTGGATGGGATAGGGAGGGATGAAGGGAAAGAGTTCAGGAAGAGACCACTGAAATGGGAAGTGGGCATTTTGGGGGCAATGTAGAAAGTTAGTGCAGTGGAAACTTTCTGTATTCTGTGACGGTGACCCTAGTGAGGACTCCTAGTAATGGAGGATATGGAGCCTGAAACTAGACTTCCTTTGTAACCAGACAAGACTTCCAAGTGTGGGACTGAGACACCAACTCAGCCACAAAACCTTAGACCTACAACCAGCCCTGCTGGCAAGATGTGCTGGGGCAAAGGTGGCTCAGAACTTGTGGGAATGGCCAATCAATGATTGGTCTAACCAGAAGCCCACAATTCAAGGGCATCCTGTGTCTAAAACTGCCTGAATGGCTAGGAACCAAAAGCTAGATAACTCAGAGACCTGTGGTAGAACCAAATATGACTGGCAAAAAAAAATGTCAGTGAAATGATTTCTAATGCTATTCTGCTATACTCATATATGAGTGATTAACACAATTGTCATCAGAAAGGCTTCCTCCAGCAGCTGATGGGAGCAGATGGAAAGACCCACAGCCAAACATTAAGAAGAGCTCAGGGAGCCCTGCAGAAGATGAGAAAGAAAGATTGTAGAAGCCAAAGGCATCAAAGACACTAAAAGAATACAGTCCACAGAATCAACTAAGCTAGATTCACAGAGACTGAAGCAGCAACCATGAAGCCTGCATTTGTCTGCATTAGATCCTCTACATATATATTATAGTTGTTTAGCTTGAGGGTTTTGTAGGATTCCTAACAGTAGAAGTGGGGATATCTCTCATTCTTTTGCCTGATCTCAGGACCTTTTTCTGCTACTCGGTAGCTTCATTCAGCCTTGATCTGAGAGTTTGTGCCTAGTCTTGTTGGATCTTGCTATGTCTTGTTCACTTGATATTTCTAGGAAGTCTGCTCTTTTCTGAAGGTAAATTCAAGAGCAGTGGAGCTGGAGAGAAGAGAGGTAGGAGAGTAAACTGGGAAGAGTGGAGGGAGGGGAAACAGAGGTCTGGATGTGTTGTATGAGACAAGAATAAACAAAGGGAAAAAAGAAAGGAAAAAGAAATAGTTAGACCTAACAACATATATACACGTAACATTATATGGACTGGGCAGGTTGTATTTAGTAATATATATGATATATATTACTATCATATCATATATGCATGATGCATATCATATATATGCATCAATAACAATGAAAATGAGACTATAAATTCAAAAGAAAGTGGGAAGGGATGTAGGAGAGTTCAAAGGTAAGGAATAAAGGGAGAAGTGTTGTAATTATATTATAATCTCAAATTGTTTTTAAATGTCAAAGAAGAGTGGGTTCCTACAGTCATGTGAGAATACAGGGCTTCAACAACCTATCATTGTGTAATTATGTAAGGAAAAACAAGGCTCATGGATAAAACAAATGACAAACACACACACACACACACACACACACACACAAAGATGACCAGAGGTTCGGAGTGGAAATGCTTTCCTACTTCCCTCTTCACTATTTTTTTATGATTTTTTTGTCTATTTCTCCCTACTCAATCAAGGTATGAACTCTGAGAGGTCAAAATGGTATTAAATTAAATTGATTCAGCATCTACAACATTATTGGGCATGCACCAAGTGATAGATAGATAGATAGATAGATAGATAGAATAGATAGATAGATAGATAGATAGATAGATGATAGATAGATAGATAGATAGATAGATAGATAGATAGATAGATAGATAGATCGATCTCACATCTAGCATCCATGACCCAGAGGTTAAATGACATAAATGTCTAGATGACAGAACAATATTAAGAAAAGATGATTGTTTGGGAGTCATAACAAACCTTTCACCTTCCTGACTGTCTTTGCACACGCACACACACACACACACACACACACACCACACACATGAATATACTAATTTATTTATATGTGATATATGTATATCTATTGTCTATCATGTAAATTGTTAGATCATAGATACATAGATACATACATGATATAAATTCATCTATCTATCCATCCAACTAGCAATTTATGTATCTTTATCAGATCCATGTATCTTCTCATTTTATAGTCTGTATTTAACTTTTGAAAAAGATCAACCATTATTTTTTGCTAAATTGTCTCCACCTTATTTTATTATTGTCATCTGTTGGATTATATTGGAGTGTCTTATCTCCATTTCTCAGCCTCTTTTTCCAGCTCTATCCCACAAATCATTTTTTCCTTCTTTGTCAACAAAAGGTCTTATTTTCAGCAAAGTTTTTTAATTTCTAGATATCTACTTTTATTTTGTTTCAAAGCTACCAGAATTACCCTGTTGTGTCTTAGTTTCTTTTACTCTTCAATCTTTTATATCTTTGATCTTTTTAGATTTATTTTAGCATCTCTATCAGATTGTTCTTTCTATTTCTAGAGGTAGAATTTAGTTCATTTGTTAATGTTTGTTTCATTTTCTACTTTCTTTTGTGGCAATATCATTTTTTCAAAGTATCTTACTCTGTAGCCAAACTTCCTGGAATTCTCTAGTTAGCCCAAGCTAACCTTGAATTCAAGTTCACCATCATAATCAGTAGATTTAAAAGAAAAAAACAAAACATAGCCTCATCCACATCCAACTTCTCATCTGTAATGTAGGGAAGTCAAATTACACGGACGTTTCCCAGAGACTTCGGTTCCTTTCCTATCAATGGTAATGAGGAAGATTTTTTAGGCAATCCATCCTGATCCCTGAGCACACTTGGATAATATTTACTTCCCTCATCTAATCTCCACTCAAAATAATGCATTTCTTGTTTTCCTCCACTAAGAAAATAGATCTCATGCCTAGCATCCACAACAAATTCTGAGTCAAAAATTGTCTAAATGACAGATCTATATTAAAGAAAAGATGAGAGTTTGGAGTTACAACAATCCCAACTTTCACCTTCCTGCTTGTCTTTGCACATCATTTAAGCAGCCTAAACAACAGTTTCCTTATCTGTGAAATGGAATGATAATACATGCCTTATGTATTTCATTATGATTCCACTTTAAAGCCAGCATAAACAGATCTGACATACGGCAAGCATTCAATAAAAGTTATTTAAATCCAAAATTAAGCAAATATTCTCTTATGACAAACAGTGAAATGGTGTCTATGACAACAGGATATATTTTAATCCTTCCAACATGTTATTCTATTATGCCTTAACATCTCAAAATGTTTTCTAATCCCATTAACAATTTGCATGCATTCCAAAGTCTGGTGACAAATTATTTTTATGCAAAATATAGCTATCTGAATTATTTCAACACCTTGGACATCTATCAAAGATTATTTTTTCCTTAAATTGTTAAAAAATGTGGGTAATCAACCCCCAGCCTCATAAATATTTTATTTAACAACAAGAAAAAATGCTATTCCTTTTGGTAACCAGTGTTTTTTCCCAATTTATCCCTGTCCTGCTTCATCATCTCTTAGCACAAAGGGAAAATCAGCCCCTCATATTTCTACCATTACACCAGAGATGTACTTTATGAGCTGATATCTAGGCACCTAAGATGATCTTGAGTTGGTAAACAATATAATAAGATTCATTAAAAACTTCTGACTCACAGCTATTCCAAGAAAACTTCCTCTATTTTTCTCATAAGTTTTTATTTCCTGGTTTCCTTTTCTCTGAGTCTTTTAATCTGGTAAAGTTGCTCTTGTTCTGAATAAAAGAAAATTAAAATCATCTACACTTTCCAGATAACAAGAGTGACTCAATATAATATTAAGTGATAAAAGAGAAGTGTTAAAAAGAAACAAATTGTCCTAATAGAGAATAGAATATTTTCAAAGCGAGTTTGACTCCAGTTTTGAAATCAGACTCAGTTCAATCCCAGAGTCTACCCCTCCCGAGTACAGTGAATTGAAATAAGTTGAGTATGTACCTAAGCTTCAGCTTCACACCTAAAACAAGAAACACAATCTTCCTATATACAGCCAAGAGGGAGAAAGGAAACAGTAGAACTCCCTTCAGTGAAAAGTTCATTAAAGTCTTTCCCTAAAGACATCAAAAACAGTCTAGGGAAAAACAGAATGGGTCAAGTAATCTGTCCCTCTATCAGGATAGAGTAGATACAGAGAAATGTGTGTTCTTATTTTATGTAACTGAACTAGCCTGGAAAACAAAAGCATGCTACTATATTAAAATATTTCACAATTGAAGTGCAGATTATAATAAGCCCATGGACAGACAAAGCAACTATGTTTACTATACTGCATAAGTACTGACTTTGGCTGGAGACCATGATATACTTTGCATATGAACAGATGTGTTCCTGTCTCATTTCATCTTTATTGTGTTATGAGCATGTATAGCTCATATAAAAGCCACCAGAAAGGTTTTTATAATATGATGTACCATTTAATAGATGATTAGTTAGCCTGAAAGCATAAACTGAGACAAGGGCTTATGAAACCATCACAATGATTATAGCTAGAATAAAGAATTGACTAAGAGGATATGTTTCAGTGGCCATGCAGCATCTGCAAGGAATGGTGTATGGGTCCTTCACTGATGGGACTCTGCACAGCAAGGCCCATGGAGACCTCTTCCCACTTGGCAAGGGACCTAAGGTGAATTTTGGTGGCCTCTCTGCTTATTACCCACATCTAGTGTGCTTACAAGCTCTTATTGCTTTCACTATGCTGTTCAGAGTGATATTGAATTTTACTTTCTCAGTCACGGGCAAAGCTGGGATCACCAGGCTGTAAGTCTCATGGATGATTCTATGCTTTTCTCAAAACTCTTTCAAGGTTACACCTGGACCCCTCCTCTCCTCTCTACCTCTATTGATTTCCAGATGTGACTATTAAGCCTAAGTATTTTGGAGCACATAATGTCCCTACAGAAACAGTTACAGTCACACTGAGTAAGCTTGCAACAATTGTGGAGAGCAATGGGTCCCGCTTGCCTAACAATTCTGGGTAAGTTGTATCTGATCAATAGAGACCTAAAAAACGGTTTTTGAAAGATGGTATCAAGAATTAATGCAATCATATCAGGAAAGGTTGCTTGCTACAATGAGCATGTCTCTGTCTTCAGTTTTATAATAAAGCATTATGACAGAGAGATGCTTTTTGATGACTGGAGAAAAGGACTAATTTTAAATTATAATTTCAAACATAGAAAGGGATGGACTTATACCCACAAATGGTTAATCTGTCTCTCGCCTTGCACAACTGTTATCCTTATTTGCTGCTAGCTGGGTATGTGCCATGTCTACAGGACATGCTTGGCTAGAATTTATTTTTGGCTTGCTGAAATTGTCTTTTGTAGTACAAATAAGGTTGAGGGTGGGAGAGAGGAAGAAGAAGGAGAGGATGGTGGAAGGGAAACATTGGAGGACCATAGGGGCTTTTTTAACGCTGATACTATGACTGAATAAAAAAAAACAATGATGATAATAACATTGCTCAGGCCGACAGGCTTATCTTTGTATAAATAAAGATGGTGGCAACTATTCAGGACCACTTGCTTGAACATCAACTGGTAGTCAGTGTCTTCTTCTCACTGATGCCACACATCTGTCCTCGTTCCAGAACCTGCTGTAACCTTGTCACCAGCACATACAAATCAAAAAGTATATAGGAAGTGTTCCATAAACATGAGGACAGTGCTTTTTTACAAGTATTTTCTTGTCCAAATGACACCAGCTGAACAGTGAAGAGAGCAACAAAACAAATACTGGTCCTATGTTAGATCAGTTGTTTTTTCTCAGAAAAGAAAAAAGTTGAAGACACCATAAGCTAATTATCCAACTATGCATAAATACAGACCCCTCAGTGACCCATCCTCTCTGGCCTCTCCAGGTTCTGCTGTTACATTCTCCTCATCTTTTATGACTGCTTTCCTCGGGGTCTTTAGGTAGCATGCCCAAATTCATAATCCAATAATCCCAGCAAAAGTGACTTCAAATCCCAAGTTTTCCAAAACATTCCAACTACATTTCTGATGTTTGCATTCATGAAAGCTATGGATGCACATGTCAGCTCATAGCTAAGTGCCTCCTAGTTTGCAGGAATCCAAAACCAAGTTTGCAGTTGTAAATGCACTGGCCTGGGATCCAGGAAGCCTGGATTATAGTCTTGAATATCTCAAATTCACTGTAAGATTTGAGCTTTGCTCCAGAATTTAGTTTCCTAGTATTTTGATTATATAATTGAAACATGTTTCAATTTGAGACTATTATAAAAACAGACCACATTTTTTCCCATTTTCTTTCCTTATTGTCCATTGAGTGCATTGCTTTTTGTAACAAAATACTCAGTAAATGGAAGGTGAGTTTCAGATTGTTGTGAGCTGCCATGTGGGTGCAAAGAATCAAACACGAGTCCCCTGGAAGAGCAGCCAGTGCCCTTAACCACTCAGGCATTTCTGAAGTCTATGTTTGTATGTATTTTTATTTGTCCTTCAAGAGTTTCATACAATGTATTTTGATTATATTTATGCTTGAAAACATGCATAGATTCATCTCTGTATTTTATTTGGTGAATGGGTTGGTTTGGGGGAGTTTGATACAGGGTCTCTATGTAGCCCTGACTGTCCTGGAACTCATGCTGTAGGCCAGGTTCTTCTTGAACTCACAGAGATTCAACTGCTTCTGCCTCTTGAATGTTGAGATTAAAGGCATGCACCACTGGGGAAAAATATTCAGTAAAAAAACTTAAGGGGGAATTATTTATTTTACATATAGGTTCACAGATTTGAACCCATGGTCATCATTGCTTCATTGCTTTCCTGACAGTGGTAAGGCAAAGGCATGGTGCCTATCTCAAGACCAGACACCCCACCTACTTTCTACTACCTTCCCATAATTCTGAGACCCAATAATGAATCTATCAATGGATTAAATTTTGTAATGAGGTTAGCTTCATTATGAGTCAATTATTAAATCCATCAATGGCAACCAAGCATTTAACACCTGAGACTTTGGTGGGAGGGACACTTGATACCTGAGCTATAACGTTTTTTAAAATATGAACAAATAGACCACAAACAGAAAGCATGTGTCTATGCTCCAAATTTCTGGATTACCCTGCTTAGAACATCTGTGTGAATTGAAAATAAAGATCCTGGGATGAAGCTGATATATCCCAGTAATTAGATCAATCCGAATTTGAAACTAGTCCCATAAGTTTATTTCAAAGGTAGACAGTTGTCCAGGTATAACATTTCCTCATAATTTTCCATATGTGTGTGGATTGTAAAAACAGAGGAAACCACATCTAATTTCCTCATCTTCTGAAGGAGATTCATGAGGCTCAGAAGGGAACTACTCCAAGTTCTCCCCGTGAGCTTTTTCTGAAATTTGAATCCCTGTTCCTGGACATCAGCTGGTGATATTTCTATATTATATTATTTTGTTGAGGTACAAGATTATTGGGGGGAAAGATACTAAACTTAGAATTAAAAGTTGCATTTAAGTCCTAGTTACTATATTTTTCAATTTCTTTATCACGTGTAAAACAATGCATGCAATACATGTGTGAAAGTACAAATAACTAAAATGTACACATAGTGAACCCAAGGATAAATACTTTCAAATCTCACCCCTCAGGAGAGTGAATTAGATTTGTTTAAAGTGACTCATATGAACATATTATATAAAATGAGTAATATGGAAATAGGTTTGTTTTGTCTTTCAGTATCAAAATAAAGGCCTTTCAGATAAGATTGCAATGGATGAGAGATGTTATTATTTTCCATCCTGTGGACAATTTGTGGCAATATTTATGTTCTTAAACTACATGCACCACAGCATCCAGAATGTAAGCCCTAGATATACACATTCATTGAGGCTTGAAAATGAATCCATTCTACCTAGACTAGCAGAAAATACACTCTGTATATAGTAAATTTGCTGAAATAAATAGCCTACATGACAGCTATTGCCTCTGTATATATCCAACTGAGCCAACCTATCTCCAGAAAATGTCTTAGAAATAATAAGGCTGTCTAAAATACTGCTAAATATTTCACAGAAATCAAACTAAAATACATTGATTCCACCATAAAGTCATACTACCTTAAAGTCTCTGAAAAGTAATTATGAAAATATTTATTAACCTAACATGGGATGTTGAATTAGGGAGAAAGGGAAATATATAAGCAGTCTTGGTGACGGAATGCTAAATGTTGGTAGATATCTGATAGACATTTTCTTGTCTATCAGGCATTACTTTGTCCCAGTAATTAGATCATTCCAAATGTGAAACCAGTCCTATAAGTTCATTTACCTGGACAGTAGTCCGAGGATAGCCCTTCCTCCTAGTCTTCCATTTAACCCTATTATTGTCTCCATTTCAGAGAAGACAGAAAGTATCCATTGAGTCACTGCCTACACAATTTTAGAGTTAAGTTCAGCTTCAGCTTACTATTGCATGTAATCACTCCATTAGAAAATGGACAATTTTACATGGACTATAGGGAGTGCCATTCGAATGAGTCCAGTCCAAAGCCGAAATGTAGATGCAACCCCTCAGAACAGTTTCTGGGAATTTAGGAGTCAATTTGAGTATCTGAATTGTTTTTCTTTTTCTACAATAAAAGGTTAATCAGACTTCACTGTTTAAAGTACACTTACATAAAAAAAAAAAAAAAAAAAAAAAAAAAAAAAAAAAAAAAAACATTTTTTTTTCTTTTTACAATAGCATAAGTGAGCATAAAACCAAGTTTTCTGAGCTTTTTTCTCAGCAAACCCTGTCTCAAGACAATCTAAACTAGAATTCAGGTTTCTGGATAGTAGCAACAGCATTTTTTGTTGTTATAACAGAAACACATAGACTGGATAGCTTACATATAACAGTTATTTCTCAGTTTTGCAGACTGATAAGCCCAATAGCAACGCACTGACCAATATCAGATGAAACCCTTTTCTATTTAATGCATGGTAGATGGCAACACAATGTTATTCCATCTACAAATGGTACAAATATTCAGACTCTATACCTCCAAAAAAAAAATAAATAAACCTCCTTACTTAATGAGCAAGATTAAAGCCTTTCCAATGCATTGCCCCTAAAGGCGTTGCTGGTGTGACTGCTGTGTCAGAGGTGCATCAGTAGTGGAAAAGAGAAGGGGGCTGTGAACATCTGAATTATCTGAAAAGAACGGGTCTGAGATGAACACCAGTCCAGTGCCAAGGGCCCTGATAGAGAGCCTGAGATGGCCACTTATCTGGAGCCAAAAGGACCCAGATGGGTTCCTGGGACTGGGATAAAGCTGGAGACTAGGAGAACCCTGCCTGAGACTGCAGGCAAGGACAGGAACGAGCCCAAGACATATAATGGTCACAAGGGATCACTATAGAGGGATCCGGGAGCCAGGAGAGGATCAAACCTGAGACTACCACCATACTGGGAGCACCCTGTGATGACTACCTCTCTGGAGCCTGGGAGCAGACCCCTGCCTGGCTCGATAATACTCGAGTGGGACACAGCACTCCTAAGACCACTTTTGAGACAGTTCAAGACACTCAGAGACTCTGGACAGCCCTACGAGGAGCAAGTAAGTGGTGAAGAAATAGAAGAGAAATGCAAGGATGTGGGCACAATGAAGAGAGGCAGAACTGGAGACTTGACAGTAGTGAAGAACAGCCTGATGTGGGTAACCAGGACCATAGTAGGGTCCTGGCCTGTGCTGCCACTAAGGGCCACATCTGGGTCCATGGCCTGCAGCAGCAGGGTCTGTTACCACCAAAGGCCAGGTGGACATCCCTGGCCTGGGCTGCAACCTGGGGACAGGTTGATATCTGAGACCTGTGCAAAACTGTCTCCACCTCTCACCTGGGCGTCATGGGAGAGCTGGCTCTCCACAATGCAGGAGTTGCAGGTGAGACACAATAAGAATACTAGCATGAAAGAGATAGCCCTACCACTTGTCTCCTGTGAGCTAGCATGAACAAGGGAGAAATACCCTTCTTTCCTCCTTGCCCCTCACAACTGCCACACCTCCTGCTAGAGGCCTACATAAGGATATTAGAAGAAGGAAGATTCACTCTTCCTCGACTGCTTGCACTTACTTGCCAGCACATCTGTTGGAGCCTACTTCTAAAGAAGACCAGCTGAAACAACTAGCCTTGTGGGACTGAGAAACTACTAGATTCTTGGATGTCCCATCCACTACTGCCCATTGTTGGGTTAGTTGAACTACAGACTGTAAGTCATTAACAATAAATCCCCTTAATATAGAGAGACATTCCATAAGTTCTTTGACTCTAGAGAACTCTGACTAATACAGTAAGGGAGCGATCCCCCACCTTCCCACTCCTTGCCACCTATAGTAGACAGAAGAACTGACCCCTAGGGTGTGAGCACAAAGAAACAAGAGAGCCAGCCCTACCTCTTGTCTGCTGGGAATGCACAAACAAGGGAGAGACACCCTCCTCCTTTCCTTCCTTCATCTACAGCAGCTTAGAGAGCCTGGTTCTGGGGTCATGAGAGTGGGAGAACTCACCAGCTGCAACAGTCAGGAGAGAGGGCCCTGCACCTCACCTAGGCAGGAAAAGCCAGCAGGCTGACCAGCTCAGATACCTCTCAGGCCCAGATCCAGGGCTTTGAATTGACCCACCCCAACATTTAGCAGATCGGTGAACTGCTGGAGTGCATAAAGGGGCTGGTCCAAAACTACAGGATCTCCATGACACAGGGCAGCAAAGGATACCTGAGAGGCGTCCCAGTGAAGTACCTGTATTGGTAGAGTAGGAAAAGCCAGAAGCCTCCAGTCACTGCAATGCACTGTGCAAGTAAAGAAAAGTGGACAAGAGGGTAATCTGTGGGACACACTGTGACACACTACAGTTTCCACAATGAGATTTTTAATTTTTCTCTGTTGGGGAAAAGGTTGCAAGGGTATGAGGGGAGAGACATGAGTGGGATTGGGGTGCATGGTGTGAGATTACAAAGAGCCAATAACAAGTTAAGAAAATATTCCAATTCATCAAACCCAGAATAGAACCTTCATAAAAGCTAATATGATGATTTAAGAAGAAAGAATTATCTATTGTTTTCTAATTTCCCATCTATAAAATGAGTATTAGCCATTTGACGTAAAGACCTTAATTCACAAGCAGGAAGCAAGAATATTCATCGGACCATTAAAGGTTGTGGGGTTTTTTGGTTTTTTTTTTTAAATCCAGTGATGACGCTTGGGGATTATTTTTTCTTTTTTAAAAAGACAAGAAGTCCCTAACGAGAAAGTTGTATGTGCAAAGATATTCACTGTAATGCCATTAAAACAGTGAAATGCTGAAAATAACCTACAAATCCAATAGTATGAAAATTGCTACACAAAGTGTGATATACTAATCAGACAGACAGTATTTATGTAATTTTTAAGGTAAAATAACTTTAAGAACTAGATATATTAACCCATAAAGCTTATTGTGCATTTTTAAAAGTTCTATGTCTTACAAAAATAATATATTAATATTTTAAAACTCTGGAAAGAACACGGTGATAACCACTGATGTGAACAGGTAGCAGAATTGCAGACACGCTTTGTCCTTGTTTTTATTATTTTTCTCCTCATTCTCCTACTCCTCCTCCTTCTTTAATTTTGATCTTTTTTTTTTTTTTGTCTCTATTTTTACACTCCAAGTCTTTCCCATGTATATTATGGCTTCTGGTTTTATGTTTTTATGGGATTCCTAAGTATTCAAACCAGTGAGTCTCTGTGTCTGTAACTATTTCTTATGCCTTTCTTGGGTTTCTTTTCCTCCTATTTGCTTTGTCCTGTTCCAATGTGTTTGCTTTTGTTTTATATTTTTATTATTATCATTATTATTATTATTATTTAGGTAACTGTTTTCTGAGGAGAGACAGAATAGGCTTGATCTGGTTGGGAGGTGACACAGGGAAGACCTGAGAGGAGTAGAGAGAGGGAGAATTATAGTCAGGTATAATGTATGAAAAGAACTATTTTCAGAAAAAAAAATTACAAAGAAGAGATTTGCATTACTCTAAATTGCTTTCTTTTATTCAAATAACTGAAAAAGACAAGGCATTTACAGTCTCCTTGGAAAACCATGTTGTTGTTTTTTAATCCACTGTGTGGAAGTTCTTGTAATTGATCTTTGTCATTGAGTTCAGTGTCCCTGCATTTACAGATCTACTTTCGTCCACAGTAACGTAGATAAATGAGGCAGGAGTTAAACTATTGACACTATCTTGACACCTGTGCACATCAGCACTTTGCTTATTTGATTAACACATAAGCTGGCTTTGAGACAACTAAGAACTTGCTGTGAAAAGTGATTTCCCTTTCTTTCTAATTTCTACCAAAATACAGAACACTAGGCTCAGAACTGAGAGGTCAAGAATCCATTCACCCTAAGTTCTATATCCCATTGGCCATATGAATCATTGGCCCCCATGAGCCTGGTTGCACTCAAGAGACAAAATGCAAAAGTCAGACTCACAACCCTCAGAGAGCTAGGGCATGGAGTTTCTGCCTAGAAGTTTTAAGGTGGAGTTTACAAGCAAAGAATAGTTTGTCAGATGTTGAAAAATAATTTTTAAAGACCTGTAATTTACTCAACATAGCCTACATACCAAGCATTTCACATGTATCAGGCATCTACCTAAAAATTGCATACAGAGCATACACTTACAAATGCTGGGACATGTTATGTCTAGAGAATGCACAAGAGGCAAAATACTTATCTGACCTTGGAGGGATAACATTAATGTGGACTAAGACAAGCAAGAATCAGAAAGATTTATAAGATATATTTTAAATATGAAATTAAAAAATCCTTTACAGGCCCATGTTTGACTACTTAATTCTTCCACTGATGGTTCTATTTTGAGAGGCTGTGGAACACTTGGTAGAGAAGGCGAGGAAATGAAAGGAGGTCATGGTTCCCAACCTTGCTCCCTGCTTCCTGATCTTCTATGATATAAACAGATCGTCCCATATCCTCATGCTGCCATGCCTTTCCTGCCATGATGGATGGAAATTTTTCTGCGTGATTTAAAATAATGTCCTCTTCCTTCAATTGTATTCATCAGATAATGTAGTCACAGTGATGGAATAACTAATTTATCAAAATAAAAAAAAAAAAAATACTACAAGAAGTAGGGTCACTGTTTTGCCAAAAGCTGATCAGGTGGATCTTAGATCTTTGACCATTTTTGTAGGAGAGATTTGACATAATTTGTAGAGACTACAGAATTCTACAAGCAGAGCTTAATAGGAAAGAAAACAAGGGAGTAGGGATAGGAATATTTGTCCCAGAAAAGGGACAAAGGACTGCCTCCGGATAGAGAGGAGAAAGACATAGGTAAATAGTTTATAAAGGTAAAAGGGGAAACCCAGTGTTAGGATGAGGTGTTTCATTTTTTTAATGGATATTTTCTTTATTTACATTTCAAATGTTATCTCCTTTCCTGGATTCCCCTCAGAAACTCCCTATCCTCACCACCCCCTTCTACGAGGGTGTTCACCCACCCACCCACTCCTGCCTCCTTGCCATCGCATTTCCCTACCTCAAGCCTTCACTGGACCAAGGGCCTCTCCTCCCATTGAAGCCCAACAAGGCTATCCTCTGATACATATGTAGCTAGAGTTATGGGTCCCTCCTTGTGTACTGTTTGTTTGGTGGTTTAGTCCCTAGGAGATCTAGGGGAGTCTGGTTGGTTCATATTATTGTTCTTCCTATGGGGTTGCAAACCCCTTCAGCTCCTTCAGTCCTTTCTCTAACTTGTCCATTGGGGACCCCATGCTCAGTCCAATGGTTAGCTGCAAGCATCTGCCTCTGTATTTGTCAGACTCTGGCAGAGCTTCTCAAGAGACAGCTATATCAGGCTCCTGTCAGCATGCACTTCTTGGCATCCACAATAGTGTTTTGGTTTGGTGACTGTATATGGGATGGATCCCCAGGTGGGGTAGTCTCTGGATGGCCATTCCTTCCATCTCTACTCCACACTTTGTCTACATATTTGCACCCGTGAGTATTTTGTTTCCTGTTCTAAGAAGGAGCAAAGCACCCACACTTTGGTCTTTCTTCTCCTTGAGCTTCATGTGGTTTCTGAATTGTATCTTGGGTATTCTGAGCTTTAGGGCTAATAGGCACTTGTCAGTGAATGCATACCATGTGTGTTCTTTTGTCATTGGGTTACTTCAGTCAGGATGATATTTTCTATTTCCCTCCATTTGCCTGTGAATTTCAAGAAGTCATTGTTTTTAACAGCTGAGTAGTACTCCATTGTGTAAATGTACCACATTTTCTGTATCCATTCCTCTGTTGAAGGACATCTGGGTTGTTTCTAGCTTCTGGCTATTATAAATAAGGCTGCTACGAACATAGTGGAGCATGTGTCCTTGTTATATGTTGGAGCATCTTTTGGGCATATCTACAGGAGTGGTATAGCTGGGTCCTCAGTTAATACTATGTCCAATTTTCTGAGGAACCACCAGACTGATTTCCAGAGTGGTTGCACCATCTTGCAATCCCACCAAAAATAGAGGAGTGTTCCTCATTCTCTGTATTGCTCTGTAATACACCTTGAGATCAAGGATGGTGATTCCTCCAGAAGTTCTTTTATTGTTGAGAATAGTTTTTTCCTATCCTGGGTTTTTTGTTAGCCCAAATGAATTTGAGAATTGCTCTTTCTAACTCTATAAAGAATTGAGTTGGAATTTTGATGAGGATTGCATTGAATTTGTAGACTGCTTTTGACAAAATAGTCATTTCTACTATTAATCCTGCCAATCCATAAGCATGAGAAATCTTTCCATCTTCTGAGATCTTCTTCGATTTCTTTCTTCAGGAACTTGAAGTTCTTGTCATACAGACCTATCACACCAAAGTATTTTATATTATTTGTGACTATTGTAATATTTCCCTAATTTCTTTCTCAGCCTGCTTATTCTTTGAGTAGAGGAAGGCTACTGATTTGTTTGAGCTGATTTTATATGCAGCCACTTTGCTGAAGTTGTTTATCAGGTTTAGGAGTTTTCTGGTGGAATTTTGGAGGTCACTTAAGTATACTATCATATCATCTGCAAATAGTGATATTTTGACTTCTTCCTTTCCAATTTGTCTTCCTTTGATCATTTTTTGTCTAATTGTTCTGGCTAGGACTTCCAGTACTATATTAAATAGGTAGGGAGACAGTGGGCAGCCTTGTCTAGTCCCTGATTTTAGTGAGATTACTTCCAGTTTCTGTCCATTTAGTTTGATGTTGGCTACAGGTTTGCTGTATATTGGCTTTACTATGTTTAGGTATGGGCCTTGAATTCCTGATCTTTCCAAGACTTTTACCATGAAGGGGTGTTGACTTTTGTCAAATGCTTTCTCAGCATCTAATAAGATGATCATGGGATTTTTTTTCTTGGAGTTTGTTTATATAGTGGATTATGTTAATGAATTTCCCTATATCCCTACAACCTTGGGATGAAGCCTACTTGATGGATGATTGTTTTGATGTGTTCTTGGATTCGGTTTGAGAGAATTTTATTGAATATTTTTGCATTGATGTTCATAAGGGAGATTGGTCTGATGTTCTCTTTCTTTGTTGGGTCTTTGTATGGTTTAGGTATGAGTGTAATTGTGGCTACATAGAACTAATTGGGTAGTGTTCCTTCTGTTTCTATTTTTTGGAATATTTTGAAAAGAATTAGTATTAGGTCTTCTTTGAAGGTCTGATAGAATTCTACACTAAAACCATCTGGTCCTGGACTTTTTTTGGTGGGGAGACTTTTAATGACTGCTGCTATTTTTTTTAGGGGTTATGGGACTGTTTAGATGGTTTATCTGATCCTGATTTAACTTTGGTACCTGGTATTTATCTAGATAATTGTCCATTTCATCCACATTCTCTACCTTTGTTGAGTATAGGCTCTTGTACTAGGATCTAATGATTTTATGAATTTCCTCAGTTTCTGTTGTTATGTCTCCCTTTTCAGTTCTGATTTTATTAATTTGGATACTGTCTCTCTGCCCTCTGGTTAATCTGGCTAAGGGTTTATCTATCTTGTTGATTTTCTCAAAGAACCAGCTCCTGGTTTTGTTGATTCTTTGTATAGTTCTTTTTGTTTTTACTTGGTTGATTTCAGCCCTGAGTTTGATTATTTCCTGCAATCTACTCCTCTTGGGTGTATTTGTCTCTTTTTGTTCTAGAGCTTTCAGGTGTGCTGTCAAACTGCTAGTGTATGCCCTCTCCAGTTTCTTTTTGTAGGCACTCAGAACTATGAGTTTTCCTCTTAGCACTACTTTCATTGTGTCCCATAAGTTTTGGTATGATGTACCTTCATTTTCATTAAATTCTAAAAAGTCTTTAATTTCTTTCTTTATTTCTTCCATGACCAAGTTATCAATGAGTAGATCATTGTTCTTCACAGTATGTGGGCTTTTTTGTGTTTTTGTTGCTATTGAAGACCAGCCTTAGTCCTGGTGATCTGATAGGATGCAAGGGATTATTTCAATCTTCTTGCATTTGTCAAGACCTGTTTTGTGATGGATTATATGGTCTATTTTGGAGAAGGTCCCATGAGGTGTTGAGAAGAAGTTATATTCTTTTGTTTTAGGATGAAATGTTCTGTTAAATCCATTTGGTTCATAACTTCTCTTAGTTTCACTGTGTCTCTGCTTAGTTTCTGTTTCCATGATCTGTCCATTGCTGAGAGTGGTGTATTGAAGTCTCCCAGTATTATTGTGTGAGGTGCAATGTGTGCTTTGAGCTTTAGTAAAGTCTCTTTTATGAATGTGCATGCCCTAGCATTTGGAGCATAGATGTTCAGAATTAAGAGTTCTTCTTGGTAGATTTTTTTCTTTGACAAGTATGAAGTGTTCTTCCTTATCTTTTTTTTTTTATAAGTTTTGGTTGAAAGACAATTTTATTCTATATTAAAATGGCTACTCCAGCTTGTTTCTTGAGAACATTTGCTTGGAAAATTGTTTTCCAGCCTCTTACTCTGAGGTAGTGTCTGTCTTTGTCACTGAAATGCATTTCCTGTATACAGCAAAATGCTGGCTGCTGTTTATGTATCTAGTCTGTTAGTCTATGTCTTTTTATTGGGGAATTGAGTCCATTGGTGTTACGAAATATTAAGGAAAAGTGATTGTTGCTTCCTGTTATTTTTGTTTTTACAGGTGGAATTATCTTTGTGTGGCTATCTTCTTTTGGGTTTGTTGTAAGAGAATTACTTTCTTGCTCTTTCTAGGGTATAATTTCCCTCCTTGTATTGGAGCTTTCCTACTCTTTGTAATGCTGGAGCCAGATAGGGCAGTCCTTCTAGTAGAACATACCTCACAAACAGGCAACAGCTCTTGGGATAGACCCCCACTCCAGTTGTTCAGGACCCACATGAAGGCCAAGCTACATATCTGCTACATATGAGCAGAGACACCTAGATCTAGCCCATGTATGTGCTTTGGTTGGTGGTTCAGACTCTAAGAGCCTCGAGGGTCTAGTTAGTTGTTTCTGTTGGTCTTCCTGTGAAGTTCCTATCTACTTAAAGACCCACAATCCTTCCTCCTCTTCTTCCATAAGAATCCCTAAGCTCCATTCACTGTTTGGTTGTGGGTATCTGTATCTGTCTGATTGACTTCAATACTTTGATAGCTGAACCTTGGTTGGCAGTCTCAGGAAGAGGAAGTGGCTAAAAAAAGGGGATAGACCTTGGTGGCTAGCTTTAGGAATTCAATCTGATGGTTTTTAGCAAGGCAGGGGAAATGCAGGAGAAGGCCAAGGCCTGCCAGAGCCATGTTTCCCATGCTCAGGCTGGCTGGAGTCCCTTAACTAGACTCACCATACTCATGAGGTTTTAGATGAGAACCAGGGTACTATTGGGAACTGAACTAGGGGCCAGTCATCTTACTCACAAGAGGAAAAATGTCTACAGTTTCCATGTGTCTTGAAAAATTTAAGTAAAGCTAAGTTTAAAAGTAAATTACTAATTAATTTGGTGAAGGAAATTTCAGGACAATATATAATATTTGGGGTTGGCATGGTTATTGGTAACTGTTTTTAGTCAGCTTTACTGTGAGGACAGAGAGCATAGACAAGACAATTTGAAAACCATGCCATTATCCTAGTAATGATCATGGACATATTTAAAATTGTGGGGAAAGAGGTTACATGTGCTAAATAGTTATCAATATTATAAACAATAAGACAATAGAAAGGGAGCCACAGGGACATTTCATGAATTATCAAGGCCACACCTATCACAGACTCTGGGGTGTACAATTGCAAGTACATTTGAACCACTTTCCTTTAATAAAGGGATAGAGAGCCCTGACTAAATAGTGTCACCTAGGAGAATATTTTTCCCAGTTTAATGACCTATGGCTTTCAGAAGCTACTGCAACCATAGTATAATTGAAGCTCAACTACTACTCAATGTAAACAACTTTGTGACATCCACATTGCTGTGTGACAAAACATTTTTGAAGATGCAATACATACATCTACTCATCTCAGATAGTGATCCTATGGCAGGCCAAAGTACAGACACCATAAAAATCCAATGTAGTGAACCAATGAGTTTTATTGAGATTACCTACAGGACTATGGGTAAAGAGCTTCTTATAGGAGCAGAAATGACTCAAAGACAGCTGCATCACCAAAGCCTATCCAAGCATGGTTGGTTGGTTTAGTTTTGTTTGTTTTTTGCAGAACAGAATATTTCAATCTCAGGAAACTGTTAAGACAGCACACATGGTGCGGGATTTGTAGCCACATAAAGAAAAACTTTAAAAATCTTTGAGAAAACTAGGAAGGCTTGGGAGCATTTTTAAGTACAGGGATACATGATTTGACTTTCATTTGAATCATAATGGGTAACCTATTGAAGATTAGCCACACGGGCTTGGAAAAATGAGTGAACCCAGTGTAGGAGCAGCAGTACTTAAATAAGGACTCCTGGTGACATGGTAAGGAACGGCTGGGTTCTGTGGTTGTTTTGATAGAATTTTCTAATGTGCTGAATGTGGGATATTTCTAAATCATTAACAAGAATGATAATATATACAATGGAATATTAGTAAGTCATGAAAGGAGTGGTATTCTATATGTAGCAAAATACCTGGAACTGAAAGATATATGTATTAATTGAAATAAGCCATACAAAGACAAATATGGCATATTCTCTTTCATATGTGTCCATTTGAGTATAGATTGATAATCACTAGAAGCTGTGAGGAGAAATGGGGATGACAGAAGTACATTAAATAACAAATATTAAAATGCAGGTAATAATCCTAACTTCTAGTGCTCTACAACATAATGTGGTGACCATAGCCCATGATAATCTATTCTATGTTTTTATGAATAACTAGACAAAAGGAACTAAAAGGCTCCATCACAAAATAATAGTATATTGATAGAAACGTTAATTCACCTTATTTGACCAGTTCATGTCATAGTGAAATATCACCCGCTCTTTAATATGCATGTTATGCAACAAGTGATTTGATATGTTTAAGGAGATACAATGGTAACTACCCACTCTAATTTGATGATTATACAATACGCATCACATTATCATACTTTAGTGTATGTGTCTACTATTAAAATAATTTAAAAATCAACATTTAGAGGGTAAGAAAATCCAAAGCTTGGAGGATGATAATAAATAGTAACTCATAAACAGCCTATTTTTAAGAAGGAAGGCTGAAACCCAATGTTGTGTCCCCAAAGCATGTGTTCACTCCAGTGTACTATATTGGTCTAAATGAAGAACAAATAAAAGGCTCAGCCAAATTTAAGAAACTCAATGGGTAATCAAGTGAAAAACAGAATCTTCTGTCCAAGAATGTCTATACAGGGACTCAGAACAACATGTCACTGGATCAGACTTGCTCACCCGAGCCTTAATCACATTAGTATCTGCCATTACATTTTTACAAGACAGCATGCCTGGCTACTCTCTGTTGCACACATAGTGTGGCATCTGGCATCTGCATGGCCCTTGAGATGAAGAAAATTGTATTCTACATTAGGTGGGAGGCACCCCCATGCAATCTGCAGCAGTTATAACCTATAGTAAGTAAACTGTCCCTTCAATTCAACCATTCACCCATGTGCAGTAAACACTACCAGAACATCTGTGAAGCATAAACCAGTGTTGTTTCGGCACTGTGGGGCTCCCTGGAACGTAGCAAGTAGAAATAATCATCATAGCAAGTTCTTGTAAGGGGCCTTTCTGTCTGAAGAGCTGAGAAGCACTGGCATTTGTTGCTGTATAGGACTCTCAGAGAGGCCTCAAGAGTTAGAGGTTTTACTGGCGAGAAAACAGAATCATAAAGATTGATGGTTCATCCAAGACCCATTGCTAGATAATGACAAAGCGTTTACTCAATCCTGTACCTAGTACCTCACAATTCTTCCTTTTCCTCTTAAAGAAAAATAATCAAGCCCATGCTTTTAAATGTGTGCTTTCTGCATATCCCAAAACAATAAAAGCAAATAGTCTGAGTCAACCCACAAAGAAACAAGAACCAGGAAGGCTTTGGAACCCAACAGGAAGAAGGAGTTATTGCTGCTATATCAGAATCTAATCATCACTATTGTATGTTTTTGTATCAATTCTTTGAAATTTTCTTCCAATGTGTTTTGATCATATCCATACACTTCCACCAGTTTCTCCCAGATCCATCCCACTTCCCTACCCAACAGACTTGTTGTCTCTTTTAAAAAAACAAACAAACAAACAAAACCGTAAAGTCTTATTTGTGCTGCTCATATACTCTTGGATGTGTGACTTTACATAAGAATGTAGTCAACTTACAGGGGCTACACTCATAAAGAAAGCCAACTCTCCCTATCCTAGCAGTCAGTTGCCAAAAGCTTTTCAACATGTCTAGAATTTCATACTCACCTCCACTCTGTAATCTAGAATTTAGTCTGAGTTCAGCTTGCACAGGTTTTATATGTACAGCTCCTATGTATGACTGCCCTGTTGCATCCAGAAGACACTATTTCCCATTATTCACCTACTGCCTGGCTCATATTCTTTCTCTTCTCTCATCCACAGTGATCCCTGACCTCTATTTTTGAAAAAAGACAAACCTTGATTTCTATTCCCCAGGAACATCATCCTCCCCACCCACTCATTTCCAGAGGGTCTCACAATGATCTAGTTCAACTAGATAGTAAAATGTACCCTCTGAGAGCAAAGTTGTTTCACAAACACCCCACTAAACTTAGGAGTCTTCTACAGGGTTACTTCCTGTATAACAAGTTGCTTTGACAAATAGACTACTAGGTGTTCTAGTTAGTCTTCTGGTATCACCTATAAATGTATAGAACAGTTAAGTTATATGAGAGTGTTTTCAATATATTGTCTAGCAGTTACATTCTAAGATACTTCACTGTACAACTGTTGAGACCAGGGAAACTTTGCATCCTGTTACTCCGCTGTTCATATGTCAATCTTAGAAAATCTTTCCAGCTAGCATCATTGTGTCATAAAGTGTTGGTTATTATGCATCATGCACAAGATGTTATTCAAAGTGAGTTCATTCATCCCTTTATATCTTAGTTCAATTTGTATTTCTAAAACAAAATATCTGAGATGAGATAATTTAATAAACAAGAATTTATCTTTCATCCTCTTGGAGGCTGCAAAGTCCAAGATCAAATTTTATTATGTCCTGTATCTAGTGGTGGCCCAGTGTCTGCTTCCAAGATGGTACCTTAAGTTCTGTGTAAGCATAATATATAATATTATAATATTTATATATATATAAATAATATATATATATATATATATATATATATATATATATATATATCATAAGAGATAAAAACAACAAAAGTGAGCTAGCTTGTTCCTCCAACTCTTTTGTATGGACTCAACTCTCTTTTATAATGGTCCTATCTTCATTATTTATGGCCTCCTAGATGTTCCACCTCTTGATGCTACCATATTACTCACTACAGTTCAACATATGAATTCAGGGAGACCCTTTCAGACTATCACAATGGTCAAAAGCTCTTCCTAAAATCCCAGATACCAGCTTGAAATGCAAACTCATCACAATGTTGTGCATAGAGCTTTCTACCAAACCCAGTTACAGGAAGTTTACTGATGCCCACATCCTAAACATGGCCATAAAATCAGCTAGAATCAATAGAAAGAACATGATAAGCCAACAGGGCAGGGTATAGAATAGGAAACGACAAATCCTAATGATTTGGGTCACTTTATTCTGACTCAGTGATTTTACAATGGCTCAGATTGAACTCAACCTGTTGTGATTATTCACTGATTTCCTCTAAAGCATCCCTTTTTGTTCTAAATCACTGTTTCTGTTTCCTCAATCTTTCTCATTTGCATGACACGTGAGGAATTCCCAAAGGTATTGACTTTGAGTTCAAAACACAGATAGCATCTTTTTTTATTGGATATTTTATTTACATTTCAGATGTAATCCCCTTTGCCCCCTCCCACCCAGGAACCCCCATCCCATCCCCCTCCTCCTGCTTCTATGAGGATATGCACCCACCCATGATTTCCCCCACACTGGGGCGTCCAGCCTTCACTAGACCAAGGACTTCCTCACCCACCTTTGCCTGACACTGTCATTCTCCCTTACATATACAACTGGAGCCATAGGTCCCTCCCTATGTGTTCCCAGTCTGGTGGTTTAGACCCTGGGAGCTCTGGTTGGTTGGTATTGTTGCTCTCCTCATGGGGCCACAAACTCTTTCAGCTCCTTCAGTCTTCTTCTCTAACTCCTCCATTGGGAACCCTTTGATCAATCAGTTCAATGGTTAGCTGTGAGCATCCGCCTCTGAATATGTCAGACTCTGGCAGACCTCTAAGAAGACAGCTGTATCAGGCTCCTGTCAGCATGTACTTCCTGGCATCCATATCAGTGTCTACCTTTGGTGACTGCACAAGGGATAGGTACCCAAGGGAGCAGTCTCTGGATGGCCCCTCCTTCAGTTTCTGTCCCACACTTTGTCTCCATATTTGCTCCCATGAGTATTTTGTTACCCTTTCTAAGAAGGGCCAAAGCACCCACACTTTGGTCTTCAGTCTAGAGGTTCCTCAGAAAATTGAACATAGCATTACCTGAGGACCCAGCTATACCACTCCTGGACATATACCCAAAAGATACTCCAACATATAACAAGGACACATACTCCACTATGTTCATAGCAACCTTATTTATAATAGCCATAAGCTGGAAAGAACCCAGATGTCCTTTCAACAGAGGAATGGATACAGAAAATGTGGTACATTTACACAATGGAATATTACTCAGCTGTTAAAAACAATGAGTTTGAGAAATTCTTAGGTAAATGGATGGAACTAGAAAATATCATCCTGAATGAGGTAACCCAGTCACAAAAGAATACACATGGTATGCACTCACTGATAATTGGATATTAGCCCAAAAACTCGCAATATCCAAAATACAACTCACAGACCACATGAAGCTCACAGATAGCACTTTAGGCAAACTAGACTGTTAGTCACCTTGTTAACCAAAGATCTTCTATTACAACAATCACATAGACATATCCTGGTTTCCTAAAGTTTTAACATAAAAATCATCTGGAAGGTAGAGATAGGATCCCAGCCCAGTGGTAATCCAGTCATAATCTCCATCTTATTTATACCCAGACTGAGTGCAGAATTGTCCTCTAGAATTCTGTTTGTAATCTTCGCTAGTACAGTAATTTTCATATAGGAGGAGTGTATACACTGGTGACCAGCAAAGGGCTAAGATCCATCCACCATGAACCCTTACTTACCCCTCTTCTAGCAATGGTCTTTTTTAATTTTTTTTTAATTTAATATTTTCTTTACTGATTTTTTATACTCCAGGCCCCATTCCCCTCCTGGTCCACCCTCCAACTGTTCCACATCCCATACCTTCTCCCCACCCCTCTGTCTCCACAAAGATGTCCCCAACACCCACCACCACCCCACCAGACCTCTAAACTCCCTGGGGCCTCCAGTCTCTTGAGGGCTAGGTGCATCTTCTCTGACTGAACCCAGACCCGACAGTCTTCTGCTGTATATGTGTTGGGTGCTTCATATCAGCTGGCATATGATGCCTGGTTGGTAGTCCAGTGTTTGAGAGATCCCAGGGGTCCAGGTTAATTGAGACTTCTGGTCCTCCTACAGGGTCATCCTCCTTAGCCTCCTCCAGCCTTTCCCCAATTCAACCAAAGGGGTCAGCAGCTTTTGTCCATTGGTTGGGTACAAATATCTGCATCTGACTCTTTCAGCTGCTTGGTGAGTCTTTTGGAAGGCAGTCATGATAGGTCCCTTTGTGTGAATGCTCCATAGACTCAGTAATAGTGTCAGGTCTTGGGGCCTCCTCTTGAGCTGAATCCCACTTTGGGCCTGTCGCTGAACCTTCTATTCCTCAAGCTCTTCTCCATTTCCATCCCTGCAGTTCTTTCAGACAGGGACAATTATGGGTCAGAGTTTTGACTGTGGTTTGGCAACCCCTTCCCTCATTTGATGCCCTGTCTTTCTGCTGTAGGTGGGCTCTATAAGTTCCCCCTCCCCACTGTTGGGCATTTCATCCACGGTCCCTCCCTTTGAGTCCTGAGAGTCTCTCACCCCCCAGGTCTCTGGTGCATTTTGGAGGGTCCCCCCAACCTCCTACCTCCCAAGGTTGCCTGTTTCCATTCTTTCTGCTGGCCTTCAGGGCTTCAGTCCTTTTTCCTCACCCAGTACCATATCAGGTTCCCCTCTTCCATGCCCCCAACACCTTCCACTTTCCCTCCCAAGCCCCTCTCTCCCTCCCCCATTATGTTTGCTTTCTTCTCCCTCCCAAATAGGACTGAGGTGTCCTCACTTGGGTCCTTCAGCTTGTTGACCTTTTTGAGTTCTGTGGACTGCATCTTAGATGTTTTAAAAGGTAGAAAGTAACTGTGGAAAATTCTTTGAAAACAACTTGAATGCTGGATTAAAGCTGAACCCAGAGGTCCTTTATAAACTAGACATAGAAGCACTCAGTGGCTTTCTTACTCCTCTTGAACATGTATCTTCTTCTTTAATGATACATGTCCTCTGAGTGTGCCCTCCCTTCAATGACTTACTAAGAATGTTGTCCTTTTTAACTCCTGCCAATCCTTTAATCTCTAGCTCAAGCCCATTTCCTTTCCTCCCCACTGCTGATTAAGTTAGCATTGATCCTTCTCATTAGAGAAATCATTATTGTATTTATGTTACAATTTTAAATAGTGTTTAGTCCAGTGTGGTTAACTATCTCCTCTGTGTGTATTCTGAATTTCTAAACTTTTCCAATAGCTCCTGAAGGATTAGAGTCACATCTTACACTCTTATACACTATCTGCTATATAGTATGTGCTACATAGATGTGATCAGAAGTATGTGCCTATTAGGTTTATAAGTCCTTTTATATGAATTTATATCCTATGACCCTGGCCCTCCCTGAAACTGGAGATGTGTACCATCTGTTAGGACCAGGTATAGTGAAAAGTCTGATGAAGCTATTCTGTAGAACTCAACCACTGTGGAGGGCAAAGATTCGTGGATTGAGAGAACTGGCTCTTTCATGGAGTCATATGTGGAATATAGCATGGCATGATGCTAAGGTCTCAAGTGTAGCACTCATGGCCAGTGCTCTACCCAACATTCCCTTAGATATCTCACTATTTACAGTTGTGCCAACATCTATATCTTCTTAGGAGCTACACACTGGCTGACAGAAAATCCACATGGAATTTCCACACACAGGCTGAAAGCACCTTCAGAACATATGTGTGTGTGTGTGTGTGAGAGAGAGAGAAAGAGAGAGAGAGAGAGAGAGAGAGAGAGAGAGAGAGAGAGAGAGAACACCCAATAAGTACAAATACCCCAGATCACTCCTCACTGACCAGAAAATTGCTGGTCAGTGCATTCGTTTACAGTGTTTTCCAGGACACTGTGATTAAGCAACAGTTCCTTACAGTGCAAGCTGGATTGGTGATTTGAGTTAAGGATCGTTCTTCTCTTCCTTTTACTACATTTCCCCATCCACATTCTATCCTTCTTCCAATTAACTAATTTGAATCCTTCACTGGAGGTCTATTCTAGGGAACCCAAACCAATATGTCATCATAACACATGTGGAAGTAGTACCATTAGACACAGATTTTTGTCAATATCGTTGTTCAGGCAGGTAGAGCTAAATAACATATGCCAACCTCCATTCCTATTTTAAATATTTTTTTTAAAAAAATGTATATCAAGATGTACTATAAATCATTATCTCTGCTGCCACAGGGCTAACTAGTCTTTGGAACAATAGCACATGTATTCATTCCCCATCAGACTGGCCTCTGTTTCTTGCAAGTAAGGAGAGCAAAGGTACAGGAGAAAAACTCCTTGATACATCCTGTAGTTCATGGACATGTTTTCACTCAACCTGTCTCTTGTTTGATTTCTATATTTGTTCTAGTAGAGATATGAAAGATGTGCTTTCAGGTGGTTTGCTACATGACACACCTCAGAAGCATGCTCTGGTTTTTTCCATTTTTCCTCAAAGCATCTTCCACTTCCCCTGTCATGGTACCACCTGCCCATTTTATACTTGCTATTTCCTTTTTTTTTTTTTTTTTTTTCACTTTTTTTTTTTTTATTTTTATTTTCAGCAAATCAAAAAAAATTAAAAAGCATTCAAACAGAATAAAATGAAAATAAACAAACAAGCAAAATACCAAGGGTCAGATATACTTATACAAGAATTCTATAGGGCCTTCAAACAAGCAACACTTTTTGAGTTATGTTTAAAAAAATTCAGAACCACAATAAGCTCCTTCACAAAGCAAATAATATTGAAATAGTGAAATCAAGTGTAGACCCAACAAAAATATATAAATTATAGTCCAATATCCCTCATGAATATACATACAAAATTCTCATTGAAGTAGTTGCAAACTGAATACAAGAGATATAAAAAAAATAATATTCCATGAATAACTGAACAACTGTTTTTTTTTTGAAGACCGTACTCCATATACAGGCTGCATGTTTTGGGATAGCCCCCATCCAGATGTTTGAGACCTACATGAAAACCAAGCTGCACATTTACAACATATGTGCAGGGAGGCCTAGGTTCAGCCCATGGAGGTAGATCTGTGTAGACTAGGTATGCTCCACGGTTGGTGATTCAGTCTCTGAGAGCTCCAAGGGTTCAGGTTGGTTTACTCTGTTGATCTTCCTGTGCAGTTCCTATCTCCTTAGGGCCCTCAATCCTTCCACCTATTCTTCTTTAAGAGTCCTCAAGCTCCATCCACTGTTTGGCTCTGGATAGCTATTTCCTATACTACTCCTTGGTCTTGGTGGAACAAGGAACATGTGTCATTTTTTTATTTACCCTAAAAATGTAACAAAAATTCTAGAAAAGAATAAATGCCCAGAGATTAATGCTGTATAAGTAAATACATAAACAAGTGGGAGTTTCAAGTAGCCATCTTAATCCTGTTAGTGAATTATGACCTAGAATTGTATTTTTTCCACTTTCCAGTATGATATCCTTAAATGTATAGGATGGTTAAATGTATAGGACACCTAGATCATTTATCAGGTTATTTTTAGCAATAGGAAAGTTCAAATTCAATACTTTCCAAAGCCAGGGTTCAGAAAACTTGCATTTTATTCATTTCAGGTATGTACACTTCAACGAGTTTCATATTAACAATTTCTAGATCCATAATCATCACCCTGCACAAAACTTAAACTCCAAATGGATCCAAGATATAAACATAAAACCAGATACACTGGGTTCCCCAAGCTCCATCTAATGTTTGAGTGAGGGTCCCTGCATCTGCTCCCACCAGTTACTGGAGAATCTTCCCTGATGGCAACTGGGCTATGCACAGATCTATGAGTATAGCAGAATATCATAGGAGCCAGAGGAGTCAAAGACACCAGGAGAATACAGCCCACAGAATCAACTAGCAGGGCTAGTAAGGGCTCGCAAAGACTGACACTAGAATCATGGGTCTGAGCTAGGTCCTCTGCATATATGTTGTGGTTGATTGGCTTGGGGTTTTTGTAGTAATCTTAACCTGAGCTTGGGACCTTTTTCCTCCTTCTGGGTTGCCTCATCCAGTCTTGATATGAGGGTTTGTGCCTAGCCTTATTGTATCTTGTTATGCTGTGTTTTGTTGATAACACTGAGAAGCCTGCTCTTTTCTAAAGGCAAATGGAGGAGTAGTGTATGGATATGGGTGAGAAGGAAGGTGGGGGAGGGACTGAAGGGAGTGGTGGGAAGGGGAACTGGAGACGGGGTGGACCTGGAAGAATGGAAAGATGGAAAGCTGTGACCATGTTGAATAAGAGAAGAATAAATTTAAAACAACAACACCAAAAATAAATAAATAAATAAACCAAGAAACAAATAAACGGAACCTGATAGAAGAGAAAGTGGGGAATAGCCTTGAATTCATTGGCACAGGAAAAGATTTTCTGAATAGAACAACATTAACTCAGGAACTAAAATCAACAATACCAAAAGAGAAAGAACAGTAGTTGAACAACAGAAACAAATTTTTGGAAGGTTGTTTTTGGGTTTGGGGGGGTGGTTTTTTGGGGGGTAATGGGTTTTGGTTGGTTGGTTGGTTGGTTGGTTTTGGTTTGGTTTTGTTTTGGTTTGTTTTTTTGTTTGGTTGGGATTTTTGTTTTTGTTTTTGTCTCACAATGCTTTCTCTGGGAATTTTTTTTTCCTTACAGATATTTTGCTTGTCTATTATAGTTTCTAACTGTTTTTATAGGGTTGTGTGTGTGTGTGTGTGTGTCCGTGTGTGTGTGTATGTGTGTGTGTCTGTGTGTCTGTGTGTCTGTGTGTGTGTGTCTGTGTGTGTCTGTGTGTGTGTGTGTGTCTGTGTGTGTGTGTGTGTGTTGTGTGTGTGTGTGTGTGTGTGTGTCTGTGTGTCTGTGTGTGTGTGTGTGTGTGTGTATTGGAATGTGTATGTCTCAATGTCTGTATCTGTTTCTTGTGCTTTTTTTTTTTTGGTTCCTACTTTTCCTGTTTTATGGTGAGGGTTGTTGTTGTTGTTTTTCTATTCTGGTTTGTTTATTTTTATTATTTTTATTATTATTTTAGGTGTCTATATTCTAATGAGAAAGAGAAAGGGTGTGGATTTGGAAGAGTGCAGAAGTGGGGAGAATCTTAGAAGAGAGAGTGGAAGGAAAAAAAATAATCAGAATATACTGTATGAAAAGAAACTATTTTCAATTAAAAAAATCTCAAAGATGAGTCCTACATCTATTATCCTGTTTCTGAAAATGGAATAATAAAATTACTTCAACTACTTCAAAGACTGGTTTCCCTCCTTTCAGTGTCCACTGGCCACTAACAGGCCTTTTGCAAAGGACAAAATATGACCTCCTCCATGGAGCTTGTGTTAGTGAGATCTAATAAGACAAGGAGAACATCTTATAAAGGAGAAAACTGGTGTTCAGAGATTTGATGCTTCTGGCTTGAATTCACACAGTCAATTAACAGGGTGACCAAACCTCAAACACTGCCTTCTGATAGTCTCCTTTAGGGTAAACTCTTTAACAGTCTGCCAGTGTGAGACTAATGGGCTCCTGCCCTTATTTTAGACCTTAATGTAATTTTGTATGGCTCTGTATAGCTTCTTTTGGCAAGAGGCAAGGTGGTGTGGCCAACACTAGATAAATAACAATAGAATGAGAATGGCAGGCACTCAACATGTGTTAGGCATATTAAGTCAAATTTGTTTTAACAAATTTGGTTTAAGAAACTGGAAAGCAAAGTTCAAAGAGCGCACCACTTTGAGCACTCCAGCTGTATCCAATCAGTTCATTCATCCCATCCACTAAGCTTTTATAGCCTGACTATGGTGGCCAGGAACCATGGTAAGACAGATGCTTCTAGAATGAACCTTGATGATAAGAATATTTACACACTGCCAATCTTAAGTCAAAGTGACAACTATGAAAACTCTGATGTTTGGAGAGTAGCTGGTCAGTGCTGCTGGGTGAGCGAATGAATGCTCACATTCCAATTATTATTTACCCATACACGCCAACATATGCAAAGGAACAAGTGTTCCAAGTCACAGAGACTTTCATTTGAGTCCCAGCTGTGCCCTTTGATGGGTGTGACCTTGAATGGATCTAATTCTCCTGAGTCTCAATTTTAGCTATTCCTTTTAATAAAGGATCTCTTGAACATTTACATACATCAAAGTTTTGAATAAAACTTTGGTGATGACCAGTCACTACTAAATAACAGGTTTTAAGCATATTCTTGGAATAATTGGGCCCTGTTCTTCCTTCCAACCCCATGCTCTCAGAAATAAGGCTCAGACTCAAAATATATTTACAAATACCTTGGCCATATAGCAAGGCTCTTCTCTGATTAGAATCATAACTTAACACATTTATTTTCATCTACATTCTGCCACAGCCATGTGGCTGTTTAACTGTGCTTGGGTACCATGTGTCCGTCTCCTCACATCCTCTGAGGTGGGTCTTCTTGTGCCTGGCTCCATTCCAGAATTTCTTCTCTTTCCAGATGTCCAACCTTCTATTTCCTGCCTAAGCCATAGGCCGTAAGCTTTTGCATTGACAGGTAATGGATCAATACAATACACAAGATATTCACTCTACATATTCTTGTTTCTTCTCCCAGGGCTTTGGGCTTCTGGTCCTAGGAGTTTGGAAGATACAAATTCTTATCTTGTGCCTTTGAAACAGACCCTGAATCTCTCCAAGGTTTTCTTTCCACATCTATGAAACTGAAACAACAATAAAAGCTTACTTACAGAATTACTGTGGAAACCAAGTAAAATAATTAGGTCAAAGTCCCCTCTTGGTATCTACTACAAGCTAGGCACCCAGTAAATGAATCTTTATTTGTGATGGTTCTTTTTTACTGCTCAACTCCAGCACAGCGGTGTCATGAGCTCATTATGGTCTCACCTGCAGGGCCTTCATATCCACACTTACTCATACCACAGCAAAAGCAATGAGAAAAGGACCTCTCTGACCACTAGCTCTAAGCCCACCCAATCAAAAAGAAAACACCCTGCGCTCAGCCTTGGACCATGGAGGAAAGAAAAAAAGATCCCTGAATCTTCTTTAGTCAAAAGAGATTCAACACAGACTTGCCTGTCAGAACTCCCAGTAGGTATAAGGGGAAAATTCCATCTGCTGGAAGATTCTGAATCTGCATCCAGGTCTCCACAGCTAGAGGTGGAGCAGCCCAAAGACTGACAGCATTGCTAATCTTACAGTGCCACCTGCTGAGATGCATATGCTATCACAGTCTTTTCCATTGCAGAGCCAATGTCATCTGGTTCTGAATCCTAGAAAATGAATCCTAGAAAAGGCTATTTTAGATTTCAACTGTCTACCAAGGGAGATAAATGCATTATCTTCTTCTAAAGGTAATCAATAAGATATTTAATGACCAATACGTTTACTTCGAGGAAGCCCGGAAGGTGAAAAGGTTGTCCAATGCAAAGGTTTTGTCTAGAAATCCTAGAATGTAAAACCCACTGACTTTTTGGGTGACCAGAGCAAGTGTCTGTTTACATCTTCACAATGAAGATGCTGCTGCTGATGATGATCTCCATGGTTCTTTAGAAAGAATTGAGGAGGATGCTGTGTATAGAACACATGGAATTCAGAAAATGTTTCCTCACTTCGACCCTGACTAGCATGAACTATTGTGAAGTCACTGTGTAGATAGCCATCTTATCCACAACAAGGAAGGCTGGTGTTGAAAGGCTGGTGTTGAATAGGTCCCAGTTTTCAGAAAACGTTTTAAGCACTTAAAGAGCATCTTCCTTTACAGTGAAATAAGCGGTAATTTTCTAGGGCAAACTAAAAGTTTATTTCCCAAGGTTGTGCTGCCTTCCATAGCATTTGATGGAGGATTTTTATAGAAATAAATCAGGTTGAGTGTTCTTTTTAGTTTGTTCGTTTTGTAGCCCATATACTAAGTTACTGCCTAAGATTGATTAGGATAAGTTAAACATAATTGCATTCTATGATCCAATATGAGTGTGTTTCTTATGTATAATTACAATAAAATAAACTTCTAAAAAGAAAAACTGCTGTCTTCACAATCCTCTGTCCCTTAGAGGCACAGAGACCAAAGAACCAAAGATCAAATTTTAAAAGCATCTATTAAGATTCTCTCAGTTCCTTGTACTTTATTGCAACAAATCATGCAAGAATTTATAAGAGAGGCTTTACACTTTGAATTTTTCAATAAAATGGCTTCATGAACAAAAAGATAACAAAAATTAAGTGATGCAGGTCTGAGAACATATACTGGGTACCAAGAGAGAAATGGCTTGTCCACATCATGGGTTGAAAAAGGTACAAGAAGGGAACCTAACATCACAATGAAACTGTGGCAGTGTACAGTGTAGGGCTAGAAAAAACACACAATAACTCTTGTCACAATCAGAATGCAAAACACCTCTCATCGGTTCAGTGATCACTTGATTCCATTAGGAGAGCTGTGGAGGCCTCTTGACATGGGGATTGGAAGGCTGTCTTGTCTCCAGCTGTAGGCTAGCTCCCTATTTTCTGATGAGCACCACACTGCTTCAAGCTCCTACTACCACAGGCCAACCTACTCCAACCACTGTGCCTTCCCTCCATGACAGAGAAAATCAACCCCTGTTCCCTTGAGTTGTTTCTGCCAGGCATTTCATCACAATAAAGAGTAATAAAATGCCTGATACTGCAGTTGACACAGAAGTAAATCGAAGGTCCAGGGCAGATACAGTCTTTGAAGATCATACAAAGAGATTAGTGACAGAGAGACAAGGCTCAGGAAAAACAAATTTGCTATATGGAAAAGCGGACATTTCAAGACAGCAGGAAAGGAGAGACTAACCAACAAATAGCATTGGAATTGCTGAGCAGCATCTTATAAAGGTAAATTGAGCTATGTTCTTTTGTTGCTTGTTATGATGAGATAATTCTCAGAATATTTTTAAGACATTATTCTACTTTGAATAATAATTCGTGTTATTTTCAGGGAAAGACAAGGCACCAACATTGTGCATACACTTACAAAAAGTTGATATATGCCACAAGTTTACATTTTTCTTTTATTCATTAGACAAATTTATTTTTACCTTACATTCACACAATTAAACATGCTAATATGCCATTTGGAGAAAGTTCCAGATTATGAGACATTAAACTAAACATCATTAACACTCATTAAACATTGTGTTAAATTTATAAATAATAATGAGAATAAAGCTCTAACTTAATTGAAGACAAGTGGTTAAACAGAGAGCTGAGACATCCTGTGCCAACTCAGTGTTTGAGAATTTTATCTTGTCTTTCCTTCCCATCCTCTATAATTATAATTCTATTTGAAAAAATGTAAGAAACTGGTGGTAAGCAAACTCTTAGGAAAGGCACATTGAGGGAGCTCTGTGTCCATGAGAAATATCGGTGTTTAATATTTAAACTCTATCTTCTTAATTTTATAAAATATCATAAATGTATAATGTTTTCTTAACTATGGTAATTGGTGTTAACAGAAGCTGTCTGGATATTGGGAAAGTATCTGGTAGATTTTTTTGTATCCCTTACTGTTTTGTTTTAAACAAGAGAATCATTTCAGAATCTTTTAATTCACTTATTAAAAGAATTAGGTAGGCATGCTGACACATATCTGTAATCTCAGATTTCAGGTAGTGAGGTCAGGACGATTGGAGTCTGAGAGTGCTTTGGCTACAGACCATAATTAAGATCAGCCTGTGTGGAATGGTACCTCAATACACCAAACAAAAATAGAATTGTAGAAATACAGACATGTATAAGCTAAGACAAACAGCTCCTTGCTTATGATAATTTGACATAATTATTCTACTTCATAACAGATTGAAATTGATACACATTCAGTGGAAACTCTTCTTCAAGAACTGACTTTTGTTCTTCCCCTTAAATCATAGGATACTGATTTGGTGCTGGGCAGTAACTTCATGTCACAGGTCCCCTCACCCATGTGATCATGAAGGTATACACTACTGCATAGTATAGTGCATTGCTATGTTTGATAGGCCAGGTATATTAAATGCATTTACAACCTAAGAAATGTTCAACTTATTATGGGTTTATAAGAGCATAACCCCAATGCCAATTGAGGAGTATCTGTAGTTTTATAGTATTTGGAGTGGATAAAATCTATAACCTCAGGCTGGAGAGATGGCTCAGTGCTTAAGATCACAAACATGCTCTTCCAGAGAACCCAGGTTCATTCTGAGCATGTATGTGGTACCTAAACAACCATCTATAACTCCTGTTCCAGGGAATCCAAATGAATCTGAGGGCACTGCATACACGCAATGCACAGATATATACACAGAATATATACATATGTGTGTACATTATACATAAATACGTATATATGTACATAAATACATGTATATATATAATAAAAATAAATAAATTTCAAAAATATTGTAAGTCCAAAACTTCTAAAGTAAAGACATATTAATCTGAACCCATAAAAACAAAGTTAAATGAATACAAAACACTTACGAGAATACTGGCTGTGCATTTGCTAGACAGTGGGCTAATTTCTTTACTATAAGATGAGTTTCACAAATCAATAAGGAAAAGCTACACAACTCAATAGAAATACTAATGTCCAATAAATAGATTTTTAGCATGCTTGATCACATTCATAATTAAGATGATACAAATCAAATCAACATTGAGATGCTAATTTGCATCCCTGTTAGTTTAGCAAAATACTTAAAGCTTAGTGGATTTTACTGTCCTCAAAGAGGACAATAAATGAGGAGAAACAGAAATAGTCACACATAGTATAAGAGGATTGAAATTGGTCCACATTTTAAAAGATCAGTTTAGGGATGGCTGCACCCTAAGTGTCCCCTTGTCCAATGACAGATAAACATGTTGGATTTAGCTAGCCAGAGTTTGTTGAGGGTAGTTACAGGAGTATAGTTGAGGGGTTACTTATAAAAGAATGTGTAACTCAGAAGGATCTATGTCACTGAAAAGCCCTCCCAACCTATAGGACAATCAAGTGAAAAATCCCACCATCCTTTGTTCACATGCTGCTATGGTTTAAATTTGTACCTCAAAACACATATGTTAAAGACTGGAATGTAGCTCAAACAAGAGCCTTTGCCTAGCATTTGTTAGGTGTTGGTTCAGTCTCTCATCTGTTGAAATGTGTTCATGAGTGTAATATTAACAGGTGAGGTACTTAGGAAGTTACTAAGTCATGAAGATACTTTCCTAAATGGGATTAGGGTTTTAGGAACAGTCTTGCTGATTGAATGTGTTGGGTGCAGCTATAATCTCAGCATTTGGGAGCCTCAGACATGATTCAAGGTCAGCTTCAGGCAGTCAGTGATAAGAGTCACCACAAAGTATAGGATTAGTCCCCACAACTATACCCTTTCTGCTTCATACTCCAACTCTGTAGTTGGCAACACTAAACAGTCTGTCAACCCTGGCTCACACGTATCTTTACCTTGGCTTCAGTGTCTTTCTCTTGCCTCATCACTTTGACCTAGTTACCCACACGAACACTGATGAACTGAAGGCTCTGTTTAAGAAGTACCTCCCCAGGAAGCATTCCTCATGCTCTTTCCAATCAACAGAGAATCCCGTGCCTTTCTTGTTCTCCCATCATCTGTGACTGTACTTCAGAATTAGGATTACACACCCTGATTTATGTGTCTGCTATGCATTCCCATCTCATGAGTTCCAGGAGGATATTATGTTCATCATTGCTCCCTAGGCAAATAGGTCAAGATCAAGCACATTGTACATTCTTAAGAAGTTTTGAAAAGTATTTTTAAAAATCGCTAACATTTACCAAGCCCTATAACATGCTATCAATTGATCTTAACCATTTATACTGGTTGGCTGTGATCATCAGGTAATCTATGATATCTAAAGTTTACTAATTCTTCCAACTAAGAAGACATTTAAACACAGAGAGATTACATCATTTGTCTAAGCCCAAGCATCTGAGAAACAGTAAAGAACAAATAAAGACATGTATGTAGCTCTAGATCAATGGGCTCACCACTGTGCTGTAACCATCACCTTCTGAGACCTATTCCAAGTCCTCATCAGCATCTTCAATCACTTCTTAACCACTGGGTTGGGTTTTTAACTTAAAGTTTGCAAGGTGATAGGGGTTCTCTTTCTTAATCTATCGAAATTCCTCAAAACCAAGCCTTTTCTGTCTGTGCTGATGCCCAGAGGCTGACATTTAGGAATTTTTAATGAAGGAGAAGAAAGAGGAGAGAGTAAAGGAAGGGAAAGAGGAGAGACATGAAAAAGGAAGAGTCACCTCTGCTATCTGATGCTGACTTTGTCACTGTGAACATGTGCTACACATACACACACATACCACCACACACACAATACATACAAACCCCCACACACATACACATATATACCACATAATACACACATATAACACAACACACACACATACACACCATCACACACACCCTCAAAAATATACATATACCACAACACACACCCTCACACACACACATAAGCATACAAGTGAATACACACGTCTCTGTCATCTCTTCAAAGTATTCCAGTTGTCAGAAGAAAAGCTGTTTTCAGAGATGCTGAAAACAGCACCTCATCTTTCTTACTGTTTTTCCTTCACTAACACAATGATTCTACTTTCTGCTGAAATTTGAGCTGCAGACAAGCACCTCACAATGACACTATAGTGCCATCTTTTGTTCAAAGTCCTCTACTCCATTCAGGTTGAACCACACATACAGAAAAGGAAGTAAGACCTCTCCTGTATCGGTCTAATGGTCTAATTCTCTCTCTCTCTCTCTCTCTCTCTCTCTCTCTCTCTCTCTCTCTCTCTCTCTCACACACACACCACACACACACACACACACACACACACACACACACACTGTCGTGTGTACTCTTGCCTTTACAGTGAAGAATTTGGCTCCTGTTGATGGGAATTGCTACTGAAAGAAAACTTCTGAAGCTGGCAATTTCTCCTAGGGAAAGGTGCCCTCCCTAAGGTGACAGACATACAATGACTGATTGATATATGGTGCTGTAAAAAGTCTTCCTAACCCAAAACAGCATTGAAGGACCATTCTCTCTCTAGAACTAACTTCAACTGGGGCACCCCTTCTGGATCTGAACTGAGGCTTTTCTTTTGTCTTATCTAATCTAGACCCTCTCTTCCACAAGTGTCAATGCTAAGGCACCCCTCAAAGCCATCCACACATTATGTTCAATCTCAGAATCGTTTTCATCAATACTGCTTCTGCTATGCAAGTCTTACTGTTGTACATTTGAACGTGATTCTTTAAGTTAAAGGAAGAAAGACGATTTATTTTGTTTTATTTTGTTGTGGTAGTACTTTTTGTACTACTTGGTTTAATGTTTGAACTATTTATATGTTATAGATGCTAATGCTCTGGTCAGATATATACCTGACAAATATTTCCCCTATTTTGGAAAATGTCTCTCTTTTCTAGTGATTGCTTCCTTTGCTATGAGAACGTTTTTTAATTTCATGCACTTCCATTTACCAATACTTACAATGGTTCCATGAACTGTGGGAGTCTCTCAGAAAGTGCTTGCCTTTTCCTGTATCTTGAAGTACTATCTTCTAGCACTTTCAGTTTTTCAGGTCATTTTCTGATTATTTTAAATTGGTATTTGTATAAAGCAAGAGACCCAGTTTCATCCTTACATATATGAATACCCAGTTTTCCTAGCATCAATTGTTGTGGGGGGAACTGTCTTTTCTCCATGTGTTTGACATCTTTGTCAAAAATCAGGTGGCTGTAATTGCACAGGTCCACTCATGGATCCTCTGTTCTGTCTCATTAGTTCCATGTACTGATTTTGTTACTATGACATTAGTGTCAGTTGAAAGCAGATACTGCTTTGGTGATTTGATATCGTTCATGCATCTGTATGAATTTTAGGATTGTGCTTTATTTATGACACGCCAGCACCCCCCTGATTTCCACATCTCTTCCTGTACTCTAGACATAAGGTTCTCAGTGCAGTTTTCATTGCTATACCTGACCCTACCACCAAATTAGAATGATCAAACCTAACAAAATATGCATGACATTTCCAGTTCCTGCAGGAACAGTTTACACAGAATAAGAAACAGGTGAGTAAAGTAAGCGATGATGGTTTTGTTAAACATTGGCCAAGTCATCACCTCTCAGAGCAATCTTCATTGGCAACAACACATAATAGTAGCCATTTGATGACCTATATTTTCGGTGCTGAGCTTGCCTTTACTTTTCCTTATTTCTCTCAACCACTCAATATAGTAATTATTTCTATTTTACTCACCAAAAAAAAAAAATGATGAGTAAATAGATTAGGCAATTTATTCAAAGTCATCCTACAAGAAAATGACTTCTTACCCACATCCTGCTACCCCTTAATTTCACCACACAAGTTTCATGAAGCAGTATAGTAAAGGCTACTCCTGTTTGAATGTCTGAATATATCACAGAATATATCACTGAAGAGGATGAAGCTACCTGGATATGATAGTCCAGATTTATTGAGCCCTGGCTATTAGGAAGCTGAGGCAGGAGGATCACTTAAGATCAGTTTAAAGTCAGACTGAGAGAAGAGAGAAAGCAAGAATTCAGACTGCTTCATTTCTTTCTTTACTAATTCTGTCTTCTCTCTCTCTCTCTCTCTCTCTCTCTCTCTCTCTCTCTCTCTCTCTCTCTCTGGTTCCTCTAGCTTTCCCTTCCTCACTCTCCTACTTTTAAACTATCTGAAGAATAAGCTTGTACAAAATCAACATCCTTTTTTGACATTAATTTAAAATCTTTTTACTTAATGACCTTATTTGCTTTATAATCACACTTTCTCAGCCATGTCTTCTTATGTCATGAAGAACAAGTCCTCTTCTAAGCACCGCTGTCTGAACTTCTATTGTGCTCAATCATTAGATGCATGAATTATATAGTGACCAGAATCTAACCCAAGCAAATAAATATTTTTTTCTGAACCAAATAGATTTATCAATTATTTCCAGATTAAAGAAAATTCTAAATACTATCTATGATGTAAAGCAGAATAGACTCAGGAATAGGTAGAAATAGTTCTGAGTGAGGAAAAGCATACATCAAGAATTGGTATTTTCAACTTAATATTCATTGTCACATTGGAAGGTGTTCTTATAACATCACTGGGTTTACTTTGCATCTACTCAGTGTACTGAGACTCAGAATCATCAAGAAATTTGCATGGCACAAAATTAACTATTACTGCAAACTGAATACAAGTTTAACTGTTACTTTATAACCTGCAAGTCTTTAAATAACACCGTGTTACCTTTTATGATGAAGAGCACAGGTGACTTGACAGGGAGCTAGTATTTAAACAGGGCCTGAGATGAGGAGAAGGATCTTGTGCTTTGGATAAGCCACCCTACCCTCAAAGGGCTTACATATTGAATGCTTAGTCCCCAGCACAATCAGCGTTCAGAGAGCACTTGATCCATAAAGGTTCTGTTCTCTTCAATGGATTAGTCATTGCTGAGCATCAAATATTAAAAGACTGTTGGGAATAGTGAAGCTGTAGAGATAGGAAATAAGTCCAGTGTGTGTCTTGGAAAAAGAGCAGCCTTGTCTCTTACCCTGTTCTGTCACTGTCTCTGCTTCCTTCCCACTGTGAAGTGAACAACTTTGCCTCTACCACATGCTTCTTCCTTTGATGTCTTGCCTCATCCTAGCTCCTAAGAAACAGAGCCAAATGACCATAGACAGAAGCCTAGAGAACTGTCTTAAGAGAGCCAAAATAAATTCTTCCTACATTAAGTTGTTTATGCCCAGTGATGAGAATGTAAGAATGTTAGGTAGCAGACTAACACATCCCATAGATAAACAGTGTTGTGCAGATTAAACTTTGTAAACTGACCTATGACTAAAAAATTTGAAAAACAAAAATCTCTAATTAATAAGGTCACTTATTAGAGATCTAATTAATATTCTTGCTTTAAGCATTCATTTTATCTTCTTCCAGGTACATGAGTCATTGTGATGATGGGCCCATCTACCATCTGTCTCTGTAAATAACAGCTGTCAAAAAACAAGGGTTGAAGTTCTTAGCAGAGTGAAGACTCTTTAGTATCAGCAATTGGCTTTAGTATCTTTGTATACAACACACCAATCAAAGAGACTAATTAGACTTGTTGAAGCCCAATGGGATTTATTAAAAGAAAATCTTGTAAAGCATTTCATTCCACACCATATATTTGGATAATCCAGAAGAAAGGCTTAATTGGGAGATTAAGAGTTCATTGAAGTATATTCCAGAACAGAATGGTTTCCATCAAAACTACATAGGGATCACAGTCCCTAGCGGGGAGGCAGCATTCCCAGCATCCTCTGCTCTCCCTTTTAATGGATGATCACAGCGGCTATTCACTTTTTCAGTCACTTAAGTCCAAACATACAGAATAGCTTTCGTTGGAGCTTGTCTGCCATATCATTGGTTGATTAAGCTATACCAATAATTATACATCTGTTTCTCCTCCAAAGCATTGAAAACTGTGTCATTGTGGACATCAGTTACCTGACAAAAATACAGGTCGTGGGTAAGTCTTGAAGTGAAGTTTTGTGTGGTCCTTTTTAGACTGTAAATAAAGCACAAACTGAATTAAAGCTAATAACACCAGTTCAGTATCTTTGCAGGGTAGTATAGTCTAGTATCTACACACACGCAGTGTGAAAATACATTTGAAAGGACTTGAGTTTTTTGGTATGGATCCAAAGCTTTAAAACTCTACCTATGAATGACATTGGAGGCATAGTGACAGTCAAAATCTAAATCCAGCTGGGTGCAGTGATACACACCCATAATTCCAAAATTCTAAAAGCTAGTGGCAGGAGGAACATACATTTAAGACTAGCCTGGATTATACAGTAAAATTCTTTGCCACTCCTCCCCAGAAAATAAGTTCAAATTCCATTCTTTCTTACGCTCTGCTTTAATACACAAACTAAGTTCTAGCACAGTGTGTCTAATAACACTAAGTATGTAGTATCCAGTATGTAAAACCAAATCCAGCAACCATCATGTGAATCTCACAATCTCTCTGCTCACATTCATCTCTACTCATTCCAAGGAACATGAAACCAGTGGAGACAGGGTGAGGAGACAAAACTATCCTTGCTGCTTCACCTTTATCTAAATAGGCATTTTTTTCCTTTAAGGTAAATAATCTTCAGACCCATGAGCAAATAAACTTAAAGTGGATCCAGCCTTCCAGGTACTCACAGCTATGACTCTTAAGCTAGACCTGGTGTTTCTCGGGCTAGAAGTTCGTCATAAACAATTGTTTATGAAGCTAGAGTTGGAAACAACCTGAATGGCCATCAGGTAAAATATGATAGAGCATATTTGCTTGGAGAAGAGCAGTAAGAAGCAATGTAGGCTTAGATTTTTCAAAACCTACCTTAATTAATTATGGTTCTTTAATGCTTCAACCTCCCTCCTAGCCCACTACCCACCAGAGGTAGGGGAAAATAAAGTTTAATAGGAAACAGGGACTGTGGACCTTTTTAGAACTAGTTCTTTGTGGTGATTCTAATCTTTATTATCAGCAGCCCAGTCCACTAGCAAAACTCCAAACATGAATCAGTAGTAGTGGTAGACCCAGAAGGAACAACAAGGCTATTCCAATTGGCACACGTCCGTGGAAGCAGCTGGAATACTATCTTCTGGTTCTTGGTGTATTTCTCTCGACAAAGTCAGCACAAGCAAAGATCGGGGAAGAAAGCAAGGCAAATTAATGCAAGAATATTGTCTGTGAAGACCAGTATCAGAAAAACCCAACAGACCAGTAAAGAGTTGCAAGGCAAACCAATGCAAGAGTGTCATCTACTGTCTCTTGGGTCATATTTTCCAAACATCATGTGTCCTTAAGCATCCACTCCAGCAAAACATTATATGCCCTTTCACCATTCAGCTTCCAGAAAACCACCACCTGTCTGTTCTCAGCAAAACAACCTCTCACATATCAGCTTCAGCAAAACATCTTCTCATAAGACAGTTTCACATGATGCAACTGAGTTTCCAATGAAACCAGAAATTCCCACTTCAAAGCAACAGCCAGTAGAAGCACAGAGCAACACAAATAAGTCTTTGAAATGTAAATTCAGGAGTAGCTGTGGGGAGGGGGCAGGGAACAAGACCTATAACACAATGCCAACATGTGAATAAAAGCAGGTACAGATAAAATAATACACATTTTAGAAAGTAACACTAAGCAGAATGCATACTAAACACACATATAATTATGGGGAATGAGGAATGAAATTGCCATGAATACATGAATGACTAGATGGGAATACATATGCACAAACACACATACACCAAACAGGGAAGGGTTGCAGGAACCAATGATGACAGTGTGCCACAGCTTGAGGAGTACTGTTACTTCAACATTATATTTTGAAGATCCAAGCTAAAAGAAGAGAAAGAATTTTCAATGACGAATCACTTAGATGAGATTGTAAAGGGACTAGACATGTGAAGAAGACAGGTTAGTGCATTTTTTTTTTTTTCCTGAAGTGTAAAACAGTTCAGGTTAAGTAAAACAAAGTTTACCCCTGTCGATGCTGTAATGCAAAAGTTCAGGGTACATTTGAGTTACCAGAAGGACCACACTATCACAGAACTTTCAAAAGGCTATATCTAGGGTGAGTTCTGAATTGTACATTTTTAACATGTCCCTTGGTGATACAGAGTGATGCCTCCTGATCTTATCTTTAAGAACAATGATTTCAAAGAAAGTTATTAGCTGGCAAATCCACGTAGAAAAAACTATCCACATAAAATGGAATTTCTCTGAATTATAAATTAGGAAGCGTAAGGGAGAGGGGAAATTCCTTTGTAATTTGGAGCATTTTCTCATCCTATTATAATTTGTATTCAAGATATTTGTTGCATTGGAATGAAGTGGATGAGTGAGTCTGTAGCATCAGAATTACTTACTAGATGTCAAAAAAAAAAAAGGACAGAAGACAAAATTTCTTTCTGCCCAAGCAGTCTACACAGAAGAACCTTCCAGAATCATGAAAGTCAACAACAGGCAAAGAAGCTTCCTAGTCAGTAACAGAAGGATTTTTCCAAGTTCATTGGCCAAACAAGGACATGTCTTTAGTAATAGATTCTTGCCATCAAGTTCTGGTGAACATCCAAAAGCAATGGCAGCAGCTTATATTGTTTTCAAGGACCCTTGGACTCTCCTGACCATCAGCTTGAAGTGAGGTACCCCATATCTCCTTCCCTAAGGGCTCAGAAACAACACAGAAGAGGAAAGAGAAAGACGGTAAGAGCCAGAGATCACAGAGGACTGCTGAAAAATAGTATTTTGTAAATATGATGGGGCCATGCACACCTCTTCAGCTGATAGCAACTGTGGTTACCTGCACAAGACGTACACAAAATCAAGCCAATCAATACTCCAGCCTAAATTAGAAGTGCCTCAAGAGGCCTCATCCATATCTGAGGCAATATCAACATTTTCTCAGGAGATGGTCTAGTTAGATTGCCTATTTTCCATGGATAGCCCTATACTTGTGCTGTGTGGGAAACACTAACTGGACTTGGTGAATTATAAAGAAAATAGAATGGCATGAAGAGAACATTAAAAGGGGGTCAGGAAGAAATTGGGTGGATGAGGGAAAGGAAAATATGATCAACATACATTGCATAAAATTCTCAAAGATTATATAAATAAAAATTGAATTTTAAAAATCAGAGATGCACAAAATAAAAAGTAAAATAACTACAAAATATTATTTTCAGGTACTATTACTTTCAAAATTTCTGACTTTGAATATAGTGATCAAAAGTGCACAAAGTAAACGCTGTTATGCCATAACAATGCTGTAAATTAGGCCCTGTCTTAGAAAATCTGTGAGACAAAAATTATATGAAGACAGTCCTCAATTTCTGACAATATCAATAGCTCATTATGGGTCAGGAACTATGGTATCCTATATAGATTAACTCATTAAACCCCCTCTTGATTATGGGATAGTTCTATTATCCTTATTTGGGTGGTGAGGAAACTTAAACATAGACAGTAAAATGCTTACACTAACTGGTCAAATTATGAGTCACATTTTGAACATAAGCAATTTAAGACCACTTCATGTTTTATCTGAATCATGTTAACATAACTACGAGATTCCATCCTCAGCATCTATAGAACAACACATTCTCACACTACACATGTCATGACTATAAAATTCCTTCCTTTCCTTTAGGTTGGCTGAAGTCTACAATCTAATATCTTTTCAGAGAATGCAAAAAGGATGACTTCTCACCAAGTATATCTTCCTAGGTCAACATCAGAAACTTGGGCATGAAGAAGACAATATTATCAAAGAGAAAATGGAAAGACTTTTACAAAATGCTAGTTGATTATAGGTAATACAATACAGAAGTAAGGGAAGAGGTAGTGGATGGTGAAGACCCAGAAATTAGCACCAGTAAAAAACATTTCCAACTTGGGCATGAGGAAACAAAAACAGAAACCATGTTAACTGATCTTCAACAGAACTGGAGCACTGTGTATGGACATCAAACAGGAAATGCAGTCTGACATCAAACAGGAAATGAAGTCTGATAGGTAGAATTTCTAGGAATGACTTCAGGAATGCACACTCTAATCCCCAGAATCTTTGAATAGAGATAGCTATTAGATAGCTATCATTGCTGTGACTGAGTTATGTTTTTTCATCCTACTGATAGTCAAAAGGGAAGATGATCCAAGAATGTCTACTCTAATCCCAAATCATTTAAAAACCAAAGAACTTTATCTGATAATGGAAGAGGAAGTTGAGAGAAGAAGCCAAACTGTAGAGACTTGATGTAATGTTTCTTGTCCTTTGAAGATTGAAAGGGCTTAAAAGAAAGCAGCTTCCAGAAGCATCAAGCTCCTCGATACTGACATATGGCTGAGTACCACACCCTTTGGCCAGCCCTGTACTCAAAACTGGGATTCTGGTGTCCCAATGAGCTTAGAAACAGATCACCAACTCACTCTCAGCCTCCAGATAAAAGCTTAACTCTGCAGGACTTGAGATTTTGGTAACACAGAACTGACTTGTACCCTTCTGTCCTAGAGAAATGTCATGAGTGTTATTTTAGGCTGCCCACGTGATCACTTGTTTTAACAGTGGAAATTCACATACAACCAGAGATGACCTATGTGTGGCCAGAATAGAGATGAGCATGGAGGAGATAGAAATAATAGCTATAGAGCAGGGGAGATGCCTCAGCAATTGTCTTCAATGGGGTTAATGTTGCTGTGATGAAACACCATGACCAAAAGCAATTTGAGAAGGAAAGAGCTTATTTAGCTTACTGCAGCTTTTTTTCTTTTCTTTTTTTTTGTTTGTTTGTTTTTGTTTTTGCTAATTTGTGTGGTGTTTTGTGGGTTCTTCTTCTGTCTCCTAAAAATATCTTCTTTGGCTCAGTTCAGCTTCCCTGAATTGTCACCAACTGTATTCTCTTCTCTGACCCTACTCATCTGCCACCTGGACCCTATTCTTCTCCCTCTCCCCCTTCCTCTTCTCTCTCTCTCTCTCTCTCTCTCTCTCTCTCTCTCTCTCCTCTCTCTCTCTCTCAGAGGCCTCTCGCTCTGCCTCTCTGCCTCTCTGCCTCTCTCTGCCTCTCTCTTCTCTCTCTGCCTCTCTGCCTGCTCTGCCTCTCTCTGCCTCTCTCTGTCTCTCTCTGCCTCTCTCTGCCTCTCTGTCTCTCTGCCTCTCTCTGCCTCTCTCTGCCTTTCTGCCTCTCTCTGTCTCTCTGCCTCTCTCTGCCTCTCTCTGCCTTTTCTGCCTCTCTCTGCCTCTCTCTCTGCCTCTCTCTGCCTCTCTTGCTCCGCCTCTCTGCTCTCTCTCTGCCTCTCTCTGCCTCTCTCTGCCTCTCTTGCCTCTCTCTGCCTCTCTCTGCCTCTCTCTGCCTCTCTCTGCCTCTCTCTGCCTCTCTCTGCCTCTCTCTGCCTCTGCCTTGGATGGCTTTTTATATCCTCTCCCGTCCCAGAATTCCAAGAGGCAACCAACACTGAAAAGCATAGGGTCTTTTAAAGAGCCAGGTACACAAAACAAATCATATTACAGCTTACATGTACTGTGCCTCAGTCCATAGTGGGAAGCCCAGGCAGAAACTCAAACCAGGAAAGGACCTTTGGCAGGAGCTTATACAGCAGCCATTCTTACTGGCTTGAATGTCATGGTTACTCAGCCTGACTTTTTAATGAACCTAGACCACTAGCCCAGGATGTCTTCATACACAATGGGCCAGGCCTGATCAATAAATTGCTAATTTTATGAAAATGTCCTAGAAGCTTGCATGCCTACAACCAGATCTTATGGAGATCATGTTCTCAGTTTAAATTTCCTCCCTTCAGATGAGTTAGCTTATGTCAAACTGACATTTAAAAAAAAAAAAAAAAAAAAAAAGGCCATGAAAGTGAGTAAAAGGGCTTCAATGTGAAGACAAGTTTGAATCCCCAGAATCCACATAAAAGCTAAATGTATAGCACAAGGATCTACAATCCAGACATCCCTGCAATGATGAGAAGCAAAGACAAGATAATCTCTGGAAACTCAGGGGCCAGCTAGATACACAGTTGGAAAGAACAAAACAATCTTGTCCAAACAAGAGGGAAAACAAAGACCTCTGCCTAGCTTTTCCTCCAACCTCCACACTTACGGTGTGCCTACATCTGCACACATGAATACACACACAACACACACAATGTGCATGCAAATTAAATAAGCACTCCATTTCTACTTCCTCCTGTTCAATACTCTGTTCCGTGGACACACCTTTATCATGCCATTGATGTCAGACACTGACAGAAGTCCCTGGAACATGTCAATCTCTTTCAAACACCTAGATACATTCTAAGCCCATAGATGAACTAGGATTTTGTGGGAATTAAGTGTATACCTTTAGATAATCTCAGGAAAAAGACTATCAAAAGCAGTACAAAAGCAAATGTCTATCTAAAATGTAGCGAGAACTCACAGCAAATTATAAAATCTATTGATGCCACAAACATCACAAAAGTCTGAATGGTATGTCAATACTACTATCTTTACTAAATAATAGCTCTTAAAATGCTTTCTTCTGACTTTGGTTCTGTTACCTCTAACTATTCCTTTATATGACAACACTTTTATATTTTCTTTTGGGTGTGTGTGTGCATGCATGTGGTGTAACACATGTGTGTGCATGTTTACATGTATGTGAACACATGCTCACATGTGAATGTGTGTGCATATGTCTGTGTGTTTGCTCATATAGGTGGAGGCTTGGGTTGTCACTTTCCAATCAATATTTTGAGGTTGGCTTTATCTCACAGCTCACGCTTTCAAACAGTCTGACTAGCCAGCTAGTTTCCAGAATTTTCTGCCATTATCTCTGGCAGGAAACCCCACACCCAGCTGGCTTTTTTATGAGTTCTGGGAATTAAGCCCTGGCCCCTAACATTTGACCCACTGAGGCAATCCTCCAGCCCTCATGATGTTATTTTCTACAGAAAAATAGAAAATCAATTCAGATATTTGTCTAGCAGAGGTAATAAATTATCCTCTCCACATATTTTGAGGGAAAAAGTTCTTTTTTTTTTTTTTGCATTTGCAGCTTAATGTCAATAGCAGCATACATTTTTTTATAAGTGTTATTACACATGTTTAAACTTCTATCATCTTCTTTTGTAATGGAAAGATAAAATGTTCAATGGAGTTCCAGATTTCTTCTTCAGGGAGAGTCTCAAACTAGTCTCAAATGGACTGTGCTCATGAAGCCTGCCTGCATTCTTACTAAAGTGGTGTGTTGGGAGGGTTTGCTACCTTTCCACTGTGGGGATTTTTGTGTCAAATTGAGTAAATTTATGTCAATCTTGGTGTTCTCACTCCACATCAATAAGGAGAAAGCCACATCATCCAACTGTGCTAAACGCAGCTGTTTGCACTGCTTCTCTTAGGAGTTATTACTTTGAGTATGACTGGAGGAGGGTGGAGTTGTTACAACTCACTTCTCAAGTTAGAATATTTATTACTCATTTTACATTATTCCCCTTATTTTTTATTCACTTTATATCCCTGGTGCAGCCCCCTTCTCTCTTCTTCTCCCAATCCCACCTTCACAAATCTCTCCCCCATTATCCCCTCCCCTTGTGTATGTGCCTGCTCTGGGACTTCAAGTCAAAGCAGGACAAAGCATATCTATCCTCTTCCACTAAGGCCCAACCATGAGTCTAGGTAAGCAAACGGGATCCAATGACAGGCGACAGAATCTGAGACAGCCCACACTTCACCTGTGCTGTCTGGAAATCTGCAGTTCAGTTTCACAGGTCACAGCAGCTCAATCCACTCACAAACACTTCATGGATACACTAGCAGTCCAGTTCGGTAGAGTTGGGATAGCAAACACAAATCAGCAGCAGTGGCACTGCCTAGCAGAGACAGCCAGGACTTAGTCTCAGAGTCATCAGGAAGGACTAAGGTCAGCAGGAATGCCAGGAAAAGTTCTCAACTGTGCTGATCAGTGGAAGACTTATAAACTTACATGAGCAAGTGTCTTTGTGGTATGGTAGGGCACCTGTTGAGCATGTGCCAAGGAGTGATATAGCTGGGTTTTGAGGTAGAACTATTCCCAACTTTCTGAGAAACAGCCAATTGATTTTCAAAGTAGTTGTACTAGTTTTCACTTCTATCAGCAATGGAGGAGTGTTCCCTTGTTCTACATCCTCTCCAGCATGTGCTGCACTTGAGTTTTTGATCTTAGCCATTCTGCCAGATACAAAATGGAATCTCAGAGTCATTTTGATTTTCAAATCCCTGATGATTAAGGACACTGAACATTTCTTTAAGTGTTTTTTGTTTTGTTTTGTTTTTGTTTTTGTTTTTGTTTTTGTTTTTGTTTTTTTGCCATTAGAGATCCTTCTGTTGAGAATTCTCTGTTTATATCTGGACCCCATTTTTTTTAATTGAGTCATTTGGTTTGTTGGTATCTAATTACTTGAGTTCTTCAGATATTTTAGATATTAGTCCTCTATCAGATATAAGGTTATGAAGATATTTTTCCATTCTGTAGGCTGTCTTGTCCTATTGATGGTGTTGTTAGCCTTGCAGAAGCTTTTCAGTTTCATAAGGTCCTGTTTATTAATTGTTGATCTTAATGCCTGAGCTATTTGTGTTCTGTTCAGGAATCTGTCTCCTGAGCCAATGAGTTCAAAGCAGTTCCCCACTTTGTCTTCTATTAGATTTAGTGTATCAAGTTTTATGCTAAGGTCTTTGATCCACTTGGACTTGAGTTTTGTGCAGGGTGATAGATACAGTTCTATTTTCATTCCTCCACATGCAGACATCCAGTTAGATCAGTGCCATTTGTTGAAGATGCTTTCTTTCGTCCATTGAATGGTTTTGGCTTCTTTATCAAAAATTCCATAGGTGTGTGGATTTATTTCTGGGCCTTTGAGTCTGTTCCATTGATCAACCTGTTTCTTTTATGTCAATACCATGCAGTTTTTATTACTATTTCTCTGTATTGCAGCTTGATGTCAGGGGTGGTGATATCTCCAGAAGTTTTTTTATTTACAGGATTGTTTTAGCTTTCCTTGGGTCTTTATATATATATAATATTATGGAGTTGAGGAATTGCTCTTTCAAGTTCTGTAAAGAATTGTGTTGGAATTTTGATGAGAATTGCATTGAATCTGTAGATTGTGTTTAGTAAGAAGGCCATTTTTACTATGTTAGTTCTATTGATCCATGAGCATAGGAGATCTTTCCATCTTCTGATAACTTCCTTAATTTCTTTCTTCAGAGACTTGAAGTTCTTATCATACAGGTCTTTTACTTGCTTAGCTAAAGTTACACCAAGATATTTTATAGTATTTGTGGCTATTGTAAAGAGTGTCTTCCTAATTTCTTTCTCAGACCATTTATCATTTGTATAAAGGAGGGCTACTGATATTTTTGAGTTAATTTTGTATCCAACCATTTTACTGAAGGTGACTATCAGTTGTAGGAGTTCTTGGTAGAACTTTTGAGGTCACTTAAGTATATCATGTCATCTGTAAAATAATATACTTAATTTTAATTTAATTTATTTTTTTTTACTTATCCACTTTACATGTCACTTACTTCCCACTCCCAGTCACCCCCTCCCACAGTCCTTCCCCTATTCCTAATTTTCTTATGAGCAAATCAGGCCCCTCTTGGTTATCCCCCCACCTGACACTTCAAGTCACTGCAGAACTAGGCACATCCTTTCCCAGGGAGGAGAGACAAGGCAGCCAGCTATAACAGTTGTTTGGGAACCACATAAAGATGAAGCTTCACACCAGATTCACGTGTGCAGGAGGTCTAGGTCCAGTCCATGTCTGTTCTTTCGTTGGTGGTTCAGTCTCAGAGAACCCCAAGGGTCCAGATTAGTTGACTTCGGTTGGTTTTCCTGTGGAGTTCCTATCCCTCCTATTCTTCCATAAGAGTCCACCCAATGTTTGGCTGTGGGTGTCTTCATCTATCTGAGTCAGCTGAGGGATGGAGCATCTCAGAAGACAACCTGCTAGGCTCCTATCTGCAAGCATAATAAAGTATCATTAAGTGGCAGGGATTGATGCTTGACAATTGGATGGGTCTCAAGTTGGGCCAGTTGGTGATTGGTGGTCCCCTCAGTCTCTGCTCTATCCTCTATGCCTGCATTTCTTGTAGACAGGATAAATTTAGGGTGGAAAGTTTTGTGGGTGGATTGATGTCCTCTATCACTCCATTGGGGTTCCTGCCTCACTACAGGAGGTAGCCTCTTCAAGTACCATATCCCCAGTGCTGTGAGTCACAGCTAAGTTCACCCCCATTAACTCTTGGATACTTTCCCTTTTTCCAGGTCTCTGTCTTGCTTTTGAGATGCCCCCCCCCACATCCCTACTGGTCAGTTGTAGATTTCCATTCATTCTCATAGCTATCTGGCCATCTCTCCTGTCCTGTCCCACAGCTAATCCTGAACCACCCCCCATCCCCCTACCCATCCCTTCTCCCTCTGAATACCCTCCCTCCATTGGCCTCTTATGACTATTTTATCCTCCTTTCTAAGTGAGATTCAAGTATACTTACTTGTGCTGTGCCTTCCTTCTTGTTTAGTTTTTTGGGTCCTTGGAATGTAGCATAGGTGTCCTTTATAGCTAATATCCACTTATAAGAGAGTACATACCATGCATATCCTTTTGGGACTGGGTTTGGTAGAACCCAGGATGATATTCTCAAGCTCCATCCACTTGCCTGCAAAATTCATGATATCTTTGTTTGTAGTAGTCAAATACTATTTTATTGTGTAGATGTACCATGTTTTCTTTATCCATTCTCAATTGAGGGGCATCTAGGTTGTTTTCAGTTTCTGGCTACTATGAATAAAGTTATGAACACAGTTAAGCAAGTGTTTTGTGGGATGGTAATAGCATCTTTTAGGTATATCCCAGGAGTGGTGTAGCTGGGTCTTGAGGTAGAACTCTTCCCAGTTTTCTGAGAAACCCCCAGCAATGGAGGAGTGTTCCTCTTGCTCCATATCCTCACCAGCATGTGCTTTCACTTGAGGGTTTATGATTATTATTGTTATTAAAGGTTTTTATTTCAGCCCCGAACAAGTACTGCTACACACAGGCAATGGGATACTTTCTAAGAGATGAGTATGATAATTATTGACAAAGTCATGGGATTGAGTTGGGGTAGTAGGTAATTTCTGGTCTCAAATTCTGATTCTGCCACACAGCTGTCCAATCCTAAACAGATTAGTCCCAATGTGTCCCATTTGGGGGAAGAAATACTTCTTGGGGTTGTAGAAAGTAAATGTGTTAACACTTACATCATACATAGGACAGAGGATACACTCGGAGTCATCTTAAACGATGGTTCCTGAAGATTGAAAGAGATGATGTGGAGCCCTTAGAAGTCTTGGCACAGACCTGGTCTGTCTCTATAAGTGGTAACTATGAGCCACATTGATTCATTTTATGGAGAATTTCACTTAATTATGATTTGACTTGTGTCTTATCTAAAGTTATCCCAAATTGTACATCATCCTGATTTCCTATTTCTATGCCACATGTGGACTTTCCTATCTGTTTTTCAAAGTTTTCTTCTTAAAGTCTTATGGTGTCTCCTACCCATTCTCCAAGTCCCATCCCACCCATCTCTGCTCTGTCCATAGTCCTGACTCTACATTCTTTTTTTTTTTTTTTTCTGACATATACAGAGGCGATGCAGATGCTCACAGCTAACCATTGAACTGATCAGGGGTTCCCAATGGAGGTGTTAAAGAGAAGACTGAAGGAGTTGAAGGGGTTTGCAGCCCCAGGGGCAAGCAACAATACCAACCAACCAAAGATCCCAGGGTCTAAACCACCAGCCTGGGAGCACATAGGGAGGGACCCATGGCTCCAGCTGTATATGTAGGGAAGGATGGCCCTGTCGGACATAGGTGAGAGAGGAGACCCTTGGTCCAGTGATGGCTGGATGCCTCAGTATGGGGGAATTCGAAGGCAGAGAGGCAGGAGTGAGTGGATGGATTGGGGCACATCCTCATAGAAGCAGAAGGAGGGGCATGGGGTAGGGGGTTTCTGGGTAGGGGGAAATGGGAAAAGGGAATAACATCTGAAATGTAAATAAAATATCCAATAAAAAATTAATTTCAAAAAAAAAGAATGTAGAGTCAGTTGAGTTTTTGATCTTAGACATTCTGAGGGTGTAAGATGGAACCTAACAGTTGTATTGATTTGCATTTCCCTAATAATGAAAGACACTGAACATTTCTTTAAGTGCTTCTCAGCCATTGTAGACTTCTCTGTTGAGAATTCTTTGTTTAGCTCTGTACCTCGCTTTTAATTGAGTTATTTGGTTTGTTGTTGTCTAAATTCTTGAATTCTTTGTAAATTTTGAATATTAGCCTTCTGTCAGATATAGTGTTAGTGAAGATCCTTTCCCTATCTGTAGGCTGCCCTTTTGTACTATAGACAGTATCCTTTGCCTTACAGAAGCTTTAAAGTTTCATGTGGTCCTTTTATCAAGTGTTGATCTTCAAACCTGAGCCATTGGTGTTCTGTTCAGGAACAGTCTTCTGTACCAATCCATTCAAAGCTATTTCCCATTTTCTCTTTTACAAGATTTAGTGTATCTAGTTTTATGTTATGGTCTTTGATCCATTGGGACTTGAGATTTTTGTGCAGGGCAATAAATGTAGATCTAATTCATTCTTCTGAATGTGATATCCATGTAGACCAGCACCATTTGTTGAAGATGCTTTCTTTTATCCATTGTATGGTTTTAGCTTCTTTATCAAAAATCAAGTGTCCACATGTTTGTGGGTTTATTTCTGGGTCTTTGATTTAAATCCATTGATGAACATGTCTGTTTCTATTCTAATACCAAGCAGTTTTTATCACTATTGCTATGTAGTACAACTTGAGGTCAGGGATGGTGATTCCGCCAGAAGTTCTTTTATTGTTTAGGATATTTTTGGCAGTCCTGGGATTTCTTGATTTTCCATATGAAGTTGAGAATAGCTCTTTCAAAGTCTATAAAAATTTGTTGATTATATTTAGTGTGTGCCTTGAATCTTGATCTCTCTAAAACTTTTAACATGAAGGCTTGTTGAATTTTTTTTCAAAGGCTTTTTCAGCATCTAATGAGTTGATCATATGAATTTTTTTTTCTTTCAGTTTGTTTACATGGTGGATTACTGTTGCATGTAGCTTTTGCTACCCAAACTAGCTCTGAGATTGGGCCACGCTACCAGCCCCCACCTAGCTTCCCTTGAATTGGATAAACACACACACACACACACACACACACCACACACAACACACATAAGCTGCTCATTTTCAACTTACCTTCTTGGTACAATTGCTGGGCACTACTATCTCCTGCCTGGAAAAACATGCCCTTATCATTTACCCTTCCTCCTCACCTTCCATCTGCCCTAAACTTTAGTGACTAGTCCCATCTAGCCCCTGCTAAATGCGCTTGACCACATGCCTGTAAAAGTGGCCTGTGTGAGCCAGGCAATGGTGTCACACGCCCTTAATCCAGCACTTGGGAGGCAGAGGCAGGCGGATTTCTGAGTTCGAGGCCAGCCTGGCCTACAGAGTGAGTTCCAGGACAGCCGGGGCTACACAGAGAAACCCTGTCTCCAAAAACCAAAAAACAAAAACAAAAAACAAAAAAAAAGAGTGGCCTGCTGTGTGGCCACTCCATTTTGAGATCTCACATGGCTCTTCAACTCTTCTATCAGAAGCATGGGGAAACCCCACCCCTTTCCCTTGCATCTGTCTGCTTTTCTTCCACGGACCCAGAAGTCCTGCCTATTCCTTCCACCCAGCAATTAGCCCATGGCTTTCTTTACTGACAGATCAAGAACCAGTTGGGGAACAGGACCTTAGCAGCAGAACCACGCCTACAGATTACGTTGATGGATTTTTGTATATTGAACAATACCTTCATCCCTGGGATGAAGCCTACTTGATCATGGTGGATTATGCTTTGATGTGTTCCTGGATTTCATTTGCTAGTGTTTTATTGAGTATTTTTGCATGAATGTTCATAAACGAAATTGGTCTGAAATCCTCTTCATTTGTTGAGTCTTTGTGTCATTTAGGTACCAGGTGACTATGCTTGATAGAGTGAGTTTGGCAATGTTCCTTCTGTTTTTTGGAATTGTTTGAGGAATATTGATATTATCTCTTCTTTGAAAGTCTGGTAGAATTCTCCACTAAAACCATCTAGCCCTGGCCTTTCTTTTAGTTGGGATATTTTTAATGACTTCTCTATTTCCTTAGGGATTTCAGGACTCTTTAAATAGTTTATCTGATCTTGATTCAACTTTGGTAAATAGTATCTGTATAAAAACCATCCACTTCATTAAGATTTTCAAATTTTGTGGAGTACAGGCTTTTGAAGTAAGACTTAATGATGCTTTGAATTCCCTCAGTGACTATTGTTATGTCTTCCCTTTTCTTTTCAGATTTTGTTTATTTGGATACTGTTTTGCTGTCTTTTGGTTAGTTTGGCTAAGGGTTTGTCTAGTTTGTTGATTTTCTCAAAGAAGCATCTCTTAGATGCTTCCTTGATTTTTGTTTCCAAATGATTTATTTTAGATCTGATTTTGACTGTTTTTTGCCTTCTACTCCTCTTTGGTGTTCTTGTTTCTTTCTTTTTTTTTTTTTTTTTTTCTAGAGCATTCAAGTGTACTTTTAAATTGCTGGTATGAGAACTTTCTAATTTCTTTATGGAGGCGCTTAGTGCTATGTACTTTTTTCTTAGCACTATTTCATTGTCTCTCATAAATTTGGGTATGTTGTGCCTTCGTTTTCATTGAATTCTAAAAAGTCTTTAATTTTTTTCTTTATTTCTTCCCTGACTTAGAAATATTGAGTAGAGTTGTTCAATTTCCATGAGTATATAGGCTTTATGTTGTTGTTGTTTTGTTGTTGTTGTTGTTGTTGTTGTTGAAGTCAAGCTTTAATCCATGGTTGTCAGAAAAGATTCAAGGTATTATTTCAATTCTCTTGTATCCATTGAGGCTTGCTTTGTGACAGACAGTATAGTCAATTTTGGAGAAGGATCTATGACCTTACTAAGTAATGTTGTTATTGTTGTTGTTTTGGTTTGGGTTTTTTTTTTTTTGGTTTTGTTGTTATTTACTTCAAATTACTTTATTTATTTATATTCCAGTCGTTATACCCTCTCAGTCTCCTCTTCCACAGTTCTTCATCCAATTCCTCCTCCCCCTTGCCTCTAAAAGAGTGTTCTCCCAACCACCACCACCAGACCTCCCTCTTTATGGCACCTCAAGGCTCTGGAGGATTAAGCACATCTTTTCCCACTGAGACCAGACCAGGTAAATCTCTACTAGATCCATTTGATCCATAATCTCTGTTAGTTTCATTATTTCTCTTTTTAGTTTTGGTCTCAATGACTTATCCATCAGTGAGAGTTGGACCTTGAAGTCTCCCCCTATTAACATTGGGGTTCAATGTGTGATTTAAGCTTTACTAATGTTTCTTTTACATATGTGGCTGTTCTTGCATTTGGGGCATAGGTGTTCAGAATTGAGGCATTATCTTGGTAGATTTTTCCTTTGATGAGAATGTGACTTTTTCCATCTCTTTTGATTAAAAGTCATTGAATGTCTATTTTATCAGATATTAGAATGGCTATTCCAGCTTGCTTCTTAGGGTCATTTGCTAGGAAAACCATTTTCCAGCCCTTTATTCTGAGGTAATGTCTATTTTTGTTTCTGAGGTGTGTTTCTTGTATGTGTAGAATGAAGGATCCTGTTTTATCATCCATTCTGTTAGTCTGTGTATTTTTATTGATGAATTGAGTCCATTAGTGTTGAAAAATATTAATGAGCAGCATTCTATTTTTTTGAAAACTTTCTTCACAGTTTTAATGTAAATCTTAAACTATTAATGACCAGCATTCTTAATTCCTGTTATATTGATGTTGATGGTGGTAGTGTGGTGTGTCTGTGTGTGTGTGTGTAGGGTTATGGGGTCCTGTGTCTGCTCCACCACAGGGCACAGTTACTGGAGAGGTAGGACAAGGGAGTTTTGACCTCCCTTACCCCATGCTGTCACCCCATGTGGTCTACGAATATAGTCTGGGATAATATTTTTGGTCTCTTAGTGTCTGCAAGTTATCTACCCAGACCCCTCTGGCTTTTACAATCTCTGTTGAGAAATCAGGTGTATTTTTGATAGGTCTGCTATTGACTTGATCTTTTTTCCCTTGAAGCTTTTAATATTCTTTCCTTGTTATGTGCATTTGTACTCTGATTATGTGGTAGGGGGAATTTTGTTTCTGGTCCAATCTATTTAGTGTTTTGTAGGTTTCTTATCTGTATTAGGCATATCATTCTCTTTTTTTAATATTTAATTTTACATTACCAGGGGAAGCATCCATAAAGCTGGAGAAACATCTATTGCTGAGAAACATCATTGATAGTTCACTATGAAGTATTAAACTAGCTAAATATAGTCATTTTCCTGTAGTGACCTAATGTCATATACTCAAGCTTCCCTAGTGATACAGACCTACAGGGGACAGAACAAAGAAATAAGGGCTCAAGTCATGAAAGAAAGAACAATTTGCATCCTACACTTTTCACCTGACAAGTCATGCTATAACTTTGGGGTAGAACTGTACATAAATTACTTACAGCTGCATAAAAAATGTTTTTCTCAGCTCTATAATTAGAAAATAGCTGAATCATTTTATTAGAAGAAAAATTATATTTCTTCATTTCTTGTCAGTCAACACAGGGTTATTCATTAAACAAATATTTTTGAGTGTTTCCTATGTGTTGGGTGCTGCTCTGGGCTCTGATACAGTAGCATATAGCCAGTCAAAGCCTGACTATGACAGAGGTAATTCATCTGCAGTAGTTTCAGTTGACCCATTCTGTCTTTCTGTTATTGTTTTTTTTTTTTTTTAACTCAAATCGTAATTTTTACTTATTCACACAGGGGTTATAAACACAAAAAGGCAGGACATGGGAAGGGGATGACACCGGAGCGTAGGTTTTTAGGGAGATTACAGATATCTTTCAGAACAGGGTATCGGCTGGGTGAAGTTCAGGGGACAAGTCACTATGACTCTGCCTATGATTCACTTGTCCTTACCTAAGTTGGTACTGTCCGTCCAGGCTACCTAGTTACAAGGTCTATTAGGCATATCATTCTTTAAGTTGGGAAACTTTCTCCTATAAGTTTGTTGAAAATATTTTTTGGACTTTGTAGCTGGAACCTTCTCCTTCTTTTATTTCTATACTTCTTAGGTTTTGTCCTTTCATAGTGCCCCAGATTTTTTGGATGTTTTATGCCATGAACTTTTTAGATCTAGCATTTTCTTTGATAGATGTATCAATTTCTCCCATCATATCTTCTATGCCAGAGATTCTCGTTTCCATCTCTCATATGCTGTTGGTTGTACTGTAGGTCCCGTTCTCCTCCCTAGGTTTTTCATCTCCAGGATTCCCTCATTTGTGTTTTCTTTACTGCATCTATTTCCATTTTCAGTTATGGAACAATTTTATTCATTTCCATCATCTGTTTGATTGTATTTTCCTGTGTTTCTTTAAGGAATCTATTCATTTCATCTTTAAAGGTCTCTATCATCTGTATAAGATTGGATTTAAGGTCATCTTCTTGTGTGTCTGCTGAGTTAGGATATCTAGGGCTTGCTGTAGCAAGATAGCTGAACTCTGATGGTGCTGTAATGCCCTGGCTCTTGTTGGCTGTGTTCTTACACTCTTCTTTAACTATCTGGTTATCCCTGGTAGTGGTTGGATGTTCCTGATACCAAGAGGACTCCTCTTGGAGTCAAGGAAAGCCATGGATCAGACTATGCATCTCAAGGAACAAGACTCTGCTCACCTCTGCTGGCCCCAAGAAGACCTGGCAGGTAGGGCATTGGCTGGGGAGGGATCTAAGCTGCATGTTCCTGGGACCCAAAAAGACTCCTTGGAATTATGGGGTGAGCCATGGACCAGATAATGGAGTTCAGGGACCATGGACAACTCACTTCTTGCTGTGCTCAAGGTGAACCCAACTGGCCTTTACATTTTCATGTATTTTTTTCTTTATTGTTTCATGAGTAATTATATTTACAAAGACTTCCAAATCAGAAATCTCTAATTTCACCTTCATTTTATTAAAATGCCCCAAACACTTACTGGAGATGCAGTCTAAATGAAATGTTCAAGTTAATATCACAAAGAGGAGATGTGTAAAACGCTTTGAGAATTGGATCAATTGCACAGTCAGCAAGTATATTCCTGACAAAATTGAAATTCAGTCTTGACAAAGCAAGAGTAAAAGCTGAATTTCACTTATAATTTTGCACATCTAAAGGTCTAGAACAAACTGTAAGACTCCTGACTTGGTAAGCTTCAAATTTATTTCTCCTTGTCTCTATTTTTCCTGCATCAGCCACTGTGAATAGACACTCTTGCAATACAACCCCAGGCCCGACATCTTATCACAACTGTACATTGGTGCAGAAGCATTCCTGGAAACCAGAACAACACTATAGTATTTACCCAATTAAATACTTAAATTGATCCCAGTGGTGGGGACACATTCCTCACTACCCACCCCAATGTTCTGGGTTCCCAAATGAAAGACACACACACACACAGCCTTTATATTTTGATATGCCTAAAACAGCTCAATGGCTGACCACTTCTTAACCTTCATGTGGCTAATCCACCTCCCTCCAATTTTCCTGAGTTATTACTTACTAAAGTCTATATTCTATCTTAGTTGCCCTGGACTTGGTTGGGCAGCCCCCTTGAGACCACTCTTCCCTAGCTCCTACATGCCTGCTATGATCTCTGTCCTGCATCTTCTCAGGCATGGCATCTTTCTTTCTCCCATCATCTTGGATCTCTTCCCCTCCTTTTTCTCTGTTCCTAGCCTGGAAATCCTAGGGTGGGTGTCTGCCCTGCCCAGCCATTGGCAGTCACCATCTTTATTTACCAATCAGAACAAGCTGGGTGCAGGTTCCCTGAGTGTCCCTGAGTACAGACACTCATGTGAGCAGTTTGGGGGGACCCAAACTAACATAAGAATCCAAGCAGCTACACACCAGAAGAGCTGGTTACCATTTATTTAACTCCACCTGGAAGAGATAAAAAAAAAAAAAAAAACACAGAGATCACCCCCACTGAGATTCTTATCAGCAGGGGATATGAAGACTGAAGTGGCCACCTCCTGTAGCCAGGGGGGACTTCCAGTAGAGGAAAAGGAACATCAACCCACCCTCAAAACTTTCAACCCAAAATTTGCCCTGTCTACAAGATGTGCAGTGATAAAGATGGATCAGACGGAGGGAATGGCTAACCAATGACTGCCCCAACTTGAGACCCCATCCCATAAGAGAGAGAGCTAACCCCTGACACTATTAGTCATATTTGCTATGTTTGCAGACAGAAACCTAGCATAGCTGTCTCCTGAGAGGCTTCATCCAGCAGCAGATAGAAACAAATGCAGAGACCCACAGCCAAAAACATCAGGCGGAGCTCAGGATGTCTTGTGGAAGTGAGAGTGATAGAATTGAGGGAGCTGGAGTCAAGGATGCCACAAGAAGACCTAGAGAGTCAACTAACCTGGGGCCATCCAAAATCATCCAACACAAAGTAAAAGGTTATGGAGGGTAAGGAGACAGTGGCTCTGACAAATTCTATGTGGCTTAAAACTTTCCTTTGTACATTTCACAAAAACATAACTATTAGAACACAATGCTGGAGGATGACACAAATACACCCAAACATATACCAATGTTGCCAAGACCTCAGAAATGTCTGTGGAACTGAGGGTCCCTGAAAAGAGTACACTGTTGCTTCATAGAAGTCTCTCTCTCTCTAACCCCCACTGTAACTTAATCAGCATTGGTTCAGGCATCTCCAGCTGGTGTAACAAACAAACAAACACAAAAGATAGATGATAGGTCGAAGCCTATAGATTTCTAGGACCGAAGGAAGTATTCTTCCCTGGCGAGCAGCTTTCATCTAAGAAGTTGAAAACTGTGATTGTTACTTTTATATTAATGTGGCCGAAATAACTGAGAAACAACCTCAGAGAGAAAAGATTGATTTGGACTCTCTGTTTCAGTGGATTCATTCATTACAAGTGGGGAAGGCAAGGCAGTGAGAGCATGCAGCCGAAGGAAACCAAAGAAGGAAAGATGGGGGTCCAGACCAACGTTTATTTTAACTATCCAAGCCCCACCTATAGTGACTTACCTCCTTCAGCTATTCCCTACCTCCTAAAAGCTCCATGACAATCCAAAATAGTGCCACCAGCGAGGGGATCAAGCGTTCAACACATGAGTCTGTGGGAGATATTTTAAATAGAAACCACAAGAAACAAATATCTCCCATCTTGTGGCTCCAACTTAAGACATGAACTCTAACACTGCCGTGCCTACTGTACAGAAGAAAGAGTTTGGCAGGTGAGATGGAGTCGAGCTGTAAGTTGTCCAGACCTGCAGTGGAAGTGTTGTTCCCGCTCACATTCTGTCACCTCGACTCAGATACATCAACAGGGTCTAGCACAAACCAGGTCTCCGGAAGCTGAGATCTGAAAACTGAATTTAAAGGAAGAGAATTTGGACAGCGTATCAATCCTTTTTAGTGGTTTCCAGGAAGGAAATATATTTAGCAACTGAAGGAAAAAAATAAACAATCACAAAACAAGCAAGCAATGTTTGTATCATATCCAAACCAAGACACCAGAGACAAGATGGAGTCATTTTCTTGTAAGACCACGAGATGGCTCTGTAGGGCTTTAGAGTCTCCAAGTTTGTCTCTGCCATCCTTTGCAGTGAAGCAAGATAAAAGGATTTTCCAGTGGTCTAAGCAGAAATATAAACGACCCTATTCTTCTAAGCCTAACTCAAAGAATTTATCTGGGCCTGCCTCCACCTCGGAGAGATTAGTCACTGGAGAAAAGGAGAAGTCAGTGAGGTTAAGCTGAGCGTGGGGGGTATCGGCTGTGGGTGGAAAGCCAGCTCCAGCGCTGCCCTGGATGCTCAATGGGGCATAGGCTTTTGCTACCTCTGTTTCATCTCCTGTGAAATGGATACATAGTGCTACTTTAATTTAATGAATTTCTCCAGCTTCTCCAAGTGCTTTTACAAACATCTTCTGTTTTAGTCTGATCGCACCCAAGTGAGGCCCCATTGTATGTAGCCTGAGAAACTTAAATGACAATTTGCCAAGATCTGAAGCAAGTAAATCACTCTCAGTTGCTCTGTGACGAATTTTATCAAACTTGCCAGTGTTCTAACTTCTTTGTTCCTCATTAAACACCATAAGCAGGATGAGTGCTGGCCTCACGAGACTCCCTGTACATTCTCTGCAGAGATGGGACGAACTGAGATTCGGACGAAGCTAAGCAACCTTTCCATTTGGGGAACAGTGAGGCTTATAATCTACATTTCTGAATTTCCTCTTATAATGAGCTTTTAATATTAACCCTGTGACTGTCATTCAATAAAAGGGCTAACTCTCCCCACTTGCTGTCAGCTACACTGTATAAATATTTATTTTCAAGTGTTTAGAAAAAAAAAAAAAAAAACTTTTCTTCTCTCTTTTTAAACATTATCCTATGGTTTTGGCCAAAGTGAAAATTAGCCCTAATGTAAAAAAATAAATAAAATAAAATAAAAAACAAAATAGAGGTGGAGGATCCAGAGGGTAAGACAGTAAGCAGGCACTCTCCAGTGTGCCTCTGCAAGAAACGTCTGGACAGAACACTAGTGTTCATACTGTGTTCTCCAAGTGGTTCAGCGACAGAAGACAGTAAGGGCCAAGGGCTCTTTGTCCGGCCTTCTCACCTCATGTCAATGAAACACAGAGCTGAAAATAGGATTCTTCTCCCCAAGATAGGATCTAGCTCTAAACTTCCACCTAGCTAATGGCAATCCAGAGTACCACTCACTCACGGGAAGCTGATGAGAAGGATCCACCGCTCTTCCAGAGGACCTGGATCTGATTCCCAGCACCCGTATGTTAGCTCTGTGTAACTCCAGTGCCCAGACATCCTACACCGCCGTCTCACCTCAGCAGACACTTCTGTGGTAAACAGACATTGGAGCAAAACACTCATACACAAAATAAAATAAACAAAATAATAAAATAAAAAAATCTAAAACCGGTTTTAAAAGTCATTCAAAAGAAATATACAAAAGCATAGAGTTAGGTGTGGCTAATTAAGCAACAGCATGAAAATCTCTTTTTCCATTAGTTTAGTTTAGTTATTAATTCACTTTACATATTGATCACAGCCCCTCCTCCACCCCCAGCCCCCCCCCACACACACACACAGCCCCTTTCCCATACCGCATCCTCTTCACCTCTGAGAAGAGGGAGATCCCTCCTGGGGAACCAACCCACACTGGTACCTCTAGTCACTGCAAGTTTAGGGTGTATCCTCTCCCACTGAGGTCAGACAAGACAGCCCAGTTAGGGGAACAGGGATCCACAGGCAAGCAACAGAGTCGGGTAAGATATCAGTCCTATGTTGGAGGACCTGCATAGGATGCAAATCTTTGGCTTCAGATAAAGTAGAAATAAGTTCACAGTTAAAATATCGCTTTCGGACTGGAAATATAACTTGATGGTAGAGTGCTTGCTTAGCACACGTAAGGCCCTAAGTGCCCCAAAAGCATGTGGGCCGGCGGCAGCAGGGGGAGGGGTAAGCGGATGTATTTTATTCCCTATGTGATTTCCAGATCCTGTAATATTTACCATGCCTTGCACATAACATAGATAGACCACCATGTTAGAAGGTAGAGTAATAATACAGATCCTGGGGACCTATTCCTCGTCTGATGCTTGGCAATAGCTACATATATGATTTTTTTTTTTTCATCCTCACATTGATCTCGAAACCAGGGAATGGTTTTAGCACCGTCTTCCAGGTGGTACTTGACAGAAACTCTGCAAAGTGGCATCAGTAGGGTAGAGCAGAAACAGAGCCTGGCAGCGGCCCACTGCAGTGTGGCTGCACAGTTTGTGCGGTTAAATGCAGCTGCTGCCTCTACTGCATCACTTCCCACTGCTGTCTAACTCTCTCTGCACTTAGTGTGTGGCAACCTCCAGGCTGATAGGGGAACCCTCTCTGCTCAGACTCTCAGAGAGGATAATAATTGAAGCCGTGCTGCCTCACTTCCTGTTTCCTCCCCACCATTGTGCAGACAAGAATGGCTTTTCTTACAATGTTCTGGCAGCAACCCATGACCAGGGCCTGTGCCAATACGATTCAGATTCCATCTGTGTTCTGGGCTAGTGTTCAAACGTGTCCTGAGTCTCTCTGGGCCACTTTATTCCCCCGCACTGCTTTGAAATCCTGTCGTTAAGGACAGAATTAAGAGATCGAATTCTGAGCAGCACTCGGCACCCAGAACTTGGAAGCCCTGAGACCAAAGCACAAAGCGACCACCCAGTGTCCATCCCTGGGGGTGGGGGGCGGGAGGAAGCCTGCTCCCTCCAGAAGGACCAGAGAACTTCTAGCTTGCTGGAAGGGGTGCCTCACTCCTGCCCAACAGCCCGAGCCCTTTGTGTGGGGTTTGTTTTGTCTTCTAGGGCAAAAGCTCATCCCACCGGCACTCCTTTATAAGCCAGCTCATGTGAAGGGAGCAGTTAGTCACGGATTCCAAGTCATTAAGGAGAGACAGCATGTTTTTAGTAGCAGAACTTCCCTCAGACTTTTAAATCCAAATAGGAATACCCCATGGCATCTAGTTCCTCCTGTCTGGATGCGGTGGGGAGGGACTGGGAAGTTCAAGGCTCTTTTTGAGCTTTCTGATCAAGCCTCTTTGGACACAGGGGCACTAATGATATCACTGTTCAAAGCTGATAGTGATAGAACGTTGGGCACTTGGCCTGTGGGACTAAGGCAGTTCCAAATCTCCGCGGTATCATCATTGCCATTTGACAGAACATGGATTTCTAGTCTAGTCTAGGTATGCCCAAGGACATACCTCTGTGGAATCTAGTGGTTACAGGATAGCTAGTCAGGAAACAGAGATATCATGAGATAGCTTTTAAAGGGGTCTCCCTCATCTCCAGAGACCTGCCTAGTTAATGCTCAATTTTCAACGTAATGACATCTGCAACATCAGCATTCAGAACCCTTTACTAGAGCAATTTGAGCGTCACACAGCGAGCACACACAAACAGTAAGGACTCTTATAATAAGCATTGACAGGCTCAGGCTCAGGATATCAGAAACAGAAGTAAACTGCAATGACCTAGGACCAAGGAACCTGATATCCCGGGGAAAAGATTTAAAAGAAAAATCAAATTACTCAGTTAGACCCCAGAAATAAAGAAGAATACTAGTGGTTCTGAGTCTTAGGGCCGTCAGGTTTCAGAATCTATCCTGGCCCAGTACACCTTGGATCTGGAGGCAGATTCTTTTCCCACAAAACATGCAAGGGCCTCTGCAGCAAATGAAACTCGCAGCATTAGCAGGCCTGCTTTTCAGGATATGACAAGTTTACCAAGGTGATTCACTAGCTATCACTAGCTACGGGATGACTTTTCATGATGTCTATGAAAATACTATTTAAAAGACTGTTTCTTGGTGCATCACTAGTGATATAACTAAGGCAGGATGGCTAGTTAGGAAACAGAGATGTCATGTGGCTTTCAAAGGGGCCTCCCTCATCTCCAGAATCTGTGCTAGTTAATGGTCTGTTTTCAACACAACTTGCCAGACATCTGCAAGAACTGTATTCTCCATCCTGAGAAACTTCACAAGCAGAATTGCTACAAAGAGCTACTGAACTCCCTGTGATCTATGGGTTAGTAAGGATCCCTTTGGTGACTATTTTATATCTACTTGTGCCCAGCCTACACAGTGTATCAAAGAGTCTTTTCAAGCACATGATTCTGTGGATAGGAAAAGGAAATTTACCAGCACATATATACTTTCCCTAACATCAAAACTTACTTACATATTAAGTAGCTTGAAAACATACAAATCACATACCAATCACATACCTGGCTACTGTTGGGGCATGTGGGCAACTTCCTCCATTACATCTGCACTTGACTCTTTCAAGTGCATCAATAAACAACTTGCTTCACTTCATTCTCGAAAATCTTTCCTATGGCAGCTATCAAGGACCAGGGTGTGCCTTCAGGGTGAGGGCTCCCTGAAGCCCCGATCCCCATACTGGCAATGCTGTATTGCAGTTGTATAACAGTAACTGGGAAATCATGGCCGGAGTCTTACCTCCCACTTGTTTAATTGACTTCTGTCTTAGTTAGGGCTTTATTGCTGTGAAGAGACACCATGACCACAGCAACTGTTAGAAAACATTTAATTGGGATTGTTTACAGTTTCAGAGCTTTAGTCCATTATTGTCAATGGCAAAATGCATGGCAGCGTGCAGGCAGATAGAGTGCTGGAGAAGGAGCCATAGGCAGACTGCCTACTAGGCTTAAATTAAGCGTATGAGAGGTCAAAGTCCACCCCCATAGTGATGCACTTCCTCCAACAGGGCTACACAGACTCCAACAAGACCACATTTCTTCATAGTGCCACTCTTTATGAAGCTGTGGGGGCCATTTTTATTCAAACCACAGCTATGCATGATCATGATGAATAGATTCATAAACAATCCAGTGATTCATGACAAACAGTAATGATAGCACACTTAGCAGACTATCCTCCCAAATTCTAGGCTTCCTTGAATGGAACGTCTCAATTTCTTCCTTTGGGTTATGTAAGTGTTTGGGTATATCCTCCTACAAGCTTTCGATACAGTCTTGGGAGAAAGAAAGACATTAAAGGACAAATATTGAGGTAAATTTGGTAAAGCTTAAATGGTTAATTAAATGAACATAATAGAAACTTAGTCTTTGAAACATTGGGAATTATTCTCACAGAGAGATATATCTCTGGCCCCAAGTGACCTGCTCTCTAGGTTCTGGTTTGCATATCTTTTATATAGGTAGAGTAAAGAAATTTTCCTCGTCAATGTGAACTGATTTATGTCTATTTATTCTTAAATATTAGCAAAATTACTTATGGTTTATAAGTTGGACTTTTAAATTATCAATACTACTTGTATTTTTTTACAGTCCAGTCATTACTCCCCTCCCTGTCTGTCCTCCCACAGTTCCTCATCCCATTCTTCCTCCCCCTGTCTCCAAGAGGATATTCTCTCTGCCCCTGCCATGCCTGCCCACTCCCTGTGGCCTCAAGTCTCTTGAGGGTTAGGTACATCTTCTCCCACTGAGGCCAGACCAGACAGTCCTCTGCTGTATATGTGGGAGGGAGGGGCAGAGGAGTTCAGACCAGCTAGTGTATGCTGCCTGGTTGGGGCTGAGTGTCTGATGATCTCAGGAGTCCAGGTTAGTTGAGACTGCTGGTCTTCCTATGGTGTTCCCTCCTCCACAACTTCTTCCAGCCTTTCCCTAATTCAACCACAGGGGGTACCTGGCTGTGTACATTGGCTGGATGTAAGTATCTGCTTCTGTCTCAGTCAGCTACTTGTTGGGACTTTCAGAAGGCAGCCATGCTAGGCTCCTGTCTGTAAGCACACCATAGCTTCAGTAATAGTGTCAGGCCTTGGAGCCTCCCCTTGAGATGGATCCCAAGTTGGGCCTGTCACTGGACCACCTTTCTCACAGTATCTTCACCATTTTTGTCCCTGCAGTTCTTTTAGACAAGAACAATTATGGGTCAGAGTTTTGACTGTGAGATGGCAACCCCATCCCTCCACTTGATGCCCTGTCTTTCTACTGGAGGTATGGTTTACAAGTTCCCTCTCCCCACCATTGAGCATTTCACCTAAGGTCCTTCCCTTTGAGTCCTGAGTGTCTTCACCTCCCAGATCTCTGGCACTTTCTAGAGGGTCCCCCCACCTCCCACCACTCATGGATACATATTTCCATTCATTCTGCTGGTCCTCGGGGCTTCTCTCCTGTTTCCACCCCCATACCTGATCATGTTCCCCTGTTCTCCTCCCTCTCCCCCTTGATTTAGACTAGCCCAAGTCAATCTTTCAGCATTGGATAAATTCTGTCACTACATAAAGAAATTGTAGATGGGAGAGAGGTTTAATGTGGGAAGACAGTAGTAGATGAAGCTAAATCATGCTCAGAAGACAAGTGACCTGTTGAATAAACAAAACTGCCTGGTTACAGGAGCAAGAAGTTCCTGCCTCACACTAGCTAGTCTGGACACTCATAATCTCTACAAATGACTGCTATACCCATCCTCTCTTCTCCATAGGACGTATGACCGTCCTCACACTTTCAATCACACACTAGGCACGTTCCTTTCTCGTATTTCCATCAGCATACCCTTAGCACTTAGCAGCACCTACTCTCCAAGGTGGCTCAATAAAAATGTGGAAAATGAGAGAGATGGTACAGTAACATCTCTTTGAGGTTTACATAACACATTTCTTCAGATGATGATCCTGGGAACTCATTCATACCTTACCTACCTTCAAAACCTATTATTATGGCCTAGAGTGATGTATTATTGTCCCATCTGTCCCACTAAGTTGTAAGCCACTGAAGTTAGAAACCACATTGTTCTCATCTGCTCAGCTTCATGCCTGGCACACAATGGAAGGCACACGGACACTCTCGAATATAATGAGCAAGTAAATTCATGGTTTTTGGACGACTCTCCTCACCTCATCAGAAACACTCTATCTGCAAGGAATCTTTTAAACATGTATAAGAGAGTGTGCCCAGATTTTACATGTCATAAGTAGCATCCTTGTGCAAAGATGTGAAGAGAGCGCCATGGGGTCGGACAAGTCTATACTCTTATTTCTACCCTGAGAAAAAAGAGTTATTTCACAACATTGGCAAAGATAAAATAGAACCATGCTTTTAACTCCACTGATTTTGAATTTAACTAAAACTTATTTATGAAAAAATGGAAGTTCTTGTATGGTAGGATTAATACAAATTATCCATTTTGATTCTGCCAGTGCTCAGAGCTTATTATACCTAGTATAAAATAAATGTAACATGGTTGCATAAGTCTGTTGTAAGCACAAGAACTTACATGGTACAATAAATAGGATCAATTTTTTACTCATTGAGTCATTATGATCTGCATTTCCCAGTTTTTCTACAGCTTTTTATATCAACACACTTAAAATGGGTGACTTGAAATCACAGAAATGTATTGTCTTCCAGTTCTGAATCCAGCAAGTCTGAACTTAAGGTTTGGGCATGGCCATGCTCTCTAACTGCTCCATGATTTCCAGTATCTGGTATTGGCTAGCCATCCTTGGTGTTCTTTGACTAGTAGATGCATCACTCCACACACTGTCTCTTCAAAGCATCTTCTCTCTCTCTCTCTCTCTCTCTCTCTCTCTCTCTCTCTCTCTCTCTCTGTGTGTGTGTGTGTGTGTGTGTGTGTGTGTGTAAACTTCCCTTTCATATATATACAGGTCATAGTAGATTAGCTTCTATGCTAATGGCCTCATTTTATGTTTATATCTATATAAATACCTTATATCCAATAGTGGCAGATTCTGAGCCCCTGGGAGTTATTTCTTCAACATATCTTTTAAGGGATAACTTTTGGATTTATAACTATAAAATTTTCATTGCTAATACACAGATGGAAATATTAGATGTGTAGTCATTCGTTTCCTTTGTCATTCCAGCCTTTCTTTCCCTCCTTCTCCATTAGTACCAGAGCCTATGGGAAAATGAATATTATGTTTTATTTGAAATGCATTTCTAGAAACAGTAACTTTTGAAAAATGAAACTATTCATATCATCCACTTATCAACTAAACTTCCTTTGTGACATTTCTTTGGTTATTCTTTGATATAGTCTTCATTCCCACATAGACAGGGGACATATTATTCCATGTACTTGTGTCAGAGGTACACTTCTCAACTTTAAATTCACTATAGGAAGAGAAAAGCTTCTTATATGATGAAATATCAGAGGAAAGTTCTGCCCATATCATACAGATAGGGCAAATAATTTAAAGCATATCACCAATGTCCCTTCTGCCTGCCCCAATGTGCTGCTCCAGGCAAAACCCCTGTGCCTTTGCGTTCTCTACAATTATTCATGCAGTTGTCACATCCATACACAATTCCTTCCACAAGTTAATTCCTACAAAAATGGGATTCTTTTTGCACAATATTTCCTCAAAAAAATGCCATTTTACAAATCTTAGGTAAAGCTCAAATGACAGAATGAGTGGGAAGTCGCTTTTGCGACTATAAAATCCACTCAGAAATCATTGGTCATTCATTGCTGCTGTCTGCTTCCAAAAGCAATAGGACTACAGTGGTTCCTAGCTAAAGAGGCAGAAGAATGGCAACTATTTTAAAGGTATAATACATTGCTACAAGGTAATCTTAAAACTGGAAAAGATTTGAGAAGAAGTGCTTAGTTGATCGAGGACATTTTTAAGAGAGGGTGACACTGTTGCAGAAAAGGAAGCAGAAAAATCAGGACAGTGTAATCTAGGATTAAGTGGAACAGGATGAAACTAGTAGACATGGAGCAGTCAAGCAACTGTAATTACTATGACCTTTCTTAAGCATACATCCCCTTAGGGAACTCATGGGTGAGACTAGAAAGGATAGCAGAAGAGTAGATAGCAACAGAGTAGGCCAGGTGACAATTGCTGAGGGTTTAAACTGAGGAAGTGTCACTAACAGAAGAATGGAGGAGACAGAGACAGGCTAGAATTATGAAGTTAGTATCGTTCAAACTGAAGACCTGACCCACTAATTACTGTCAAGTCATCCCAGCAACTAGACCACCAGGGAGGTAGTGACTTCAGTCTAATGACCACTAGCTGCGTTTAGGGATAACCTGAAAAGAAAGTATCTGTGTCTTATAGCTCCTTGGAAAGAGCCTAAGCTTTGGTGTGTGGGTGTGTGGGTGTGTGGGTGTGTGGGTGTGTGTTTGTTGTTTTGTTTGTTTGTTTTGTTTTTTAAGTCACTAGAGAAATGCATCTTGGTATAGACAATGACCTAGCTCTTCAATATGAGAATATACAAACATAAATTTATGTTTATGTGTTATAGGTATATTGAACAATGTCAAATCATGAACAAAATTATTTATATTAACTTAGTAGGCCTTGGTAGTCATTTGGATGGATGGGAGAGGCGACAAGAACTAGGGCTATTGACTGTGACTAGTCAGTTTGAGCGTTCATTCAATTTCAAACATAGAGTTTGGGGAGCTAAGGAGCCCCCAGGACATACTATCTGGAGAACATGTAGGTAACTGTCTAATATGGAAGGAAAAGCTACAAGTACAGAGCTGTGTCAGAGTGATATTCATCAGAACATACAGAATAGATGGCAGTGGTTGGAATGCCACCATCTCTCAGGAAGAATATAAGGATTGTAAAGAACAAATCTCAGACAAAGGAGCTCTAGAGAACACTAAGGACCTCCAGTGAGGAGAGAAGAAAAGGCCACAAGGTTAAAGAAAAGAAAATGAAATCCCACAATCACCTGTTTAGGAAAATGGATCACCTCTACTCAGATGTAGAATAGAAGGCAAGAAAACTGGATTCTGGTAGAGCTTCAGTGGGAACAATTCTTGGGGAGTGATGGGAAGACCATGCCATGGATTTAGGGATTTCTTGGTATGTGCAAATTGCAGTCTTAAACCTGAGCATCCCCAGAAAACTAGAAATGTTGGCCACTCTAGATTCAAAACAGTAAAAGTTGGAATAGCCAGTGAGGTAGTGGCCAAGAGACTTGACTCAAGAGAAGATGATAGATTGGCACTTAGAGGGGAAATGGTTGAAAGTTGAGATTTTCACTCAACTATTCCTCTCCCCCTTGTAATTTTTAAACTTATGCTAATGACATTTCCCGAATGTGAGAGGGAAATGAGGTAATTTCGAGGTTAATGATACCGAATACAAAAAATAAATGGAACAACATTTTCTCATGGGACAGGGACAGGCAGGATCATGGATTACAAGGGCAGGATGAAGTCCTGATAATTGCAAAGAGAAATTGAAAACATTATGGGAAAGGGGGAGATAGAATAAAGGGTCTCTATCTTATCAGGACCCAATAGTGTGATGATGGGTGTGTGGCAGCTTGAATGAAGATGGACAAGAGTTGGGACATTGTGAAATTGCTAGATGACACTTAAAACTCATTCCTAGAATGATGAGTGATCAGCTGAAGAGACAATAAAGAATATGTGTTCTATACATAGTGACCCAAGCTTGTCCAACTTGTACAACTACATTGTACTCCTGGTCTTGAGAAATATCTATCATTGCACTTTAATTCTTTGTGAATATTTCTGTGGCTATGCAAGAGATGAAATAGAGATTCGAAATGACTGAAAGGACACATGTTCAGTTTTGGCTGGAATACTATGAGCATCACTTACTGTACTACAGTGGGTGACATGGTCCCACTCAGATAAACTCAGATTGGAAGGGAACATGAGAAAAGGAGGAGGATTAAGAGATAGAGAAATGGTGGTAGGGGTAGTATGCTAATGTCAGCACCCAGTACACAGAAGCCCAGATAACAAGATAGTTTAACATAATTTGAAGCCTAGGCTACTGTCCCCTTCCTCTTGATAGGCTTTTATTAACATCTTATTGACAAATTCTTACAGTAATCCTCTATGACAGATTGTTCTCCAGTTTGCCAATGAGAAAACCACAATTCAATATAGTAACTGAACCATGGATAGATAGTAAGTAAACAATAGTAAGGCATAACTAAGTTAACTGATTTAGTTTTCTTTCGAGTTTTGTTTTTTTTTTTTTGAAATTATTTTCCAATAATAATAAGGAAAAATAACAACACCTAAATTTAGACCTTCATCATAATTAAATATAATACATGTAAAATAAATAAGATAATAAATAACTAAGGTTCAAGTGAAAATGCTGGACAGACACACAACAGACATTGAGTTTATGTTTGTCTAACATAATTTTCAGCTAGTGGTAATTTTGCCTCTTAGGGCACATGTGACAAGGAGGATAGATTTTATTGTCACAATCAGTAGAGTACCACTGGCATCTAATGGACAAGTCTGGGCAGGATGCTGAACCTTCAGCCATGCACAGGACAGTCTGCAAAGTGAAGAACTGTTGTGTCCAAAATTTCAACAGCACTAAGAGGTAGGAACCTCTGCTCCAGGCGTGGTGTAAGTACCAGGAACCCATGAATGCAAATCTTAGCCAGACCTCACAAATGACAGGCAGGTCTTGGTGTCCCAGTACTCTTAGATCTGAACTTGCCACTTTCTTTCAATAAGTTGGGGTTGTTTTGCCTGTCTGAGCCTCAGCTTTCAACGGAGCAACTGGCAACTGCCCCCACCCTCACCCCCGGGAAGATCAGTAAATGGATGCTTTGCTCAGCGCCTGGCACATAGAAACATGTAGTGTTGGTATTCTTCTCATGAAAAGAAGGCATAACAAACAAGGTACTGGCCAAGGAAATCTTTTTACTAAACTGGGTAAGAAGGAAGAAAAAAACTAAGAAACACTACGTTGATAGTAAACCCTATGAGCAGTCACAGTGTTAATGTCTGACTGTGAAATTCTATCCTGGATTATTTTCACAATAAACCAACATAAATTAAGTGGTTGTTGGGTAACGTGCCATTAGCACAATGAAATTAATCACTTTTCACCACTGTGAAGAAATTCAACTAGCGGCCAGGTTTCTAGAGTTGCAAAATTCTTTTCATGGTTACCATTCCAGTTTCGCTCAGAAGAAAGTGATCTGGTAATAGCATTTGAAGCCATGCCTACCATTGCTTCATACATGTTCCTTTAAAAATCTTTCCCAAAACCTACAGCAGTGCTTTTGATTTTCACAGCTATTGGCCCTGGCTTTTTCATCCCTTGCAGCCACACTAATTTTTTTTCTCGTCTCTGTGTAGATACTCAGTCAGCCTGTTTTGACTGCCTTACACAGAAGCAGCAATCAAGTCTACAGACATCCCCCACTCCATTTCTGAGTGTTGATCTCTTCTTGGTTTCTCACCTGTGGGTCTGTACCCAACAGCCTCCTTTCTTGCCTCCAGCTGCTCGCTTCCCACTGGGACTTTCTTCAGCTCTGACCCTCAATCATCCTGACGGTGCTTTGAATTCTCTCAGCCACATTCACAACTGGTTAAACTTTTTCTCTGACTTTCCCCCTCAAAGCCTCCATCCAGGTTATAAAGACAACGGAAAATCTTCTTTGGAAACATTATACCCTCCACTGTTCCCTACCATGGTGAGGTACAAGGAGTGAGGAAGATGAGGGATGTAGGGGCTGGGGAGAGAGGATTTGGGATACAAGGGCGTGGCTGAAACAAGATGAAAAGTTATATAGCTACCAAAACGCCCGGACAAAAAAAAAAAAAAAAAAAAAAAAACAGAATGAGAATAACATGCTGCACGGTTTCACACCAAAGCCATTTATATGATTATAAAGACACATACACACCTGCAGGTCGGAGCAATGCAACAGCTTAAGACATTCTGTGTATTTATTTTACTTCTGAGTCACACAAACAGCTACAAAGTGAGAAGTGGAGAAAGGCTGTCATGCTGTTATAATAAGGAAACTTAACATCAAAGAGGTTATAATGTGTCTCCTCTCCCCTTTCCCAAAAAAGGGGGGGGGCTGGTAAAGGGGAAAGGGAGGGAGACAGAAATGGGACTCTAGACTTGCCATTTTTTTCCTCCTAACTCAGAGATTTGGAAGAAGGCAAAGAGCAGCGCTGAGAGGCTAAAGCAATGGGGTAAGGTACACAGAGGTAACACACAGCAGAAAGAGATGGGAACGGCAGAGGGTAGAAGAGGGGGAATCTTAAGAAGGAAAGAAGAGAGTCACACTCAGAACTGGGGATAAAGCTAAATGGTAGAGCACTTTTTCTAGTGTGTTTAAAACCTTGGGCTTAATATCCGACATCGTGAAAAAATAACCCTAATGGCACGGTCAGCTTCCCGGATCCACCGCGCCCAAACCAAAAAACTAAGTAAGAAAGGCAAAGGGGGAAAGATGGGAGGCCTGGGACATGACCTTGCCAGCACCCAACCCCCATTCGCAGCGTCCACCTAGCAAAGCTGAGAAATCCGTGAAAACACTAAGAAAACACTCAACTCAATGACCACATACCTCTGGTTCATTTCTTTCAATATAGGCTTTAATTCATAATGTAGTCAGGGAGGACACCAGGGAGCTGTTTGGGGAGCGAGGGGTAATGGCATTAAACACACTGACCTTGACTGAACTGAGATGAGACAGATGGCTACAAAAACTCTGTCTTACTCTTGATCCCTTCCATCATCCCACCCAAATCCTGTCTCGAGCTTTTTAAACTGGTCTGTTCCAAGTAAGAATCTATGAGTCACTTAGAAAGAAAAAGAAGAGAACATCTGAGGCTGTGATTAAAACAATCTCCAACTCCTCTTCATCTGTTTTCCTGGAGATCCTTTATTAAATGGATTGGAGGGTTTTTTTAAAATCCCATTTCGTCTTTACTTGCGTTCTCCCATCGTTCTCTCCACTCAAAAGAGACCTACAGTGGCATGCAGCACACAGTAGCCATAAGGGAAGGAAAGAGTTCCTCGCAGTCAGTCTGGATGCGCTCCCTCCTCCCCAGAAGCCCCTTCCCAGACCCCGTCCGGTCTCCAGAGGCTGGGGTAAACCGCGCGGCTGTAGCCCGCGCTGTAATCATAGGATATCTGATGGGGCGGCGGCAGCGCACAATCTGGGAAGAAGGGGGTGAAAGAGGCCAAGGCTGGTGCGTCCTCCCCACCTGCAGAGTCCAAGGCTGTGGGGTACAGGAGGCGCACAGGCTCGTTCAAGGTCACGCCGCCGCGAACGCCAGTCAGAGGAGGCTTCTTGGTCTGAGGACAGCTCGGGGTGTTCCAGGGCTCAGGGTATAGTAGGTTCCCCACCATCGCTGGCTGCTCAAAGGGGTTGGACTCCAGCTCCAGGGGTCCCCGTAGGACCGTGGCTCCGGCGGGGAAAGGGTCGAGAGGGTCCGCAGCCAGCAAGACACTCGAATCGTTGCCACTGCCGAAGTCCGGCGCCAGCAACTCAAAGAACTCAACCGCCTCCGCCCCTTTCTCCAGGTCACCCAGGCTCACGCCCTGGCCCGAGGGGCCGCCGCCGCTGCTACCGCAGCCCACCCGGGATGGCTCAGTGAAGAAGGACGGGGGCAGGTTTCGGGCACGCAGCGGGATCTTCCTGGTGCCGGGGACCACTGAGCTCGCCCCGGTGCCCGCCCCGTCTCCCGTAGCGCTTGCTGCCCCGAGGCCCGGGACCGACACGGCAACCGCGTCGCCAGCCGTCTCTGCGCCCCCGGGACGTGGCGCAGAGAGTCAAAAAGGGCAGCCAGGCTCCGGCTCTGCAGGCTGGCGGCAGCTGCAGCCTGGGTCGCCTCCCTCCGCGGGGCGGCCTTACAGTGCGCCGGGGTCGCCAGGGTCGGGGCTCCCGGGGCTCCTGGTGGCCGTTTGGCTGGAGCATCTGCGGCGCTCGGGGACGGTGGTCTCAGAGGTGCGGTGCCCATGAGGCCACTGCAGCGCTTGATCTGCTTCTGCAAGTACTTGCGGTGGTTCACTTTCCGCTTGGACTTGCCTGGCTTGTCCAGCGCCAGCTTGATGTTGCTGGACGCCGAGTCTATGAAGCTGAGCAGGTCGCGGGTGGCCTCGCGCACGTCCCCGCCCTCGGACCCCGACAGCAGCGCTCCCGCGGACGCCACGCTCTCATCATCTTCGAAACAGCAGCCCTTGTCCAGACTTCCGAAGGCGCTCACCAGCCCGTCCGCGGTGCCTCCGAAACCGAAGGGTACGAAGGGGTGCGAGCTGAGCAGCGCAGCCTGCACCGCCATCGCCGCGGCTCCCGGCAGTCCGCAGCGCCGCCCGTGCGCACCCGGCCCGCTCCTGCCCAGGCGTGGCGCTGTCCGCTTGCTCTGACTCAGGCTCTCCGCTCAGCCTCCCGGGGGAGCTCATTAGATCTTGTAAGCCAGAGGCGGAGGGAGGGAGCGCAGGGCGACCGCCCCGGTAGCGGAGGGGAGGGGCTTACATAGCCTTGATTTGGCGGCTCGTATAAAGTGGGCGGGAAACTTGGGCTTTTCTTGTTTTCTGAGCTTTCTCAGACCTTAACCCTTTCCTCCCTGTGCCCCCGGGCATTTGTTTTGACTGGCCTCAGTAGCCAAGGGTGAAGAGAAAGGCTGTGTTCCAACCCCAGCTAGGCTCCTGTGAAACCACACCCTGACCCTGACCCTTAGGACACAGTCCCTAAGCGAGTTCACAAATCTGAGTCTCTTTTCCAGCTCTGGAAGCAGTGAGGTCCACCAGCTTCCAGCTCCTGGATGCTCGCCCTGTACCAGTCACCACCCATACTTTATGTCATTTAATCCTGTCCAATAGCCTCATGAACTGCATATTTTGTTACCATTCAACAAAAGAAACTGGACTTCTGAAAAGTCCAGACAATTGGCCATAGCCACATCTAGCCTAGTCAGAGAAGAACGACATTCCCAAACTGATGAATCTGTATTTTCTTGGCCCTGTCTTTCTTAATACAGGAGGAAAATTAAGTTTCTTCAAACTCTACTTCTGATCAGTTTCCCTGGGACCCTCAAGTCTAATGTTCTTTCTTCGACTGCTTGATTGGTAGAAGTTACTACTAGCTTAAAGTTAAGTCGAAGCTAGCCCTTGGCCCAAAGGTCAAATGAGAAAGAAGTCAGTCTCCCTGAGCCAGGTCTTCAGGGGAGAGAGTCCCAAGTGTATGGACAGCTCTGGCCTCTTAGGTTTTCCTCAGTCCTACTTCTGAAGGAAGTAGATTGTCCTCCACACAGTTCTGCTGGATTTGAATGATCACCTTCAAGTTTCCTAGGGCACTTTTAACCAGCCATTACTCCTCTTAGGACATAGAAAATGAACAATATGATCCATCATGAAAGGTCACTGAGAAAAGACTTGGTTCTGGTTCAATTTAAGCCTTACCAGTAAACAGCCTGGAACTGAAAGCCTTGCTCTGTTGGGTACATGGTTTTGGATAAACCATCCTACCATGCTTTGCTTTGGTTAGCTTTTCATGTTACACAACAGGTGAGGCTTCCCACCTCACTGGGCACAATAGAGCATTTACTATAAAAGAAGAGACCAGTGGAGATGACTGCACTCCTTATTATGTCTTCTCCATCACGGTATTCATGAGGATTAACTGATGCCACAATAGGAAAGCCCTGTGCACACAACAGAGTTCTCTTATTTGCAGGTCACTAAAGAAGTACAGACCATGTCTTCTAAAAGTCTTTTCTTCAAGCCCCATTTCCCTGAAGCTATAACAGAACCATGTTGGAGCATGCATCCCTACCAAAGAAGACAGGTTTTACATAAGTGATGAGAATAGGTACTTACTCAATCCCATAAAGCTGAATCAAACTTTGTTTTAACTCAAGTTGGCTCAATTGTCATGTATCTTTCATTCAGGTTCAAAGATGTCTGGTATCATTTAGTCACCCAGAGTCCAATAGAGATGCCAAGAGTTTAGTTAGAAATGGCCAGAGACCAACTACACAAGATTTCTCCACTTGAAATTCTAACATAATCATATTTAAAATAAATGAACTATAAAGATTCATCTATAAAAAAAATTCTCTTTCATTTCTAGATAGCTGGGCTTCTACACATCAAAGCTAATTTACTGATCAGTAAATGTAGCTAGTTAGATGAGGCCAGTTATAATTCTGGCTGTACCTATTGCTTTGGAAGTTGGAAGCGTCCTTGGGCAAGTCAGCTTGTTTTCTGTATCATTTCCATTCCTACTCTGAGAAATGAGAATAGTCATAACTATTCTCATGAATTTTGAGAGGGTTATCTATATATGACACAGTAGGCAAATGTTAGTGGCAAGACTTATTTTTCTCCCAGTACAGCAAAAGGCTATCTCACCCCCTTGTCTGGTATAAAATAGTGGCCCAATGAACTCCTTGTTCTTGACTTGTGCCCAACCCATTTTATTACAACATAGCAAACTATAATATCAGCATCATTTGTTATTTGTCCCCAACCAAGTGCCTATTTGCAAGTGCAAGAAAGCAGCTGTGCTTGTCAGTTAGATGCCTTTAGAAGAACAGTGGACTATAAATGGAGAAAGTGCTGAAATTATAGCCAGAGAAAACTGGAGTCTAATTTTGCCTTTATTATCTGACAGTACAAAACTTCTCTTGTGGACTCTGACCTATAAAATAGAAAAGGGAACTGATGGGTGAAAAAGCAACAAGATAATAGAAGTAAAAGTTGTTTGACAGCTATATGTATAGAAAAGAACAATATTTCTAACTTTTCATGATTCACAAAAGTGCCCCTTATATGCATATATATGCCCATCCAGACATTTATTCATTAGACAGAAAAATGTCTCAGCCTCGGATGTATATATACTGATGGTGCAGAGATGAAAAGCTATGGACTCCACTTTTGCTAATCGAAAGGCAGACATTGCTCACAGGTCACTGTAATACATGACCTTAGTAAATTAAAGGCACCAGAGTTGACGGCCATCAAGCTGCACATTTGCTACAGATGTGTGAGAGTGGAATGGGGGTGTGGGGCTGTCTTGGTCACTGCTCCCCACCATTGGATCCCCTTCCCCTCTACTTGGCTGCCTAGATGGGCTTCAGTGGGAGATATGTCTAGTCCTGTTGTGACAAGGTGCCCCAGGGTGGGGTGGTACTCAAGAAGAGAGTCTCCCCTTCTCTGAGTAGAAGGGGTGTGAGCAATGGGAGGAGGGATTTGTAAACGTGAAACTGGGAAGAAAGGAGGGAGGGGGCTGTGATCTGGATGTAAACTGAATAATAAAAAAAAAAAAAAACAATAAAAATAAAAAAAAAAAACAGACAAAAAAAGACCATTAAGGCTGCCCAAACAAGCCATTTACAAAGATAGTATTGGAGCAAAAATTTAAATGATATATCTGAATATTTCAAGCAAATTTGTACTATCTCTCTGGGAGAACAGCCCAGACAAAGGCATGAGCAAGTGAAAGCAGTGATGTTTGTGGAAATAAGTAATAACTCTTCCTTGGAATTGTTCTGTTTCTGAAACCGAAGAAAATTCTTAGGAGTTCACATACTCAGCTACATTAATTGCACCTAGTCTGACTCATGGCCTCACTTGCTTTCCCCTTCATCTGCCCTCTTTTTGGAAGAATCATATCTGGGATGAAATTGGTTTTAGTCTCTCCTGCCAGGCCCTTCAGCCCCTCCTCCTACCCCTGAGTGAGAACATTCACTTGAGTGGCTTTGACATCAATACATTTCACTTCCTATAGAGCAAAGGGACTCAACTCCCGCCTGCACCAGGGGCTCTGCAGATCTCCAAACAGAGCTCTTTCCTCCTGGTGATGCCTAAAGCTGAGCAAGTGGGATTAGTCTCCTTGGGAACCAAGCCCCCTAGGGGCTCAAGAGCTGAACTCACCCCAAACCGTTTGGGAGAATTGAGATTTCATATTGTTCTTTTACACAAGGATTTCAGGACATTATTCGAACAAAAGCCCACCTGAGAGCTGCCTCCTTTTTGTGGGTAAATATAACAGCAGGATCAAAAGCTGACTTACTTATTTTGTTTTCCTTCTTTTTAACTTTAATCATATTCCCTGCGGGACAATTTTAGTCCTCAGAGATGTCAGGAATGCACATTCATAATGAAAGAAATAATTATGCATCTTTTTTTTTCTCTTCCCAAACCAATTTCCTGTCACTAGATAGTTGGGAAATCTCAGATAAAGCAACTTAATTTCTCACACAATTTATAAGGTATCATTATCATCATAATACAATGTTACCTTACAAATATTAACAGAGAGAGAGAGTGTGTGTCTTTTTGCTTGTTTCTCACCTACTCACCTTACCACCCCTGAAAACCTTCTGCCAACACTGCATCTCAACTTTTGGCTTAAAATATAAAATGCTGATCAAGGGAGATGGCTCCAGGGATAAAAATAGCTTCTTACCACCAAGCCTGGACCTGAGTTCCATCCCTAAGACCCACATCATGAAAGGAAAGCATCAGCTCTTGCAAGTTGTCTTGTAACCTCTACACAGATGCCATGGCATATATACATGCACACACACACACATCACACACACACACACACACACAACTAATTGTAAAATATTTTCCCCATCTATCATTATGTAGTAGGTCACTCTGAAATTTAGCAGCTAAAAACAATAGGCATGTTATCAAAGCTTGAAATGTTACAGATCAGTAATTTGACTAGGAGAAATAACTGGTCTTCAGACACTGAAAACAGCTGGCCTAAAGGATCCAAATTGGCATCATTCGTAGGATGGCTCCTGTACCAACCCATGCTAATGTCTCAGGCATTATGATCTAAAAAGACTTCTAAGAAGAAAATATAAGAGGAACCAGAGAAGATGCTCAGAGAGGCTCATAGAGCATCTGTGAGGTCTCTAGTTCTGAAATCCTCAGGATGTCACTCTCACTATTTTTTATTGGTTAAGCAAGTAATTAAGGCCAAATTAATTTGAGGGATGAGATATTAACAACCACTCTACAGATAAAGAAATAACAAAGAATTTGTATATCTCTCCGGTCTTTTTCATTGTTAGCAGCCACCATCCCCACTTTGTTTGCTTGTTAAAGAAACGGACTTGCTGCCTTGTCACTGAGGACATCTGTCTCGATGATGTCCTTAGCATTTGCCTTTGGTCTCTGTGCTTACACGGAAAGTAAATGCTGAGATCTGATGAGACTGTGGTCCTTTCTTCTTTCCCCAAGTGTGCCATATCACACATAATAGTTTTAGAATAATAATATCCGTATTCTTACTTACAAGTAATACACATTGGCTGCTCTCTCATACTTTTTTGCCTTGCTTTTATTCTCAAAATATCTTCCAAAATTTGTTTTCTCTTTTAATTCTGTCCTTCTTGGCTATGCCACCAATTCAAAGTGTACATTCATTTGCTTGTTTTGCTTTAAAAAAAATAAATCCTTAATTTTTATTGGGAAATTTAAATATAACATAAGTGTGTTTTGGTAAAATCTACCCCTCATTTCCTCTCTCCACTTCTCCCCTTACAACTCCCACTTTTCCTTTCTAACTTCTGTGCTCATGCTTTGCTTTATTTTAAAGACCCATTAGTGCTCCTGTATGTGTGGGGCTGTAGGACTATGAGAGAATGGGTAGACTTTAGTTAAACCATTAACAACACAGAATAAAGAGGGATATTAAAAGCTATAAAGAAAAAGACCAAGTTATTTTTAAAGTCAGGCCCAACAGATCAACATTTGGTTATCTGATAGAAATGTTTAAAGCCCAAAGAGCTCTGAAAAGATGGACGCAAGTTCTAAAAGAGGAAACTTGTCAAGCCACACATCACACCCAGAGAAGCTATGTATTAAATTTAAGAGAAAGAAAATTTAAATTACAGATGCAGATGGATGTCATTTCAGTTTGTGACTCTCGACCTTGGAGATTGTAAGGCCATTTGGAAAGCAGAAGAAGGGTGCCTTTGCTGACAGACAGCACTGACTGCCAGGAATGTCAGGAAGCACAACTATCAAACCAACAAATAGTAGAAGCTGTATGAACAGTCCCAAAGAAGACAAACAGAAGAACCACTCAGACAGACAAACCTCAGAATCCTATAAAGTTATACATTTTGGTTTTAGAGCAGAAAGGTTTTTTTTTTTTTTTTAGTAACATATCATTGTTCATAGAAGATACCCCTCCATTCTGGTATGTCCATCAAAAGCAACTGAAGGAAACCTATTCTTTCTAACTGAATACCTGGGAACAAATTCTTCACCAAGATAACCCTGCCCTGCCCACTTGGTATGCTTGTAAAATGGACATATCATGAAATGTTGAGTTAGAAATGTTTCTATAATTGCTGGGTCTATGATTTGTCTGGTGACTGTAGAAAGCCAGATTGATTAGGAGAGGAATGGGGGATTTAACAACGTAATGTAAACAAATTCTACATTGGTTCAGCCACTCATTAAAACCACCATGAACTCATGTTGTATTTCTCTGTTCCATATTCCTTAATGTTACAGTTTTCACATTTATGTGGGTGTTCTATGCCCACCAACTTTCTTTCCCAGAAGGCTTTATAGTCTTATTGAAAAAGGGAGCCTCTTCACTGAAAACCACCTGTTTAGCCAACCTTAAACTTACCTGCATACCACTCAATGACTACAGAAAATAAGACTTCCATGATTTATCTCGATTAATAATAATTACTTCTTGAAACTGGGTAAGTAACAGCAGTTACTGAGAAGGATGGAATCTCTGCCCAACACTTAGTTATATTTGTATTCTGCTCACTGTTTGTAAGATTGCGTATTAAGTTCTCTGTGTAACACTCATGATGACTGCTTAATCTACATCCCCTGCATACTAACAGAATCAAACATTTTCTGTCATTAGCAACCTATAACTAAGACTTAAAACATCCAGCTTAGTATAAATAAGAATGCCTTGGTTTTGTGTGACTGGGACAAGATACCTGAGAGAAATCAAAGAGAAAATGCTTTGATACACACATCCTCATTATTCTGTATTTTTAAAAATTTTATCTACCTAATATTTTATACAAATATTAATAGCATGGGAAAAGAATGAGAATGAGAAAGAGAAGGGAAAAAGGTGGAAGAGGAGGTGGAAAAGATGTTAAGAAAGGGGAAGCTTTGTATAATATTAGTTAAGTTAGTTACATATGGCGAATCCTTTTTAAAAAAATCAGTATAACTACCACAGTCTCACTGCATGGCATCTATCTGAAGAGAATAGAATCTGTATTCCTAGTTACTCAACAGAATCAATGCTAAGTATCTATTGACAAATGAAAGGATATATACATATATCCTCAGAGAATAACATTGTCATTTTCAAAATAAAAAAAAAAAAGAACCTGGAGAACACTGTGCTTAGTGAAATAAGCCAGGCATAAATATACTGTATAATCTCACTTCCCATTTCATTTCATTTGGTTTGATTTTACAGAGTTGAGGGTTGAAGCTTGGATCTTGGCATAAGTTAGGGCAAGCATCTATTTTATTTATTTATTATTTTACCTGTGCAGTTTTGTGGGTTACAAGCTTGTGATGATAAGCATGAGCCACCATAGCCAGCTTGATATCACTTGCATGTAATCTTACAAGAAAAAAAGAAAGCCAATTTCAGATGCATAGAGTAGAATGGCTGTTATCAGAGAGCTCAGCAGGCTATGTTGTGGTGCAGGATGTTCAGCAAATGGTACCAAGCTGTGGGCCTAGGGTACATGCCTATAATTCTAGCACTTGTGACTGAGACAAAGAAAACCTCAAGTTTAAAGCTAGCCTGTGCTACAAATGAATTCTAGGCCAGCTGAGTCTACAGATTAAGATCCTGTCCTTAAAAATTACAAATAAACTAATACAGTGTCAGACAAGAAAAGCAAATTCATGACATCTATTTTATACCATGATGACTATAGTAAGTAATACAACATTATATATTTCAAAATGAGTAAATTTCAAATATTCCCCCCATAAAATTAAGCATGAAATGATATACTAGTTAGCTTGGTTTAGTCATTCCACAGTGCCTATCTGCACCAAAACACAGCATTAGTACCTTAAAACATGTAATATCATTTGTCAAATAAAAATTGAAAATAAAATAATTTAAACTATAGAAAATTTTAAGAGTGAATCATAGACTGTTATGTGTGTTTGTGTGTTTGTGTATATATGTGTGTGTTTGTGTGTGTATATGTTTATGTCTATGGGTATGTATGTTTATTTGTGCACATCTGTATATATCTGTATGTGAATATGTTTCTAAAAACTTAGAGGAAAAAAATTCCCTACATGATCAGAGATGGAGACCAGATGACTAAAAATAGAGTCTGCAACTGAGAAATAGTTCTTCACCACTCAGACTTCCAAGCCAATTCTACTGATTGTCACAAAACCCTAACTCATGTGAGGCTCGAGCTGTTTGGCAAATACTTATCGCCTCAAATGTTAATACAATTGAATTCTCAATTTCCTAGCTTAAAATTTTTTAGAACATACGAGTTGGTTATCAAGTACCTCCTAGAGGCCATCCCACTCATGGCCAGTTCTTACAAGGAGGTAGGGAGTCAGTAAGAGAGAAGTGAGTCAGGTTGGGAAATCTTGCATTCTGACTGTCTGGCGGTAAGAGTGCTTCTTTATTTATACAGAACTCAGTAGGCATGGATAGATTCGTCTTGTTTCAAAACATAGATTATATTATTTTTGGCCCCAGACACATGTTTTAACTTCCTCTTGGCCATAAGTTTTGTTATCATTGATTAACTGTCACAGAACAAAGTTACCTTTTACAATCATTTTCCACCATCAACCCCATAATCCATCTTTTAAGAATCTTGCAATTTCCAGGGCAGGAGACACAAAGAAAATCTCTAAGCCAGCCTGAGCAGATTGCAGTGTCCCGAGCAGTGTGTTATCCACTTTTAATAGACAGAGTGCCAATATTATTATTAAGCCCAAGAAAAATCTTCAGGAAAAAACTGCTGTAGTTATTATTCAATTTCTGCCATGATACAATGTTTATATTTTATATATTTGTAGAATTTGTTTATATGTCTAATCTTGGTATTATTCTGTCTCCTGGTCATATGACATCACAGTGACCTTGTATAAGCTAACTATTCTAAGAAAGGGAGTCTTAATACTTCATTATTTGCTTAGTTATCCACACCATTCTTTTTCCATCAGTATATGCCCTGTGTACAGCAGAGATAACGCCAACAATCCAACTTTGTCACAACCTCCAGGGCATAAGGAAGACCTTCAAATAGGGCCAGTTAAGGATTATCTCCCTAAAAGTGGGAGGGATAGTATCCTCAAGACTTTCCTAGGGAATCTTAGAAGTAGTACTCCTGGAAGAAGGCATAAATGACTCATAAGAAATGTCCCATCAATCCTATATCCCCAAGTTGTACAAATATTAAAAGTCCCCAAACATGCAGCCCATAGAGATCAAGACCAAAAGTGAAAGACGGCCCAGTGGTGATTGCATTGTCCTGCTCACTGTGGATCTGTCAGTGGCTGTGCTGGCTTTATGACGTCCACCGTTCCCATTAGCTACAGCTGTGCCACAGTACCTAATGGTCAGTCCTGAAAACATCACACAGGTAACACTGCAAACACTGCACAGACTTAGCAGGTTGTATTCATATATTAATATATATATTAACTTAAAAGGCTATGAATTTGAAAGACAGCAATGAGGGGATACGTGAGTGCATTTGGGGGGAAAAAGGCAAAGGAGGAAGTGATGTGATGATACTATAACTCTTAAAAGAAACACTTTTTAAAAAAATTTTTTTTTACTCACAGAGTTCAGCACTATTCTGACACTAGTGTGGCTGCAAGAGTGCCATTAGTCACCTTCCCATTCTCAGACCACAAAAATAAAATTGAAAATAGAGAAGAGTTTCCGGGGAGTCGAAGAAGTAACTAGACAACCAAGGCCAGAAGCCTTTATACAGATCTGGAGGCTGAGAAAAGACTGCATAGGGTAGAGTGGACAAAGAGCATTCCAGGTGAGGACAGAGACCATCAGAACACACTACGCAAGGAAGACACAACTATGTTGCAAGGACAAACAGATGCTTATGTGGAAAATGGCTGCATGGGTAGGAGTGGCAAGAGAGGAGGTCACAGCTGGATTGTGTAGTTTGAATGTCACCAAGGCCTTCTATATAAATAGTAGGGAGACAACAAGGGATTTTATGAACAGAGAATGGTACTGGGTTATTTTAGACATTATTTTGTGTAGTACAATGGAATATATTTTATTATTTGAAAGTGCAATAACTTAAATTAATCTCAAATACATTAAATGGGACAAGTATAGTACATAAGACCAGAATAGCAGCTGCCTACAGGATTTAACACAAGGAACACAAAATTAATTTTATGTCAGAAGAAGAGTTTTGTGTCCTCGTTGGGTGTGCAGATGTGTATTGTGATTACTAAGCTACTTTATAAAAAGAATTCTTACAGCTCACAGTATTAGAGGCCCAAGGTCTAGGGAACTCATCTGATCATGGTCATTAAAAACTTGTTTTATCGTATTGTGTATGTCTGTGTGAGATGTGTCTGTGTGCACATGTCTTGTTGTGTGTTGTTATGCATACGTGTAGTCTAGAAAATGGAGGGCATCAGATCCCTCAGGGCTAAAGGTGGCTGCCAGATGCCCATCTTGTTAGGCAGGATGCTAACTCCAGTCCTTACCTCATGACTGAACAGTAAGTGCTCTTAACTGATGAGCCCTCTCTCTACCCCAGCCTTCTCCTTGTCAGAATCCCAAAGTGGTGCAGGGAGGGCAGGGCATTGTATGGCTAGAGACAAGGAAGATTAAGATTATGTGTATAATATATACATGACATATATATAATATTATATATATAAACATATATAATGTATACATACATATAGGTACATGATACCTCTGTGTGTGTGTCTCTCTCTCTCTCTCTCTCTCTCTCTCTTTCTCTCTCTTGTTGTGTGTGTGTGTGTGCGTGTGTGTGTGTGTGTTGGTTTCTGGTCTTTCTCTCTTTTCTTATAAAGCTACCAGGATTCAATCATGAGGCTCCACCCTAATGACCTTCCCTAATCCTAATCACTTCCTATGTCCCATCCCTGCCTCTAAACACCATAGTCAGACCATTTCCAGCCTCACAATAGGGGTTGCATTTCAACATAGAAAGCCATGGAGGGCTCTCTAGCCATAGCCAAAAGTCAAATCTGTGCACTTAAGATCCATCATGCTGATCTTTATAACTTACACATTTAAAAAGAAAATAAAACAGCTTCTCATCAGTATAAACTGGGATGACAGGGAAAAAAGAGGGTGAAAGTAAACCTGCCTTCACTTTTTCGTTCTCTTCTAACTCCAAAGAGTGAGTAGCTCTTCTGCTGCAGACTCAAGCAGATGAAGCCAAGAGAGAGGGGAAGACTGATTTCTCAATAATGGGTCTGTTTCTGCTGGAAACGAGGGACTTTATACAAGTCCTTCTGCATGGAATCCTCTCTCCGCTCAGGCTTTATGCAAATTCTTGGAGACACTAGACTCCAGGTGTTGATGTGGAGTGGCCTCTGTCAAAACAAAGCACAAATCTGCTGGGCGATCACAGAGGCTTGCAGCGGAATGTAAGAAACACCCAGTGCTGAGGAAAGGCCTGACTACAGGAGCAGCCCAACAGCTCAATATCCGGCGCACCAGACGGAAATGCTTAAAGACCTCCATCCTATTATACAAGGTTGAATTCATTCAATTAAACAGCTTAGGCAGCCCGATCAGCCACTGGAACACATCTCTGCAGAGTACTAAAACAATGGCTCTAGGGACATTTGAGGTTTATTTTCTCTTGTGGGAGGCCAGCTGGAGTTGCACACAGGCACACTGGGGAGGGCGGGCACTGCATAATTGTATTAAGCCTGCCCGTTCTTGAGAAGAATGCTTCCTGACTACATCAAGGGAGGAAATGAGTTAAAAGGGGGGCACTTTAAAGTCTTAGGACACTACACTTACACTTTAAGCCCTCTCCCTAACCCTTAAAAACACTTCTGAGAAGAGTATCCGAGTTTCAATGGCTGTCGATAGCTAATTTTTGCTGTACTGTCATTGATCTTTCTTCATGATTATTAAATTGTCGTTCATGGAGCAAGCATAACATTTAAAACAGAAAATGTGCAGTCTGATTAATTTCTATAAAACTGAACCCCAAAAACTCACAATTCTATTGTACTTTCTAAGACTCCTATCCTACTCTTAAAACCCACACTAAATTCCGAACTCTTTCAAAAGCCTCCCACATCCTCCTACTCTCAAGTCGTTGAATCCCTCCCCACCCATACTTCTCTATTTCACCTTTATCTCTTCTGTAGCTCTGCTTTATTCTCTCATGCATTCACTCACCAAACACGGATCAAGCGCTTACCTTCTATTTGAAGTCGCTTGTGCATAGTTGTTTACCCCTAGTTTCATGTAGTCATTTCTCTACTCCCTGGAGAAACCGCGCCTCACAGAGTCTGGCAGCTCACCAAGGGCCTGATAGCTGGTAGCGACAGTGTTTAGCTTCAGCCTCAAATCCTCTATTTCCAGATCGTTGCTACCTTCAATTCTGCCTTCTGTGCTACTGAACTATTTCTAGCACTTATTTCTGCTGGGACTTGTGATGCGCCAGGCCCTACCTTAAGCACCCACATTCACACATCACTCAGTATTAGTCCTAAGGAGAGAGAATGACTTCAGTTGTCCATTTGTTGTGTCACTTGCTCATTTGGCTGACATTTATTGCAAACCTACTGCATCCTAAAAATATACCATGCACAGCACAAAGACAAATGACATACACACCTTCCCATCCTCAGGACAGTGATCTATAGACACACAAGCAGAGAGAGTGTAGTTCACTAGAGGGCTTTGTAAAAGGAGGAGGAGAAAGAGATGGAAGAGGGAGAGGGGCTTTTAAATGTATTAAATTGTGCTTTTAAAATTGAAAGAGAATGAAAGGTAAGATAAAGGGTGTTTCCCTTATAGCATTATCATGACCAATGGTATGAAAGTATAAAATTACAGAATAGTAACACAATCCTGCAGGTGTAGAACAAAGTTGGAATGACATTCTCTAATTTCAACAATTTATTTTAGATACAATAACCAAGATAGTATGATATTGGTGAATGAAGTGGCTCAAGGTAACAGAATAAAATTCATAAATACATGTGTGTGGGAGAGAGAGAGAGAGAGAGAGGAGAGAGAGAGAGAGGAGAGAGAGAGAGAGAGAGAGATTTGAATATGAAAGTGTCTCATAGCCTCACATATTTGAGCACTTGATCTCCAGCTGGTGCTGCTGTCTTGCAACATTGTGGAACCCCTGGAAGGTGGACCCCTATGGAAGAAGTAGATCACTGAAGGTGGCTTTCAGGTTTTATAGTCCAAACCCACTTCTTGTTCACTCTCTTATTTCTGTCAGTCACAGAAATGTGGCCACTAGTCTCCTGTTCTTGCTGTCATGCCTTTCCCTACCATGGTGAACTGTGTGCCCTGAAACTGTAAACCAACATGAACCCTTCTCCTGTAAGTAGCTTTTATCAGGTCATTTTATAACAGTAACAACAACAAAAAAAAAGGAAACAAGACACAGATTTCACTAATCTTTTACAAAGAAACTAAGACAACACAGTGGAGCAAAGATGGTCTATTTAATAAGTGTTGCTAGAGCAACTAAGCATTAACATGCACAAAATGAACCAAGACATAGCCTCTTACTCTAAAATATTAATTCATAGTAGATCAAACACTTTAATTAATATAAAATGCAAAAGATTTGCAGGAAGTAGGACTTAACATAAGGTATGGATATTGTGGTAGTTTGAATAGGAATTGCCCCCATAGACTCATGTATGAGGAGGCAGTAAGTCACTATGGAAGTTGGCTTAAGGGTCTCATATATCAAGATACACACAGTGTCATCACAGTCTCTTGATGCCTGTAAATCAAAATAGAGAACTCTCAGCTCCTTCTACAGCACCCCAACCTGATGCTATGCTCTGTTCTGTTTATATAGGAAAAGTAACTAGCACACAACACACACACACACACACACACACAGGCACTTGTATGTAGCAGTTTTCTTACTGGCTCCTGTCAGAAAGCACCCCAGATCTACTAGCGGCCTTTCACTTTTAGCTGAAGCCAATATCTTTCTCCATGTTACATTGTTAAGCTGCAGATCCCACTAGTTCCTCGTGGGTAAACAGAAGACAAACAAGGTCAGGTTCCATGGAAGAAGCTCTAGACCAGAAGACTTATGAACCAGGGCTCTGATTCACGCTCTAAGCACCTAGAGTATAATCTTACAACATTCCCAACTATAAAATGGACAGACAGTCTTTCCCTTCTCTTTCAGCTTAAGCATGTTTAATATAAATGCAAGATCATTGTGCCTTTTGCACAATGTCTTTTGCACAAAGTCTGAAGTCCTGCGTTATCACGTGGCTGTTGGATGTTTTGTTCTCCCTAACTGCCTCACATTCTGCCTTCTCCTTGTCTATGCTAGGATCTTGGCCACAAATGTTTGCCCTTCCAACTTTGGAGAGTTTCATTTTGCTTAGCTAGAACCAGAAATCACCCATTCTGCTTTGGGAATCTTGAATGTGCTGAGAATACTAAGCTACTTTTCTCACCTGGCCTCCGAGAGAAAAGGAGCAAGTATTTTTCAGAAAACAAAAAGAAGTTAGGATGGAGACCTACTTTCTTAGAACAACAACGCAGTCAATCTTCTGAAAGAGAACATTTTAAGAATAAATGTAACATTAGGAAGAACACCCTATGCCACCAGGAAATCCAGGAAGCATGCAGCCTCACTTGCCTCTACCTTCTAACAGAGACCCCTTACCAATCCTGATAACTCTGGGCTCAGCCCAGTATCTGTAAGACAGCAAAGCTGAGCTTCTCTTAGGCTTTACCACTTACTCACTGGGATAGAGACAAATCATTTCTTTATTCTAAGTATCTACAAGGTTATGTATAAAACATGGGGATTGTCAGGAAATTACTCCAAACCTAGGAAGATAGAAAGGTGTACCCACACTCTTTTACTATTATACTGACAATAAGCCACTGAGACTGTCTGCAGGAATAAGATTTAATTTGTCTTACATTTGTTATTATTGAAAGTCTCCAACTTAGTGAAATTATTCCATATCTGATAGCTTGGTTCAGTATTTATGTAAATAGTTTCTTCCCAGGGAGCAATACCACAAGAATATATAGCTGTTTTTTATGTAGCCCAAGTTGTCTATATGTATATACAGTCAGTATATGTGTGAGTGCATACATATATAAACATACACACATACTGGCTACTTTTCACAGAAAGTCAAGAGTGAGAATAACCTCTTACCTGAGATATTTCTATTTCTCCTTCCTTCTCTCCCTCCTTCCTTCCCTCCTCCCTCCCTTTCTCTCTTTCTCTCCTCCCTCCCTTCTTCCTCCTTCCTCTCTCTCTTCTCTTCTCTCTCTCTCTCTCTCTCTCTGCTCTCTCTCTCTTCTCTCTCTCTCTCCAGTCATATGTATGTATTATTAAATGCTTTTTAAACAAATTCTAACTGTTAAATGATTGTTACTACTTAACAACTAGAATAGGATCTCTTACATGTAGGCTTATATTTGCTTATGAATAGTAAATTTTTTGCCTTCTTTAAAATCATATTTCGGTACTGGAGAGATGGCTCAGCGGTTAAGAGCACTTCCAGAGGTCCTGAGTTCAATTCCCAACAACCACATGGTGGTTCACAACCATCTGTAATGGGATCCGATGCCCCCTTCTGATATGTCTGAGGACAGTGATAGTGTACTCATAACAAATAAATAGATCTTTAAAAGAAAAGAAAATGAAAATCATACTTCAACAGTTCATCCTTTTTTTTTTTTTTTTTTTTTTTGTGACACTGGAAGAAAAACCAATTCACACACCCGTTGGGAGAATTCAGGATCTCTAAAAATGAATGTTTTATGAATGTCCTGAGGAGTCATTTATATGGAGATTCTTTGACCATTTTGACCAACTTCATCACAGCCAAACTTTGTGAGAACTCTCCCAAGGTTTCCTACAGGAAGTTATGTTCTCTCTGATCTGTCTACACTTCCTTCATCAACTGGCAACACTCGTCACATAGCAAGGTATCATCTCTTCTCCCTGCATTTCAACACACATCACACTTGCTAGCTCATAGTGCTCAACATATACTCCAAAAAATTAAGTTTTCACTATTCCCAGAAACTAAAATTTGGCTATTTTCCTAAGGATCAAATCTATTTAGTGAACTTCACTTAAGAGCCCTGGAAAAGACAGACTTGTCACAGTGAGATCCATATTCCATCCCATCATTGCTATTTAGTGCTAATTAGCATTGTAACCTTGAACCAGAGAGGAAAGCACACAAGCCTCTGTTTCCTCCTCCATCATATGCAAATAACCCTTGTAGGCCCATTATAAGGATTAAAGTTTAAAAAGTGTGCATAGGCTATTAACAGAGGGCCTAGCCCAACACCACCTTCACTGGCAATGTCTTTCTTCCCTCCAACCCCCACAAGAACTTGGAGAGCTTTGAGCCTTGGCTATGCTGCTCTTTCACCCCACCCCCACTACAGCCACAGTGATCAAGGGATGGGAAAATAACTCTGTCCAAGCAGGTGTCACTGTTCTAAACCTACAGTCTCATTTCCTGATCGTGTCTTAATCTGCTCGTCGGTGGTGAGAGTTGATTTCTTGCACATTCTTATATCAGTGGGAATTTCTGCCCTTGGCTGACAGGCATTATGGGTTGGCTTTGACATACAGCCCTACAGGGCCTGAACAGCGCCTATTCTTTCCTGGTCCTGAAAGGGAGCTTTGTGCCAAGGATTCATTAAACTGCACCGCACAGCCCTTCATAAATGGGGCTCAATAATGAACAGTCGATTTAACTGGAAAAGCTGCTGGGGCTGTTAAATTAAAGGAAAATAAAGTGCACTTTAGGCTCAGTCTGCCAGAAAAAAAATGGTGACCTAAAAGGAAAATCTTCATTTTTATTGAATTGCAGATTTTCAAAAAAAGAAAAAAGAAAAAAAAAGTCTAAAATGTCCAGGAAGCTTCCTTGTGACAAGCAGCATGACACAGAAGAGTGCAGCTTAAGATGGTGCTTGCTTTTGTTCATCCCAGAGAGAGTCTTAGACTCTTACAGGATTCAGGGGAATGATCTAATTTTGAGACTGTGAAGGAACTCTGCAATACCCCACAAAGAAAATGTATGCACATATATATATATATATATATATATTATATATATATATATGTATGTATTATAGTGTTTCTTCTTAACTGCAGCTCTGAGGTGTACTTGATTTCAGACTTTTGCTCTGAAATCTAACTCTGTTCCTGCTTTTTGGATTTGAGATTTTTTAGAAACAAAGAATCTGCTCTTCAACTTTACAACTTATTCTAGACTATGTAACAGAAGCATGGAAAGATAGAATTTATACTAAGAGATGGTAAAATCATGATTTCAAATAACAATTTTGTGGAAGGAGCAGAATTTACTGGGCTTTGGTAGTTAAAGTACCCCTGTAATGATTCTTGAGTTTTCTCTGGGAAGGACCATGAGCTGGGAGTTCTGTTTCACACACATCTGTATCCTTTGTGTATTTTCAAATCATCTGGTGGATTTCCATTCTCAATATGCTACAGGTTTTACTGTCTCATTGAGGTCCTCTACTGACTGCCTTCTTTAAGCCTCATTACAGGGAATAAACAAAAATCTGAGGGACGGTATGAAAAATAAATAAATCCCACTTCCCAACTCATCGCTCAAGGTCACCGCAATCCAAACACAAATTTTTTCAGATCCAAAGACAGTTGCAAATCTGTACAGAAAAGTCCAAACCTTCCTTTCAACAAATTTTAGGCTTTCTTTAAAGGAACAACTTCATTTATTTATTTATTTAACTTTCAGCCATTGATCTAATTCTTAACATGCTGTACCAGGTAAATCAAATTCACCTCAAATATATTGTGAAGTTGAGTAAAATCAGTTTGCACAAATCCTGTTTTTATTTTTCAGAGTCTCTATAGTGACTCACCCTCGCATTGTTTTCCCCATTCCTTACCACTAATGAGTCACAGCTGACCACTACAAATCATGAGCTCCCCATACCATGAAATCCTGGGTTCATAATAAAATGGCTCAACTTCTGGGAACCTTGTCCAGTGTCATCCTTGATGGTTGTCAAAATCCTGATCTATATCAGAGTAATGTGTAATGTTATATTCACCTTCCATTGAACATTGCCAGCCCAGAATACTTATACCATCCTGTGTGGCTTCTGCATACCTGATTATAGTGTGGCATTTAGCTTCAGGAGTTTATATTCATTATGAAATATATACATGACTGAACCAAGCTCTGAGATATTTACCAGCCACCTCATGGCTTCTCCATTCATAAATAGTCATTAGCCTGTTCACAAGATTGTTAGCTTTATACAATGCAACATAAGAGAAATTTCCAGATCTGCACTAAGTGGACCACAGTCTGGTTAGTGAAACACCAAAAATTAAGGAATGACAATATGTTGAAGCCTATGTGGAAGAAAATGACTAGGAGGGTGACGATAGTTAAAATTAAGCCACATAGTGCTGGAGAGATAGCTAAACAGTTAAGAGCACTGGTTGCTTTTACAAAGGACCCATGTTCAATTCCCAGCACCCACATGGCAGCTCACAGATGTCTATAACTCCAGTTCAGAGGATCTGACACCCTCAAACAACAAACATACATGCAGGCAAAATACCAATGCACTAGAAAGTAAATATATTTTTTTAAAACTTGAATAAAGGCCCCTCGCTTGGTCCTTTCGGCTGAGGCAGACACCTAGCTGGTCTGGTCCCATTAAGACACCATGTCCTGAGCCATCCTAGAGGGACCACTGCACTCAGAGCAGCAAGGTAAAAACCCTGTCCCACTACCCTACGCCCCAGAGCTACAACTGGAAGCCTGAGGTGCTCAGGACACATCAGCCACCCAAACCCCACCCTTCCGGAATACCACTCCCCTTCCACCCCTCCCTTGGTCCTTTTGGCTGGGGCAGACACCTAGCTGGTCGACTCCCTTGAAGACACCATATCCTGAGCCATCCTAAAGGAACCAGTGCACTCATAGCAGAGAAGGAACCACTGCACTCAGAGCAGCAGGATTTCACGATCCCAGAGGCGGCTTGAGTCCCACCAGTTCTTCCACCCAGGAGCTCAGGATCACAGAGACATCTGGACTCTGAGGAGTTCTGACAGAAGCAAGATAACTGGAAAGAAAGACTCCAATCAGAGACAGTGAGTGAGGTAACGCTAGAGTTAACCAGATGGTGAAAGGCAAGCTCAAGAATATAAGCGGCAGAAACCAAAGTTACTTGGCATCATCAGAACCCAGTTCTCCCACCATAGCAAGCCCTGGACACCCATCACACTGGAAAAGCAGGATTCAGAATTTAAATCACTTCTCATGTAGATGATAGAGGACTTTAAGAAGGACATAAAAAACTCCTTTAAAGAAGTAAAGGAGAACACAGGTAAACAGGTAGAAGCCCTTAAAGAGGAAACACAAAAATCCCTTAAAGAACTGCAAGAAAACAAAACCAAACAAGTGAAGGAATTAAACAAAACCATCCAGAATCTAAAAATGGAAGTAGAAACAATAAAGAAATTTCAAAGGGAGACTACCCTGAAGATAGAAAACCTAGGAAAGAAATCAGGAGTCATAGATGCAAGCATCACCAACAGAATACAAGAGATAGAAGAGAAAATCTCATGTGTAGAAGATACCATGGAAAACATTGACACAACTGTCAAAGAAAATGCAAAATGCAAAAGCTCCTAACCCAGAACATCCAGGAAATCCAAGACACAATGAGAAGACCAAATCTAAGGATAATAGGTATAGATGAGAGTGAAAATTCCCAACTTAAAGGGTCAGTAAATATCTTCAACAGAATTGTAGAGGAAAACTTCCCTAACCTAAAGAAAGAGATGTCCATGAACATCAAGAAGCCTACAGAATGCCAAATAGACTAGACCAGGAAAGAAATTTCTCCCATCACATAATAATCAAAACATCAAATGCACAAAACAAAGAAAAAAATACTAAAAGCAGTAAGGAAAAAGTAAAGTAACATATAAAGGCAGACCTATAAGAATTACACCAGATTTCTCACCAGAGACTATAAAAGCCAGAAGATCCTAGAGAGATATGCATACAGACTCTAAGAACACACAAATGCCAGCCCAGAATACTATATCCAGCAAAACTATCAATTATCATAGATGGAGAAACCAAGGTATTCCACGACAAAACCAAATTTACACAATATCTTCCCACAAACCCAGCACTTCAAGGGATAATTGATGGAAAACTCCAACACAAGGAGGGAAACTACAACCTAGAAAATGCAAAGAAGTAATCTTCCAACAACTCCAAAAGAAGATGGCCACACAAACATAATTTTACCTCTAATAACAAAAATAACAGGAAGCAACAATCACTTTTCCTTAATATCTCTTAACATCAATGGACTCAATTCCCCAATAAAAAGACGTAGACTATCAGACTGGATACATAAACAGGACCCAGAATTTTGCTGCATACAGGAAATGCAATTCAGTGACAAAGACAGACACTACCTCAGAGTAAAAGGCTGGAAAAGAATTTTCCAAGCAAATGGTCCCAAGAAACAAGCTGGAGTAGCCATTCTAATATCAAATAAAATCGACTTTCAACCAAAAGTAATCAAAAAGATAAGGAAGGACACTTCATACTCATCAAAGGAAAAATCTACCAAGATGAACTCTCAATTCTGAACATCTATGCTCCAAATGCAAGGGCACCCATATACATTAAAAAAAAAAAAAAAAAAAAAAAAAAAAAAAAAAAAAACTTTACTAAAGCTCAAAGCACACATTGCACCTCACACAATAATAGTGGGGGATTTCGACACCCCACACTCAGCAGTGGACAGATCATGGAAACAGAAACTAAACAGAGACACAATGAAATTAACAGAAGTTATGAACCAAATGGATTTAACAGATATCTATAGACATTTCATCCAAAAACAAAAGAATATACCTTTTTCTCAGCACCTCATGGTACCTTCTCCAAAATAGACCATATAATTGTTCACAAAACAGGCCTCAACAGATACAAAAAGATTGAAATAATCCCTTGCATCCTATCAGATCACCACGGACTAAGGCTGGTCTTCAATAATGACAAAAACAATGGAAAGCCCACATACACGTGAAAACTGAACAACACTCTATTCAATGATGACTTGATCAAGGAACAAATCAAGAAAGAAATTAAAGACTTTTTAGAATTTAATGAAAAATGAGGACACATCATATCAAAACTTGTGGGACTCCATGAAAACAGTGCTAAGAGGAAAACTCAATAGTTCTGAGTGCCTACAAAAAGAAACTGGAGAGGGCATACACTAGCAGCTTGACAGCACACCTAAAAGCTCTAGAACAAAAAGAGGCAAATACACCCAAGAGGAGTAGACTGCAGGAAATAATCAAACTCAGAGCTGAAATCAAGCAAGTAAAAACAAAAAGAACTATACAAAATATCACCAAAACTAGGAGCTGGTTCTTTGAGAAAATCAACAAGATAGATAAACTCTTAGCCAGACTAACCATCGGGCACAGAGACAGTATCCAAATTAATAAAATCAGAACTGAAAAGGGAGGCATAACCACAGAAACTGAGGACATTTAAAAAATCATCAGATCCTACTACAAAAGCCTATAATCAACAAAACTGGAAAATCTGGATGAAATTGACAACTTTCTAGACAGATATTAGGTACCAAAGTTAAATCAGGATCAATAAACCATCTAAACAGTCCCATAACCCCTAAAAAAATAGCAGCAGTCATTAAAAGTCTCCCCACCAAAAAAGGCCCAGGACCAGATGGTTTTAGTGTAGAACTCTATCAGCCCTTCAAGGAAGACCTAATACCAATTCTCTTCAAACTATTCTACAAAATAGAAACAGAAGGAACACTACCCAATTCGTTCTATGAAGCCACAATCACGCTCATGCCTAAACCATACAAAGACTCAACTAAGAAAGAGAACTTCAGACCAATCTCCCTTATAAATATTGATGCAAAAAAACTCAATAAAATTCTCTCAAACCAAATCCAAGAACACATCAAAACAATCATCTATCATGATCAAGTAGGCTTCATCCTAGGGATGCAGGGATGGTTCAATATATGGAAATCCATCAATGTAATCCACTAAATAAACAAACTTAAAGAGAAAAACCACATGATCATCTCACTAGATGCTGAGAAAGCATTTGACAAAATTCAACATCCCTTCATGGTAAAAGTCTTGGAAAGATCAGGAATTCAAGGCCCATATCTAAAAATAGTAAAAAGCAATATACAGCAAGCCAGTAGCCAACATCAAACTAAATGGATAAAAACTTGAAACAATCTCACTAAAATCAGGCACTAGACAAGGCTGCCCACTCTCTCCCTACCTATTCAATATAGTACTGGAAGTCCTAGCCAGAGCAATTAGACAACAAAAGGAGGTCAAAGGAATACAAATTGGAAGGAAGAAGTCAAAATATCACTATTTGCAGATGGTATGATAGTATACTTAAGTAACCCCAAAAACTTCCAACAGAGAACTCCTAAACCTGATAAACAACTTCAGCAAGGTGGCTGGATATAAAAATCAACTCAATCAGTAGCATTCCTCTACTCGAAGGATAAACAGGCTGAGAAAGAAATTAGGGAAATCACAATAGTCACAAATAATATAAAATACCTTGGTGTGAATCTAACCAAGCAAGTGAAAGATCTGTATGACAAGAACTTCAAGTCTCTGAATAAAGAAATCAAAAAAGGTCTCAGAAGATGGAAAGATCCCCCATGCTCGTGGAATGGCAATCTTGCAATAGCAATATACAGATTCAATGCAATCCCCATCAAAATTCCAAATCAATTCTTTATAGAGTTAGAAAGAGCAATTTGCAAATTCATTTGGAATAACAAAAAACCTAGGATATTGAGAACTATTCTCAACAATAAAAGAACTTCTGGGGGAATAACCATCACTGACCTCAAGTTGTACTACAGAGCAATAGTGATAAAAAACTGCATGGTATTGGTACAGAGACAGGCAGGAAGTTCAATGGAATAGAATTGAAGATCCAGAAATGAACCTACACACCTATGGTCACTTTATCTTTGACAAAGGAGCTAAAACTGTCCAGTGGAAAACTGGATAGCATTTTCAACAAATGGTGCTGGTTCAACTGGAGGTCAGCATGTAGAAGAATGCAAATTGATCCATTCCTATCTCCTTGTACAAAGCTCAAGTCCAAGTCGATCAAGGACCTTCACATAAAACCAGATACACAGAAACTAATAGAAGAGAAGGTGGGGAAGACCCTCGAATACCTAGGCACAGGGGAAAAGTTCCTGAACAGAACACCAATGGCTTATGCTCTAAGATCAAGAATTGACAAATGGGACTTCATAAAATTGCAAAGCTTCTGTTAGGCAAAGGACACTGTCAATAGGACAAAATGGCAACCAACAGATTGGGAAAAGATCTTTTCCAATCCTATATCCGATAGACGGGTAATATCCAATATATACAAAGAACATAAGAAATTAGACTCCAGACAACCAAATAACCCTATTAAAAATGGGGTACAGAGCTAAACAAAGAATTCTCAGCTGAGAAAACTCGAATGACTGAGAAGTACCTAAAGAAATTTTCAATATCCTTAGTCATTAGGGAAATGCAAATCAAAACAACCCTGAGATTCCACCTCACACCAGCCAGAATGGCTAAGATCAAACAGAAGAATGGATACAGAAAATGTGGTACATTTACACAATGGAATATTAATCAGCTATTAAAAACAATGACTTCATGAAATTCTTAGGCAAATAGATGGAAATAGAAAATATCATCCTGAGTGAGGTAACCCCATCAAAAACGAACACACATGGTATGCACTCACTGATAATTGGATATTAGCCCAAAAGCTCGAAATATCCAAGATACAACTCACAGACCACATGAAGCTCATGAACAAGGAAGACCAAAGTGTGGGTGCTTTGGCCCTTCTTAGAAGGGGTAACAAAATACTCATGAGAGCATATATGGAGACAAAGCATGGGACAGTCTGAAGGAGGGGCTGTCCTGAGACTTCTCCACCTGGGTATCCATCCCTTGTGCAGTCAGCAAAGGTAGACACTGATGTGGATGCCAGGAAGTGCATGCTGACAGGAGCCTGATATACCTGTCTCCTTAGAGGTCTGCCAGAGCATGAAATATACAGAGATGGATGCTCACAGCTAACCATTGAGCTGATCATGGGGTTCCCAATGGAGGAGTGAGAGATAAGACTGAAGGAGTTGAATGAAAGGGTTTTGAGGCCCCATGGGAAGAACAACAATACCAACCAACCAGAGCTCCCAGGGTCTAAACCACCAGCCTGGGAGCACATAGGGAGGGATCCATGGCCCCAGCTGTATATGCAGAGGAGGATGACATTGTCAGGCATAGGTGGGTGAGGAAGTCCTTTGTCCAGTGAAGGCTGGATGCCCCAGTGTGGGGGAAATTGTGGGTGGGGAGGTGGAGTAGGAAGGTGGTGGGGGCATATCCTCATAGAAGCAGGAGGGGTTGTTATATGGGGTTCCGGGGGGGGGGAATTGGGGAAAGGGGGTTACATCTGAGATGTAAATAAAATATCCAATAAAAAATTTTTAAAACTTGAATAAAATGAAAAAAATCATAGGAAGAAGGATACTGCCGCTAAATGGATAGGTACCTTTCTCCTACTAGTTTGTAATTTTACTGAGGGGGAGTGGGGAAGATCACCTCAATGTCATGCAAAGTATGGCAGACAGTTAATAGATTCTTGAAGTAAACATGAAGGGAGCAGATAGGCAAACAAAGAGAAGAAAGGGAGAATGTGGGTCTAGGAAGTAATGACTTGAACCCAGGAAAATTCAGGAATGGCATGATGGTTTTCTTCAAAGTAATCAAAAGACTTAGGAAAAGATTAGAGAATGGGATAGACTTATTCATTCAGAAGTCATAAACAAAAACCTAGAAGGAGAGAAATCTTTCAACATCATGAAGAAATCACTCAGAGCTATCTAAAGAGAAGATGGGCCATGTGAAAGACAGTGATTTTCTTCAAATTGAAGGTGACCTGCCATTCGTTAGGTAACCACATCCCAGATATTTTTGTTGAAATGACATAAGCATCAGAGAACAAATCAATGTCATTTCTTCCCTGTCTGACATGTGAACATATTTTTCAGGTACATGGCATTATCTCTGCTCACTCCTTTTCATTGCGTTCTCATAGCGATGCAATCCTAATATTGACAAGGGTAAAGGAAGAGTCCACAGGAAGGCCTCCTATGGCTTATGTGGAAGTTCTATATAATGTTCTGGGTCACACAAACACACTGTAAACAAAATGTGCTCTCTCTGAGGTTTCAGTTCCAGGAAAGATGAAACAAACAACTTCCAACCTGTTTCTCCCACTATTAAACCATGGGAAACCATCAAGGTGAGAAAGACTACATAGCAGCAGGTGAGATAAAGAAGAAAGACCACTCGGTCAGCAGTTAACTTGCATGTGTGTTCACATCTAACAGCTCCAGTCTGGATCCAGGAACATCATGCCATCTGAATTTTCCCCAAGTCACTAAATCATGGTCCCATTTCTTCCTTTTCTCTCTTTGTTTTCCTTTCTTCTCTCCTTACTTTTGGAAGCAAGCAGTGACAAGAAGAGCACCAGAAAGTTGTGTCATGCTGTGACTTAAGGACCATCTCATAGAGAGTGTATGAGAAGCCCACTTCCTTTCTTGTCCTCCTACTCTTTAAGCACATATATTATTATCAAAACAAGAGTTAAAGAGTGATAGAGATTATACAGAAAATCGCCTAGATATTGTTGATGGGAACATAAATTAGTGAAGCCATCATGGAAAAAGAAAGAGCTTTTTTTTTTTTTTTTTTTTTTCTTTCAGAAAGTAAAATAAAGTCACATAAGCCTGTGATCTCACTGCTGGGTATATATCCAAAAGAATACACAGTCATGTCCACTGTGGTAGCATTCTGGAATCAACCCAAAGAGCCACCAATGGATGAATAAATAAAGAAAATGTGTAATTCTTTTCAGATTTAAAAAAAAAAAAATCCTTCATTTGAGAGAATACAAATCTACCTGGAAAATATCTATTCTAAGAGAAGAAAGCCAGGCACACACACACATACACACGTAAAAGTACCAAATATTGACAGATCTCACTTTTTCTATGAAATCTATATTGAATTCTTTAAAACACAATGAAATATTGATTACCAAGATTTGTGAATGTATGAGGAGAGGTGGAAAGACATTGATCCAAAACATATTGTAGAGCAGATTCAATGTTCCCAAGGTCTATTGTGATCCATACTGGTTTTTAATAGTTATTTCCCTTGTATTAAACATAGATTGGTCTCTCATACACTATTACTTGAATAGTTTTCCCCCTTTCTACTCCTTCCACTTCTCTCTCCACCTCATCTCCCATCCAGATCTACTTTCTTTCTGTTTCTCATTAGAAAAGAACAGGCTTCTAGGAACCAAGAACAAAATATAACAAGATAAAATGTAAGATAAGATGAAAACTGTCATATTGAAGTTGAACGAGACAAGCCAACAGGAAAATAAAAGAGCACCAAGAGAATCAGTGACCCACATGTTTACACACTCAGGAGTCCATAAATGTTTTAGACTGAAAGATATATACATATGCAGAGGACCTGGTGCAGATTCGTATAAGCCCTATAGGCATGCTGCTGTCAGTCTCTGAGTTTCTATGAGCTTTGCTCAGTTGTTCCCCTGATATCATCTGCCCCCTCTATCTCCCTACTCCTATCTCCCTGTGCATGGGGTTCCCTGATCTCTGAGGAAGGAATTTGATGGCTACATCTCGTGTACAGCTGTGTATTCTAAGCTCTCTCTCTCTCTCTCTCTCTCTCTCTCTCTCTCGTCTCCTCTCTCTCTCTCTCTCCCTCTCTTCTCTCTCTCTCTCTCTCCTCTCTCTTCTTCTCTCTCTCTCTCTGCATAATGTCTTGCTATGGGCAACATAAGAAGCCTCTCTGATGATGCTAAATAAAGCACTGATCTATGAGTATTGCAGAATATCATTAGGAGTCATTTTATTGTTATTTTCTTTAGACCAGTAGTACTTGGCTTTCCCCAGGGTTCTTGACTATCCAGATCCCAGATCTTGGTCACCAAGCAGTGTCATGTGTGGGTTCCATCTCCTGGAGTGAGCCTTAAGTCAGTTGGTTACTCCCAGAGTGTTTTGTTTTGTTGTTTGTTGTTGTTGTTGTTTTTACCATTTTGCCTTGGTATATTTTACAGGCAAGATAGAGCAAAAGATTTGTGTTTGGGATTGTTTTTCCTTCTTTTTTCTTTCTTTCTTTCTCTTCTTTTTTTTTTTTTTTTTTTTTTTTTGGTAGAATGGAGTACCTTTCTATGTCACGACACTAGAACATGGGGCTGAAGAAGTTTCTATGTGGCACCTGGGGACTATATTATTATGTCCTAAACTTTTCTTACAGGATAGCTTCCATTCACACCACAGAAAAAGTTCTGAGGTGATACAGATGCAAATTAGCTGGATTTAATCCTTTATTGATGCATACATCTGCAAAATATCACATTAGACCATTAATTCCAAATATAGACTTTAGATGATGGGTGATACAAATCAATGTAAGTTAATCAATTGTAAGATGGCCCAACCCTATTGGAGTACACTGATACTGCAAAAAGCTTGTGTCTGGGCAGAGGTCTTAGGTCTTAATGCAGCCTCTGCTCAATTGTACTGGGAACCCAAAAAAAAAAAAAAAAAAAAAAAAAAAAAAAAAAAACTTCTCTAAAAGTAAAAGTAATGCATGATGAGTTTTTTGTGTGTGCTTGGCTTGCTTCTCCTAGAATAAACATCTTCCAGGTAGATTCACATTGTCTCAAATATGAAGCTTTCTTTAAAAAAAAAATTAAAGTTTTTTTAAAAGTTTGTTAAATGCATATGAAAAATTTAGAAATCTATGTACTAAGAAAAGTTAGTTTTACACCATAATATAAAATGGAGTACATGTATAAGATAAATATGCATGCATATATGTATATATAATATATATATGTAATACATATGTATGTGTACATAAAATTTCTTAAAGCTATTTTTGATATACAACTGAAACTCAAGTTTCTCACCTGATTAGCCACTTAGATGGCTATACTAAATAATTGGCAAATGAGAGACATGGAGTAACCTCTGATTGACTGTGGGCTTACATTCTGCTTGACCAAAAAAGTATCCATCCATCCATCTCAATTTCATCTTTATTAAGCAACTGGTCTGTGTGCCTCCTCTGCTTGTCAAGGGACCTGAGCTCATAGACCTCCTGAAAAAGTTCAAGGTATAGGCATCTAAAGCTCCAAAACATGGCCTTCTTTTCTTTATCCAGATGGAGATTAGGTGGTTAAGGAAACCAGACAAGAAGGGTCCTAGTGTAGCTTAAAGTATCATACCCAAAACTCTGTTCTCATTTATACATTTGTGTCAATATGGATAGTTCTGTCAACAACTTCATACAAAATATCAAAGCATAGACAAAATGCTGATACATTACTTATACAATGTAAGAGGAGCACCCTCAAGCCGGTGATCAATAACATCTGGAACCCTCCTCCATACAGTCTTTACTCTCAAGTTTCTGTCAGCATTCTAGTTTTTAAAGATCTCACCAGAGTTGACCATTAAGTTTGCCATAGCATCCTAGTTTTCCTGGGCCTTTCCAAACTCTTTCTGTGAGATAATTCCAAAGACCTCTAAATCCATTATTTAGATGTACTCACAGAAATGACCCACTTCTCAGCACCAATTTTTCTGTTAGCTTTCCATGTTGTAACAAATACTCTGGATAAGCAACTTATAAGGAGAAATATGCATGTTTGTTTCACAGTTTCAGTGGTTTTGCTGCAGACTATTGTGCTCTGTAAGACACAGTGTATCAGAGTATAGAATATGGGGCAAAAAAAGAATGCTTAGCTCAGTATGGCAGAAACAAAAGAGGCAAAGAAAGAGCCAGAGCCTCAACATCCCTTCAAAATAATGTCCTTGGTAACTTGATTTTCTTCCATTAGATCATAATTTCCAAATATACCATCACATCCTGTTGGAAGAACAAAGCACCAAGCCTTTAGCAAAGGTATCTCTGATGTGTTCAACTCCAAATCATGGTAAATAAAAATAAAAATAAAAAATAAAAAAGTGAGAAACCACCAAGAAAAACTATATGAGAAGAGAAAGGATTCAGAAGTCATCCCTGGGCATGGCTGCCGAATTTAAACTGTGATGTTGGAAATAATTAGGGGAGGAGGAGGAAGAATGGAAAGAGCTAGATGTGTGAGGAACATTTTGGGAAACATATAGGTATCAAACCTTGGTGGAGAAGGAGCAAGTAGCCCACAGTGTTCCTAGCATCAGCACCAGGTAAAATGCCTCTGCCTGAGCAATTGTGTTCATTCTGCCTGTCCCTTTCCTCTTGACAACTCTCTGTATCCTGGCACACAGTCCTGAGGTTCACCTGTTTGATATCATCAATGAAGCATGCCTCTCTAGCTTCCCAGCAGCCTCCCTATCCATCTCTGTCTTCAGTACATTCAATGGATACAGGATGGATCATTATTTGCGTCTCAATGCTTTACATCTCTAGCTTCAACACTGTACAGAGGTTAAGGATGAGACCAAGACAAAATGGCACAAATAAATTATTTGAGAGTCTGAATAAAGTTTATCATTTAACATTTTACTTGCAACTGTTGGCCTAGGACTATAGGTGTGTAGGGAATGTATGCACATATATGTACACATACACAGATGCAGGAATATATGTGATGAGGGTAGGAGACTCCCTCGGGTGATGATAACAAATCACAAGACTTAAATCTCTAGAAAGTATACAAGAATGTCAAAATAGATGTATGTGCCCTCCTTTTCACACCCTTTGGCAGTGAAAATACTCCTAATCCTATTCCATCATCTTTCTCATTCTACCACCTTGGAATTGTCTCAGCAGAGTTGTCTGTCTCTCTAATTTCAAACTGTCTGAGATCCTGTGTGAACCATCTCTCCTGACAACAAAGCTGGAGTTAAACCTGAAAAAGTGTCATGTGTTTCCTAAATTCTGCTTTTTAAGTGTTCCCCAACTTCCTATTCCTAATAAGAAGCTAGCCACAGAAGTGGTCTGTCAAAAGCAAAATTAGACATCAATCTCTCCCCTCTCTCTCTCTCTCTCTCTCTCTCTTCTCTCTTCTCTCTCTCTCTCTTTCTCTCTCTCCTCTGTTTGTGTGTGTGTGTGTGTCTCCCACCTCCCTCCCTCTCTCTCCACTACTTTATGTTCACAGTCCCAGGATTGAATGGATCCTTAAGTCTTGCTCAAAACAGACCCTGTGTGCTCCTAGTCCTGCTAGTACAGATCTACCCATCCCCCTATTTCCAATATCTCTAACTATTTTTATTCTATGTAAATGGTCAAATCAGAGAATAAGGATCCATCATTTAATTAACTTTCAGACATTGGAAAGGCAAAATAACTGGCCCTTTTGTCTACATACACCCTGCCCTTGGTCCTTCCTGGCCTCATATCTCTTCTCTTTTTCTTTATTCAGGAGTGTCTCAAATCATATATTTGCATGAACCTGTGGTAGCTCTGCTGGGTGATGAATCAGACCTACACTACTTCCTCTATCCAGTCTACTACATGTGGAGAAGCTGGCCCCATCTACTGTCCTAGGTGGCATACCTAGACAAGCATGGGGAAGACAAACTTGAAGTCGTGCAGGAATATTCATAGAGAGCAAAGCTTGTGAAGATGTTATCTACAAAGGTATTGTGGTTCTAAAGATGCTCAATACCCAGCCACCCTCTGATAATGGTCTGTATCGCTTTGGATTCCAATATGGCTTCTTCTATAAAGACACATTGATTGAGCCAAAGATGGCAAGTAACGTCCCAATCTTCTGCTAATGTGGAGTGTTAGATTAGTTATTCTCTGTTGCTGAGATAAAACACGAACACCAAGGAATTTATTTAATTGAGCTTTAATATGAGAACAATTCTCACTTGGTAAACAAAACCAGTTTTCTTTTGAACATGGAAAATTAGGATAACACTAAAGATGAGAAAGTAGGAAGACCGACTGCCAACTTTAAATTTTATAGTAGAGAAGAGAAATAAGAGTTGTTATACTGGAAATCTACATGTTCAAATTTTATTCTTTTATTAATAAATCAAAGAAATTTTAATAGGAAGGGATACAGATTTTTATCTGGAGACAGGATCTTGGGAGGCTGGGGCTGGCTTCCCACTCAGTATGCTGCTATGACTGACAATGAACTTCTGATCCTCCTTTTTCTCCCTCCTGGGTACTAGGATTACAGGCCTATACAACCATGGAGTGCTGAGAATTAAGGCTCACGGAGATCCACCTGCTTCTGAGTCCCAAGTACTTAGAATAAAGGTGTTCATAACACTCCTAGCTAGCAACATTTTTTTTAATTTAAATAAGTGAAGTCATAATCAAGAAGGCGAAGACAAAGAAACTATGCAGAGGGCCAAAACATCTTTGCATATTAAGCCTGCAACTGAGATTTTAGATACAGTAGTGTTAGCATAATGTTATTGTGCATTGTGTAAAGATTATCCTTGTATTATTCAAATGCTTGCTGTTGCCCACTGGCATTTAGGTAGACTGAGGCAGGCAGCAATGGGAGGCATTGGTGGCTGTGGGGTAAAAATTGCAATTGCAGGGGCAAAAGTAGCTTGTTTTTGGTAAATTTTCTCTTTCTTTAACTCTTTACTATTCTTGGTCAATAGCCACTGGCTTCTGGTAATTTGACTCTGACTGTTAGCAACAGGGAATTAAGAAAAGAAGTTAGTTGCTTGGGCTGTTTTCTCTTTGAATCGTGTCCCCTCAAGAGGCTCAGGGTTCATTAACTCTTTGTGAGCCATAGAGAAAGGAAAGAAAAGAAAAGAAAAAAGAGACACTCATGTAGAATGAAGCTGAAGAAAGCTGAGTCCAGCATTTTTTTGTAATTCTTAGTATAAAAACTAATTATCCCAGGATCCAATCATCTCTACATAGCAAATTCAAGGCAACAATTCGTGTTATAAATCAACAAGACTTAAGGAATAACAGCAGAATTATTTACATGTCTTTCCATTAAGACTAGTATCTCACTAAACATTCACTATCTATCTTTTAGACCCATAAGTTCATTAAAAGTTTAAAGCAATAATTTTTATACCACAAGTTAACACTATTTTGTCAAGAAACAAATCATCTACATTGTGTCTTACTAGTTTTTAAAGTTTTGTATAGATACACTAGTCAGTATTTTATTTTCTGTCCTTGCACCTATAATAAATTGTTCATTCCCAGTGTATGACCTTTAGGTACCAGATAATGGTCTCACACTTAACCTAGTAGGAATGTTTTACTTAATCATAAATTTGTTCCAAGCCTGCTTTCTTTTCCTTAGTGCAATTATCTTGTGGCACATGGAGGTTTAAAGAGTTTTAATTGCTGTTTTCATTCTATAGGGGACTTGAAATTATCAGTTTTGGAATTCTATAAAATCATTATCAGGAATTATGAAATCATCAGTTTGTCTACACAGCATTAGTATGTGAAAGTACATCTTCATATTGATTCTGCAGAAAATCTGCCCAATAGGGTGGGCTGATGCCCAGGAATCCTTAGGCTATATCATGGTAACAGGAAAGGCATATTAGCTGCAAGAGGCAATCCTGGGATGAAGTCTGTAAGGACCCTGCATCTCAGAACTCACTCATTACAGGCCATACAAAACAGTGGTCCATCCTTTCCTAAATGGCTTCTGACAAAAGTTGATTTCTCGTAATTCCAGAGTTCACTAGCTAGACAGTCAGCATATTTGGTAAGCTTCAGGACAATGAAGACCTTCAAGAATGTAAATAATAATAAATAATATTAAAGTAGTATAAACAGTTTTAAAAGGAAAGCAAAAAGGTGGATGGCACTTGAGGAACATCTGAGGTTATTCTGACCTACACAGGCACACACACATGCAGTGAGCACCGTTTTACACATGAAAAGCACACATGTATATACCTACAAGCACACTAATGAAAATTTATATTTCTAAAATGTCATAAAATGTTTCAAAATGTCTTTAATGCTAGTTACTCCTCCACGCACTCCTTCCCCCTACCCTATGTAGCCTTGTAAATGGGGGCAGGGGTGAATATGTTCATGATACATTGTGGGAAACTCTGAAAAAAAATTAATAAAATAGGAGAAAAATTATTTCTAAGTTGTCAGAAGACACAGCTAATGGAATGGAAACTGAAGACCACAACTCAGCCTTCCATAACTGTGTTTTCATTTTAATTATGATAAGAAGGTAACTAAAGTAATTTTTATTTTCTTAACAAGAACTTCTGTAAGAAGTGATGAAGCAGCTATGAGAGGGGCTTCCATTCAAACATAAGCAAGGAGAGATATCCCTAACAACTCAGAGGGACAAAGCCATCTGCTAAGGAGCCAGGAGAATCCCCAGATACAGTTTTGGGAAGGATCCTAGAGAAAACACTCAGCTACCCATTCCTCTGTGATGTAGCTTCCTTACATTATCCTAGAATCAGGATAGAATTCTAGGGTTGCAGAGATGGCTCCATAATTAAGAGACCTGGATGCTCTTCCAGAGGACATGGGTTCAATTCTTAGCACCCCATGGTGGTTCACAACCATCTGTAACTCCAGTTCCAGGAGATGCAGGACCCTCTCCTGACCTCCACAGGCACCAGGCATATATGTGGCACACAGATAAACATGTAGGCAAAACACTCATATATGTGAAAATTAATTAATGTTTTAAAAAATTTGAATTCTAGGCTCACTGCTTCTAGAGGTCTTCTGCATTTAAGAGACATGCAGAGAACTTGAGGAGCTTGAGGCCTCTAGGGAAAGAAGATGAGCTTGGTTGGTGACTGCTCTGTGTAAGTTCATTAAGGGGAACAGTAATAACACGAAGCACAGTGAGGGCTTAAAAAAAAAAAAAAAAAGTTGATTTCTCTGACCCATATCCAGTTGCAATCTGAACATGGCATTGTAAAGCTTATTGTAAGAATCTCCTGTTTGCCATTTATTCTCTGACTTGTCAGTAAAAGCTGACTAGCCAATGACTGAACAGGGGAGAGAATAGGCTAGACTTCCCATTCCATCTAGGGGAGGGGTAGGGAGATAAAGGGGATTTACCATGAAGTGAAGGATCAAGAGCCACCATGAGAAAGTGCATGGAACACAGAGAATAGACCAGTATTAAGATGCAAGTATCTTGGGGATATTGGCTGGGAAGTAGCTAGATTAGTTTAGAGGATTAGAATAGATTAAAACTGCTTGGTTATCCTGTGGTAAAGCTTGTTTAAATAAATCAAATAGTCTCAGTCTCAATTATTTGAGAGCTAGCTGTCTTAGAGGAAAAAAAAACCTGACACTTTTAAATTAGCACTAACACAGTAGATATTTGTTCCCATTGTTTTTATATCAATTGACACATGAGGTTGGCTCACTATGGGTGAGGCTTTTATCAAGATCACTCATTCATAAACCACCTTATCATCAATCCCATATTTTCCCTTTCACTGCCTATAACAGTCAAACCTTCAAAACAGAAATGGTATCTCAAAGCCTCTGCCAAGTATACCAATTAGGTTCTGAATAGAGAATGCTCTATGATAGCGGGTCTTTTGGTTTTGAATCCATGAGTTTCTACTAAGCAAATAGTATGTAAAACGTAGAAGGAAAATTAGCAGATGGCAGACACATAGAAGGAACATATGGTAAAACATCCAGCAGCAATGACTGAGGACATCTTGCTATAGCTGTCTTGTTGGGGTTCCAGATAGATTCCTGGGAAGAACCTCTCTATGAGTGAGCGGCCACCTTCTATTCCCACTAAAGGCATTTTGTTATTGTGGAATGACCAACGGTAACCTCTGTTGAAGAGGGATTGTTTGCTAGTTGTTCTGGAGAATGGGAGGCAGTGACTCACTCGAGCTGTTTTGCTGTTCTCCTTTCTCCCTGACAAAGACTATGGGATCATTTTGTCCCAGTGCAGGCAGTTTTGGAGGGTACTTGAAATAAGCACACTGGTGTCTCGGACAAGAGAGCCCTCTTCATTCTCAGGGCCCACATTCAAAAACTTAGAGAGCACAGTTTTCCTACATTCACATGGTACTTTATGAACTGAGAATTCCCCAGTTTTCTCTCAGTTATCTTCCCAATGTCTTTTGAAGAACAGGGAGTTATTAATTGTTTTTAATTTTTTTGTTTGTTTGTTTTCAAGACAGAGTTTCATTGTGTAGCTCTAGATGTCCTGAAACTATCTCTGTAGACCAGGCTGGCCTCCAATTCACAGAGATCCACCTGCCTCTGCCTCACTGCTGGGATTAAAGGCATGCGCTATCACCACCCAGCCTAAAGTTGTTAATTTTTAATGAAATCTAAACTGCCTATATGTTCTATCATATATCATGTTTTTGGCACTCTATTTTTAAATTGGTTATCAGGATCTGTAAAGATGGCTCAGCAAATAAGAGCATTGGCTGCTTTTCTACCGTAGGACCTGCGTTTGATTCTCAGCGTTCACATGGTGCTCACAATAGTCTATAACTCCCCTTATAAAGAATCTGATGTCTGTTTCCGGCCTCTGAGGGCAGCAAGCATACAAGTAGTATACAGACATGCATGCAGGCAATATGCCCATATACATCATTTTAAAAACTCATCAATCAAAGATGATTTTTTCTTTCATTTTATCTTTTAGAAATTGTATAGTTATGGATATCATAGTTATATCATAGTATAGCCTATATAGCATAGTATAGTCTACTATACAACTTAAGTTAAATTTGTGAAATATTTAGGGTCTATAGATTAGTTTTGCATATCAAAATCCAACTATCCTAACACCATTTACTGAAGAGAAAATCCTTTTTTGAATTGAATTGCAATTCAAAAGTGGTCTCTTGGAACCCATGGAGACATGGTTCTTGGGTCTCCCACCTTATATAAAACTCCATAGATATACAAATCTTTCAGATGAAATAATATTTTAGAGAAAATATAGGGAAAAGTCTAAGTATGTTCACTAAAGCTGCAGAGTGTTTGGGCTTTTTTTTTTAATTGGTTGGTTTGGTTGTTTGCTTGTTTGTTTGTTTGTTTGTTTTTCTGAGAAAAAAAGTTTTGAAACAGGTTCTTACTATGTAGCCATGGCTGGCTTAGAACTGTCTACATAGACCAGGATGCCCTTGAACTAGTAGATATCTGTCTACTCTACAACCAGATTCCTGGACTGATACCACTAACTTAGCCTTTTCTGATCATTGTGGTGTTTGTACATGTTCAAATCTACACAAGTTCTGAAATGTGTAGTATGTGTGCCCATTGTATACGTTTATTAACATCAGAATGAATTTCCCTACAGAACACAATAAAGGTCTTTTATGTCATTGAGACACTTTTTAAAATATCCAGTTTGGGAAGCAGATGGCTTAGTTCAACATTCAGGACTTGTAAGCTCCTTAAAGACAGCTCACTCACAAGTTGACTTGGGACTTTATGTGGATGGCTTACCATGTTATAGCCTAGGAAGGACTTGAACCTTATTAATGGGAAAGGAATATCATCTACTTCTATTTTCATGTAAATAGTCCCAGCAGAATCAAAAGGAGAAACAGTGTAAGTGATAGCATGATCTAATTATCTGCAGGCCAACATCACCTCGTCCCTGAAAGGAGCCTGTAGAATGGCCGGACAGAGACTCAGACACAGTCAGGAAACAATTGGGACCTTAGCAACAAGACAAAACCCTGCTCCCTCCCTGCATAAATGGCTGCTTCATAAGGTTTCTTGTAATTTTCTATTGGACTCCACTATCTCCTCTAAAGGACATTTTAGCTCATTTTGAATAGAGGACCCACTGCCCTACAATCTCTAACTTGAACCATGGCTTCCCAGCATATCCTTTCTGTACACAGTTCAAGCCTGGTTGTATGAAAGGCAGAGTACAAGAAGAAGACATCAATAGCTTTAACCTCAGCATCTGGTGCAGCACTTCACAGACTCTCCTGCAGTCCTCGTGACCACTGAGTGAGGCCAGCATTAGAATCTCAGTGTTTATAATGAAGCAAACAAGATCTATACAGTCGTATGCATCAATTAAGATATTAAAGTATAAGTAACTTTAATGATATGGAAAATGAAATTTAGTAACTGTACTGTCTAGAAGAGAATAAGGAGGGGTTAATATTCCTTAGATTCCCAAGTCTAAGATTCTTTACGCTGTACCACCTTAAGCTGTGACACATATCACCAAAAGAAAGCCATGGACATGTTGGCCCACCTGTAATCCCAGCACTCTAAAAGTGGACACCGGAGCTGAGCCATCTCAGCTACAAAAGTGAGTTCAAGGCCAACCTAGGTAGCAAAAAATCTTGTCTCAAAAAATAAAAGCATATCAACAAATTGATGAAATTAAAGGTATTCTTAAGTGCAACACTCAAGGGTTCAGGGGAGTGGGAGACAGGAGTGTGTAGTAGAAGTGAGTGTGATCAAAATACATCATGAAATAACTGCTATACAAAATTGTCACAGAATAATATTTTTAAAGTTTCTTAGAGATAACATTCAAAACAATTCAGCACTTCTATGGCTTGCCTCTCTGCTCTGAAGTTTCATTTCCCAATGGTGTGGGGGGACCCATTACACCTCTGGAATCACCACTTGATAATCTGTTGCTAGCTCTAACTGCTTCAAATCCTTCCCTGCCTTATCCAATCTTCTATTGTCTAAGTATCCTCACTGCTAAAGAGCCTCATTGCTGTGCCAGGCTCCGTCCTCCCCTCTCAGGTGAGTCCCTTGATCACAGGCCCTCCCCAGCAACTGCTCCATTCACTTCTCCACGGCCTGACTTTCCCCAGAATAGCCAGATGGTCTCGTGGGTAAAGACAGTTCCTACTAAGCCTGGCAACCGAGCTTGATCCCCTGAACCTACAGAGTGGAAAGAGAGAACAAATTCCCTCAGGTTGTCCTCTAGCCTCTATACATGTGCTGTGGCACACACATGTTTACACACAAACATGACACAAAAAAAATGATAAACAAATGTAAATTCCCACATCCTCTGGCAGAGGCAGTGTCCGGTAGATTCATGCAGAGATCTAAATTAGAATCTATTAGATGAGTTTGGGAAGTTATTTCAGCTCTGTTAACTCCTATTTTCTATCTTTATAAGGAAGACAATGCTATGTACCCTCTGAGGAAGATGATACGTTACATTGTGGGGAAATGAGTAGGTGCTCTCATTACTTTTTCCATCTCCAAACAACAGCTCAGAGTCATAATTCTTTTACTTGCATTTAATTAAAAAATTATTCCAATTATCACTGAAGAGAAATTTTATATTCATATTAAGTGATACCTATAGATACGTAATAGTATTAAAGAATGAATAAAGGACTACTACATAATGAATGAATGATTAAGTGCATGTGTCTTTTTATTTTTTCTAGACAGGTTCTTGTGTAGCCAGGCTAGTCTAAAACATTCTATGTAGCTAAGAATAACCTAGAACTTCTAACTTCACTGCCTTCCCTTCTAAAGTGCTGGAATTACAGATGTGCGGCAACATGCCTAGTTTATGAAGTGCTGGGGATTACGCCTGGGCCTTTGTGCATACTAGGCAGACACTCTACCCGCTGAGGTTCATCCCCAGACCAATTAAGTGACTGTGCCAAAATATTGGATATACCTGGCGTAAAACCAAACCAAGGAAACATGTATTACATGCATGCTGCTAAGGTCTAAAGGTATGCAGCAGTAAACATGATAGCATCCATGTCCTCGTTGAATATTCAGTCTACAAACCACTCTTCTTCTTATGGATTTTGACATGCAACATACTAAGAAAATGGTGTGGAAAGTTTTAATTAGTTGATTCATTCTGCTGCTGCTGCTTCTATAGACACTCGACATGGATAGGAATGAGGAGTCTCAATTAGTTAAACACATACACACGGGGGGAAGGAGAGAGAGAGAGAGAGAGAGAGAGAGAGAGAGAGAGAGAGAGAGAGTCATGACCACAGCTATTTGGTGAAATGTCAAACATTCCCCAGAAACAAACTTTTTTTTTTAAAGCACCGGTCTTAAATAAATAAATCTCAGAGAGATCATCCCTTACTCAACATGAGAATGAAGAGACTTCCAAGGATTCACTGTTGATAAAAAGAATGCAGCTTACCAGGATCAAACACCTGGACAAACAAAGTTCCAGACTGCTTCAGCTTTCTCCTGGAATCAGAGTCAGGGTAGAGTCAGACAAGCATCAACAATCATTCAGGCCTCCATACACAATGACTAGAGACCAGGAACTATGAATCACCTCACCTCTTGTAGCTGGAGGTGTGAACATCTGACAGTGTGCTTTCTATCTCTCATGCAGGAATCCCGCAGACTGAATGGTGCTCAGCAGGTGATGTCACACAGCAGGTGGAAGCAGAGCTCCCTCTTGACAGGGGGCAGGGGTGGAGGCAGGTGGGTAAGCCTGGAGATAGAAGGGAAAGGAAGAGGAGGCTGTGGTTCATAAACAGAAGGCACAACACTGAGGAGCTGGTAGTTTGATTTTCTTTCAGGATTTTATATGAGAAAACAATGGTGTGAAAAGAACGGACAGGGATGAATAATGACTGTCTGCCAAGATCCTTGCTAACCATGGTGATTATCTCCCAGCCAGATTCCACAGACAGCAGACTGATAAGAGACCTGTCAGTTCTTCTCTTTATAATTCATTTGGAGCCTTCCTCCCGTTGTCCCCCTATTTGTATAGAATCCAATTCATTCAAGGTTCCAAGCTAGGAAGTGGTCTCTTCAATGACCATAGAAGCAGCGGTCTGCTATTGCATCAGCCTGTATCAAAACATGTTCTGGAAGGCCACTCTCCTATCACACCCTGGCCCTGGGCAGCTGGTTCCCAGAAGCACTGATTGCCAACCCTCTGACAGGAAGCAAGGAAACGAAACCACTACCATTTATCACCTGTCAAAAATCCAGACTACACTTGTCCTGAACAACACAGCCAGACACACAAAGACAACTACCAACCCAAGTGGGACATGAAACAAAACTGAGGGGCCTGCACCACAGTTGAAGGGAGAAGACTAGAATATTGTTTGTCGATATCCTTCCATTTTCTTACCCAAATGGGAAGCCAGAATCTACAGGCATAGATCTCTATAGACAATAAAAGATTTGGCTGAGGGTTTCCATTATATACTAACTTGTGCTTTCTGAAAACCTAGCAGACTGTCTTAAGCCCGATTCCCTTATGTGTAGAAGAAGAATGAAAGGAATACCCACTTCAGGGCTTCTGTGAAGATGAACTAAGAAATGTGACAAACTTTCCAACTGTAAGGCTCTAAATACACGACCACTATCCATACCTACAGTTGCTTAGAGTTCTATCCTGGATGTGCTTGTTATCTTACCATCTTCTGTATCCATTCTATTCTTTGCAAGTATGTTTGCCCAATGTAACTGAAAATCAGAAATGGCCATGCTGTCTGAGACAGCAGTCTGACCCTCCCAGTAGAGGGAGGAACAAGGAGAAACAGACCTTAAAGCAGAGAAGCTAGGGTTCAAATACTGCCTCTAAACAACTAAGGAACCTTGTACTTATTTAGTGACTGTATCTGTGTGCCCTTATCTACACCATCTGACTTTTGGATAGCAACAGGTACGGTACCTAGAGTTTACCGTTCTTAGGTACAAACAAACATTGACTTGCTTTTAAGGACTCTAAGATAGAACACCTATTACTTGTACTGCTGTGTATGGAGGATGCAAATTTAAGATATCAACATTCCATGGTTTTTATGTTGTTCAAAAGTTGAGGCAGATGAGAAGTTAATGTTTTCAAACAGTGGTATCTCTATTCTGAATTGTCTATTTTCTCATTGTAGAATCTTTAGTGTAAGGATTCAGGCTTTTGACTTTCACTTTAGTTTTCTGATCCACCCATTTGGGTTGGAATCATGTCAAATAACGTTACATGGCCTTGTAGTCGTTTGTTAATAGTAGTTTACTCAGCGTGCTAAGCTGGGAAGTGGGCACTTTCTCTTATCCCTCAACAAGCAAAGAAAATAAGATGGCAAACCAGATGCTACAAAAGATCTGGGTTCATAAAGGATCTTTTTTTCAAATATTGTGGATGTTGGATTCAATAAATGATAAACAGATTAAAAAAAAAAAAAGAATGAAATCCCATAATTTCCCAAAACATGGATGTAGCTGGAGATCAGCATGCCTGATAAGATAATATTGACACAGAAAGACAACTACTTCCTAATTCCACTCATGCTTGGAATATTTTTTTAAAGTAGTCTATGAGTTACTGAGGCCAGAGAAAATAAGAGAAAAGTAGAATGTTCAAGGAAACAAGATCCATAATGTATTCAAATTTATCTAGGTTGGAGAGCTGATTCAGCAGTAGAGAGCCCTGGTTGCTCTTCCAGAAGACCCAGGTTCCAATGCTAGAACCACTTGTTAACTCCAGTTATAGAGGATCTAAAACCCTCCTTGGGCCTCTGAGAGCACTGTACACATGTGATACAGAGACAGACATGCAGGCAAAACACTCATACACATAAAATAAAAAAATAAAGAAAAACATTTCATCTGGATAGTCCAAAGGGTGTGTTCATCAGCAGTCCTTATAGAAAAACACATATACCACTAGCATGGTTAGTGCAAGCAACACCCCAAGACTCAATGAACTGTTACACCCTAGCATTTGCCAGTTATAAAGATGACCTGACTCTTTCCTTTTCCTACCAACACTGCATTACCTCACCTGATAGCTAAAGTTCCAACAGATTTCATCAAATAGACCATGTAAGGGAAGCTATAATGTTAATATTTTGATAGTCTGCCTAATAAAGATTTCTTAATAAAGAATGAGAGAGATGAGGGGGACCCACCTGCTCCATCCCCAGAACACCCAGCTGACATAGGGTGGCCTTCCAGGACTCCTTTCCTCTGACTCTGGGCTTTACTACCTATATGATGGTGTATACCTTCATGTTGTATACTTCCATTACAGTATACATGAAATAGAAGTAGGTAGAATCAAGCAATTACTCCCATCCAAACAAGAGGTCTCTCAATGAATCACCAAGGTTTTCCTTTGTGGGAAGATTTATGAGCAGGTAAGAACCCTTTAAAAGTACAGACAAAACACAGCTCTTGTTGACAAGCAGAGAAAGAAATTAATTACCTTCCAGATAAATTTGGTTTACATATTGATGCATCTTCTTGCCCTAAATATATAAATCTTTTATAGCTTAAAAAAATTCAAACTTATTTATCTCTTATGGTTTAATTGTAAACCAATCTTTAGCCAAATTGAGTTATTTGATAACCTTGGGAATAAATTAGTGAGCAAGTCTGGATCAGACTGTGCCAATTTAAAACATGATAGCAGCCCATTTTGAATTGAAAAAAAATTACCAGTGGGCTAGAGAATGCCACTATGTACCCTATGCCACATGAGAGGTGCTCTCCTATGAGTCCTGTTGATTCCAGGAAGGCTGCCTAGTTTTTTTCTCTTGTTTTCTGTGTATTGCAAGTGGTCATAACAAGCCATTGTGAAGCAGAGTTAGTGGAAGAAGAGTCCTGTAATTCCACTTTGGCATGTTTGTGCTGGTCCAGGTCCTTTGTCCATGCCCAGAGCTTCAAGAGTTCACTGGTTTTGATAAGGCACTGTCCCAACCCTCTGCAGCTTCCCAGCATCCACAGTGTGCCATGAGAGCACCAGGGTTATTCTCACATGCCCTGTATTCCTACGGAGGTCAGACACAGGTATCTGGGGGCATCCTCAGTCTCTGAGTCCTTGTCCCCATGTGCTCTATATCTACTTTCTGATGCCCTCTATCTCAATGGGTTATATGAAACCTTTCCCATAGCATCCCTATTCCTGGATAGATTCCAGTCCTCAACAAAGCCAGCACCCACCCAGTCTTGTACTTCCCTTGGGTTCTAAGTGGAATCTCACTCTCCCAGGAAGATGCCACACTCTTCTGCATCTCTCTCAAGTGACTGTTATAGCTGCAAACTGCTTATACCATAGGGCCCAGATTAAAAAGTAAAGACTCTTCCTGCCTGTTTCAGGACCCCTACTGCCCTCACCCTTCCTCACTAGCACCGAGACTTTCATCCTGTTGTCTGCTGACCTCTCAAAGACTCCTTCATTTCGTTTGTACCTCACTTTTCCTTTGTCCAGTTATAATAATTTCATTGAGGTATTTCAATGATTGGTATTTGTTCCTCTACACTCTGCTTTCTATGTCCCTTAACCTCCTTGACTCCAATGATAATTTCCCACACTCCAACCCACTGGTCATGCTACAATGTCCTCTGACCAATAACCTAAATCTTCACCTAATCTCAGTTTCAAGTATACCCCTTTGGGATCACCAGCATCTCTTATCTTTCCAGGTCAGTTGTCCACATCCCAACAAGTTTGGCCCACACAAAGATTCCCCACTGCTTTTCACTACCCCAACACTGCTTAGATGACCAAGAACTTGCCTGACTTATTTTCACTATGGTGGTCTTGGTATCTGTAAAGTAATGACTTGTGTTTTCCAAGTGGTTAAAGAACTTGAACATCTTACATGCTTATTAACTATTTTTTATATCTTTTGTTATGGACAAATGTATCCAAACCCTTTTCCCTTCCCCTAATTTTTTTCTTTTTAGTTTTTATAGCTACAAATGTTAGATAGATAGATAGATAGATAGATAGATAGATAGATAGATAGATAGATAGATAGATAGATGATAGATAGATAGATATAAAGATACATATAGAGCACCCCAACATCAGCACCCCAATAACATAGTAATTTGTTTTTAGCTTCATTATACATTATTTTCTTTAATTCTAATTTTAAAACTGTGAAAACTTACAAGTAACCCAAATCTTGTTTTTTTAGCTGTACTAGAATTTATGTCCCTTTAACTGCCATTTAGTTACAACCTTCCTGACACATAGTTTTAATTATATAGATGTATTACATAGATATATAGGTGTATTTTTTCCACTAATGAATAAGAAAACACAAGAACTAAAAGTCCCACACCTCGGACTGATTTCCTCCCAGATCAGCTTTCTGTACTCCAAGTGAGGGTGAGAGCTGGCTCCTTTCATTAGAATGGAACTGGCAGAGAGGAATTGCTTGCCTACTTCCTGGGCTCAATTGGCTGGACTCCTAGCCCCATGGCTGGCCCTGAACTAAGAAAGAGAAGGGCAGCTATAGATCACTGCTTGTGTGAAGTAAGCAACACTTTCTTCCGCAGAGAAATGTCTTCTTTATTCACCTTCACCTCAAACAAGATCTCCAGACCAGCTGGCTTTGTGCCCAGGCCCTTTCTCCTCACTCTCAGGGAGCAGGGGGCAGAGCTCCCAATCTCTCTCTCTCTCTCTCTCTCTCTCTCTCTCTCTCTCTCTCTCACTCACTTCTGGTGTGTGGTCTCTGTCTCAGTTCTGTCTGGCAGACAGTATGGAAGACCCAGGTCAGTGGGGTCATCAGAATGCTAAGGGGAAATCTGATTGATGAGCAAGTGTCAGGAGGAATGAATGGGAGTCTTAATTAATGACTTCTGCCCTGTTTCAAAGGAAGGTTCCCTTACACCCAGCTCTCTTTTCTTTGGGGGAAAAAAAGAGAGAGAAAAAAAATTGGGGTGGGGTGTGGAACTGAGGGGAAAAAGCAAGAAAAAACACTCCTATAATCCAAAGTTTTCTAAATGACAGAAAGGAGACTTCAAAGACAGACATTCTGGTTGGGTTTTTATGTGTGAAACTGTTCAGTGACTCTCTCCTCTCTTTGTTTCCATGGACAGCTAGGCTCCATTCCAAAGCTAAAAAATAAAAGGCCACATTGTTCTGAGGGAGCTCGGGAGCTCGCCTTTACAAGAAGTTTCCTCCTCAGCCCTGGGGCATATTAACTGCCGAGGCCCTGGATCCTCTGGGGGGCATTTCTTCCAGAGCTAGCCACATAGCTCTGCTTCTCATCCCTCCCTCCACACTTCAGCTGAAAAACATGTGTAAGAACCCAGAGTCTGCCACACAAACTGGCCCAAGCCAGTGGTAATCAGGTGCATCTCACAGAGAAGGCAATGTGGGCAGGAATGACTGCTGTCTAACACAGAGGTTCACATTAAGCAACTTAAAGTGTTAGCTCATCGTCGAACATGTGCTATCTGACTGGTACTAGAGCTGGGTGATCCAACAGAATATAAAATGAAAAGATTCAGATTACTGGTTAACAAGCTTCTTTGACTCTGCTCTTTTGTGCTTTTAAAAAAGGTGTGTGTGGTGTGTGTGTGTGTGAGAGGAGAGAGAGAGAGAGAGAGAGAGAGAGAGAGAGAGAGAGAGGAGAGAGTGAGAGAGAGAGAGAAAGAGAGAGAATGTATGTCACAAATGTTTGTGTTCCCAGAAAAGAAAGTTGGACCCCCTGGAACTGGAATTACTTATGGTTATAAGCTACCTGACTTGGGTTGTGTGCTGGGAACCAAACTCGGGTCCTCTGGAAGAACAGTCAGTGTCCTTAACTGCTAAGCCATCTCTCCAGTCCTCTCTCTCTGCTAACTGAGTCTTCACTGAAGGCCATAATGCTTGCTTCTAGGGCTTGCCAAGAAGTTGGTGAAATGAGTTTACGTGGGCAGCATTCTTGTGCAGTATCTAGCATGTAAAAGGGAATGAGCAAAATAATAGTTTATAAAGGGACTAATAGGGTAATGCTTGCCCTGGAGCTCCTCCTTCCCTAGTAAAGAACATAGATATAAAAATATAATTCCATAGTAATGTCACAAAGGCTATAAGAAGCCTGAGCAAAGTAAACAGAACAAAATATACGTGTAAAGACAAGTATACAAATGAAACGCAGATAGAATGTCGGCAATCTGATGATCAAATCCAAATGTGAACCTAATGTTCCAAGTGAAAACACTCTCATGGTAACTCAGTTTCATGCCTAAAATTATTTAAAATATATTCATATATATATATGTGTGTGTGTGTGTGTGTGTGTGTGTGTGTTTCTTGTTTTAATTTGGATTCCATCCTCAAGATACCTCATTATGTGCATGTAATTTTCTCCAAATCTCAAACTTATGAGATCCTAAATGCTTTAGATAAGAAGTCATCAACCTGTAACCACCAAGGGAAAGCTTCACTGCAAGTGTCACAGAGAAGAAAATGTAATCAGAGCATTGAAAACCAAACAAACAAATAGAGCAAGATGGGAAGACAGTCTGACAGAGGGACCAGGAAGGTAGACCAAGTGGCCACCATGTGAGCACAGAATGAGTAGAGATTCAGTGAAAGAGAAACAGTAGGGTGACAAAAGCAAATGACTTTGGCAATAGATTGAACTAAGGGGAGAAACAGAAAGAGGAGGAGGAAGATGACACAGATGATAAGAAGGAGGGGGAGGAGAAGGGAAGGAGGAAGAGGGGGAAGAGGCAGAGGGGGAGGAGGAAGAGGAGGCAAGAGTTCTCCACTCAGACAAAAGTAAAACATCAAGCAGACTGGATCCAGAAACAAATATCTGATGGGTAATTTAAAGGCCCATAAACAAGTAAAAACTAAAAGGAAACGTTTTGGCTGCCTTTGACCTAGTGGCCTCAAGTTGTAAAAGATGCCGTTACTGTAATTCTATGAACTTTATGAACTGCTGCTGATGCCTTCACTGGAAATGGCCCGGCAGGCTACTAAAGCAGGTGAGAACATTTGCCTTTAATGTAAAGGAGAAAAACATTGATAAATGAATTACCTCTAAATCAATCAATACAGATCTATTCACTAACATAACTGACTTAACAGACTGTGTTTAATTTAAAATCTAGAGGCTGAGTTTCCTGAATTTTATAAAATGCCTGAAACAATAATCCAAATTATTATTTTTCACTAAAAATCAAGTCTAAATAAAGTTAAATTAAGTTTGTAAAAGATTTATTTCATTTTTAGTGTGTGTGTGTGTATGTGTGTGTGTCTACTCTACAGAATCCAGAAGACCTGGAGTTGGAAACAGTACTCTGGAAGAGCAGGAAGTTCTTTTTAACTGCTAAACCATCTTTCCAGTGTTTTAAATTAAGTTGTATAGGTAGTTTTTATCAGATGTTATTTTCTTCTCTAGAAAATACACATAGTAAACCATTTTAGAGACAGGAAAGATTAGAATAGAAAGGAAATTTGTCTCTCCACTTCATAAGTCTTATCTTCCAGTTTCTTGAGTATTTCTTTTTTATTTTTAAAACTTTTATTACCAATGTGTGTGTGTGTGTGTGTGTGTGTGTGCATGCGTGTACATGTTGCATGCATACATGTTCACTCACATGTATGAAGTCAGAAGTCAGCTTTTTCTTCTGTCTTGTTGAGACAGTGTCTCTTATTATTTCTGCTCTGGTATTCAGGTTAGCTGGCCTGGAAGCTCTGGCTGAGTCTCATCTCTCTCCCTCCATCTCTCTGTGGAAGTGTCACACCACCACACTCAGCTGCTTTATCTGGGTTTCAGGGATCAAACTCAGATCCTCAGGCTTGCAGGACAAGAAGTTTTATTCAATGAGATGCATCTCTGGTCCTCCTTGTTTGAGTATTTTCACATGAGAATATATTCACTTCCAAAATTATTACAATTTAAAGCTATTTAATTTTGATTATTTTCTTTTTTGTGTGTTTTGTCATTAGGAAAAAACCTACTTCAATGAATATTCTGATATAGTCAATAGCTTCTAGTATAAATTTCAGGAAGCATAATTGCAAAAGAATATGTGTACTTTATTTTATACTTGGTACCAAGTTGTTCTCTGGTTAACTGTGCCAACAGCAATTTTAAAATGTCTAATTTCCTTTGCTCTCAGCAATGCAGTGTGCTATCAAATGCTTCCTTCTTTTCTCCGATAAGTAAAAATGATTTTGTATTATAAATGAGACTTTTCATTTTCTATGAATGATAGAAGCATGCATTGTTTTGAATTTTTCACATGGATTTATTGTGCTTGTGAATGGGTGTGTGTGTATGTGTGTGTCTCTCTGTGTGTGTGTGTGTGTGTGTGTGTGTGTGTGTGTGTGTGTGTGTGTGTGTGTTTGGACCATGGTTTATATATGGAGGACAGCTTGCTAGATTCATTTTTCTCTTTCCCCGACATGGATTCTGGACATCAAAGTCAGGTTATCATCTGATCATTCTGAAGTGCAGACTTTTAAAAATGTGCTTCTATAAATTAATCATCTTTCTTCCATAGTATTTAGAATACAACCTGGCTGTAGAAAGCAGGGTTGTCTAACCACTATGCAATGTAACTTTTCAGCAGTGTATTCTCTTTACATTGTTGCATTTTCTCCATTTATTTTGAGGCACTAGAATAAGGAAAGCATAAATAAATATTTGACATAGTAAAGAGACCAATAAAAATATAATGAGGCTACTAAAATAAGACCCCTGTTCCTTCGGTTATTTTTCTTGCTGTGACCAAATACCAGATAAGAACAACTCAAAGAAGGAAGTATTCATCTTAGCTTGCAGTTTCAGTGATGTAAGACCATAGACCTCAGCTACATTGTATCTTTGTATCTGAGCCAGGGGTGAGGTAGAATATACCACCGTGAAGATATGGCAGAATAGGCTAGTCACTGCATCATGAACAGGAAGCAAGGAGAACAGAAAGGGGTTGGGAAAAAGACACATACACACACACACACACACACACATATAAACTGTGAGATATATATATATATGTATATATATATTATATATGTATGTATATATAAATACATATGTATACATATGTATGTATAAATTCATATATATGTATATATAACTGTGGATATACATTCAGTTACCTACTTCCACAAGATAGGTTCCATCTCCAAAAGTCTTCAGAATTTCCCAAAATAGTACCACCACCTGGGAACCAAATGTTAATCTCATGTACACCTATAGGGAACTCAAAGCATAACATTCTCTCCCTACCCCTGACCCCACCCCCGCAGAGGCTCATGGCCATCTCGTAACACAAATCATGTTTACTACATCTCCATAAGTTCCCAAAGAAGTAACTGTTCTAACATTGTCAAGTTTAAGTTGAAAGTCTACTGAGACTCAAAGCCATCTCTTAGCTGTGTCTCCCTAAATAAAAAGCAAAGTTATGTTAATAAAATGGCATAAATGAAATATCCCTCACTACAAAACAGTGGAATATAAAAAGAAAAAAATATGATATAAATCAAGAACATGGCAGGAAAAACATTAAATCTGATAGTTCCAGGTCTGATATCTAAGGTATGTGGTAGCATGATGTGAGTACCAGGGGGCCTGGACAACCCTGCCACTATGGTCATGGGCTAGCTCCACTCACTGCCTGCAGCTTCTTTGGCAGATATTCCATGTTCCTAACCTCTTCAGCATCCTGGAACCTCTATTGTATCTATGCCTTCACCATAACAGTCCCTACATTGTCTTCTCAAGAACAACCCACAAGGGACTCTAAACCTGCTTTGCATTGCCTAGCCTCCCCAGCATTCATTTGAAATCTGGGTGGAAGGCTGAAAGACCTTGTAACTCTTACATTCTGCATGCCCACAGTACCAGCATTACATGGGTGAAGTCAGAGTCGGCCATCATCTTAAGAAGTAACAGAATCAACTTGGAGCATGTCTCTGTGTTCTGTAAGGGCTTGGAGAGCTGAACAAGGTTAAAATAATCCTAGAAAACACTTGCCAGGTAATCTTTTCTCGTGGTAAAATTTTTCAAATGTGTCTACTCATTTATATTCTTGAGCCTACAAGGGATAGAAACTGACAAATTCTTTAGATGCATTAAAGACATTTTTTTCTATTATCCCATAGGATAATAGCTGGTTTCTTTTTAATGGTACTAATCCCTTTAAAAATTATGACCTTAAACTGGACATGATGGCATACATCTTTAATCCAAGCACTTGGAAGACAGAGACAGGAGCATCTCTGTGAGTTCAAAGCCAACCTGGTCTACATAGTAGTTCCAGGTTAGCCAGAACTACACAAAGAGATCTTGTCTAAAATAAATAAATAATGAAGGACAATAAAATCTTGCCCATGGGACTGGAGAAATAGCTTACCAATTAAGAACATTGGATGCACTTCCAGAGGAGGTGGGTTCAACACCCAGCATCCACATCATGTCTCACAATCATCTGTGACTTCAGTGCCAGGGGAATCCAAAACCCATTTCTGACATCTGCAAACTCATGCATAAATATGACAAACATACACAAACACATAAAATAAGTTTAAGATTATATTTATGTGTGCTTGTATGTCTGTGTGTGTTTGCGTGCGTGTTTGTGCATGTGTGTGTGTCTATCAACAACCTTAGTGTATTCCTTTTCTGGCCAAATTACCCATATGCCATATCTTTGCACTCTGTTCTTCATGCCTAATTTTCATTATAAACCTAGCTAAATGCAGCAAGCAACAACCAGGCCACAGGCTGAATGCTTTACTGTACTGAAGTTTTCTCTATCAAATTAGTTCTACTTTTAAATTTAGTCTCACTCAAAGTCTTGAGAGATAGAAAAATGTAGACAAATTATTTATCAGAATAACCTCTAGTTCAAGTACCAAGATGAAGTCATTGCCTATAGTCTTATATTGATTCTGGTCTTTGGAATTCTCACAAAAATCACCATTAAGTTATAATTACCTAAAATGCATCTTCAAATTTTTCCAAATGTTTTACATAAAGCAGCTATAAACACTTGTGAACCATAACATCAGAGAGAGTCACAGTGACAACCCTACTTCTCTGACAACTTTATTAGCTTTTTTCTTTTTCATAAATATAACAAAACTATCCACAAAAATGGTGTAGATGAGGAAAGATTTCTTTTTGTTTGTGGTTTCAGGGGATTCCACTCATGATCATTTGACGCCTTTATCATTGGTAGAACTTTTGTGATAAAGAAGGGTGTGGTGAAGCTAATTGTCTTTACTTCATGCAAGTTAGATTACACTGAGAGTAAACAGACTCTCAGAACAAGGAGCAGCTTCCTGTGGTCCACCCTAAAGGCCTAATTCCTCCATCCTGGTCCCAAATTTTTGAAACTTCCAGAGCCTGTAGAATTTGTTTACTGAGCTGGTGACCAAGAACTTAGTGTATGAGCCTATGAGGGACATTGCATATTCAATCCATAAAACCTCCTCTTCAGGCTTTGTCAAAAAGCAATGACAGACACTGAAACTGTTCCATCTTTTCTAAGTAGTGAGCTTTTGGACTCTGACTATTCACTCACGCCTCTGAGCTCTGTGTACTTACCTTTCAGCTTAATTAACCATCAATTTAGCATCATTATAGGATGAAGAGATCATTTTAAGCCATCCCAAGGAATTTAAATAGGAAAACCTGAAGTGTAGAAAAATGGTTCTAATTATTTCTAAAAATGTATTTTATACACATATAAGGTTTGTGTTCATTGTCTTCTTGAATTAATTTGACAACCAGTAACTTTGAAGAAAAGATTCATAAAAAGAATAGATGCTTTGATTTATTATTTTCTGTTATAAGTATTGCCTTTTGGTTCCTAATTATTTTTGCCTATCTTTAGGTCAGAAAGATTGTCTTCTATGCTTTCTTCGTTGCTACACAAGAGTCAGAAAATGGAATCATTCTAGTTGACTAGCATCTAATGAGAATGAATAATGAAAATGTGGTATCAAATACACAGTGGAATTTTATTATCCTGTAAAAAAAAATATAAAATCGTAGGTAAATAGATGGAACTGAATACACACGCGAGCACACACACACATACACACACACACACACACACACACACACACACACACACACTATGTAAAGTTACCCAATCTTACAAAGGTAAATATTACATGTTCTCTCATACGCCTACTCTTAGTGTCTTTAACTTGGAGTGCAAAAAGACCAAGATGGAAAAGGGCTATTATAGGGAAAGGGCAAGGAAATACCTTAAGGCAGAGTGGACAGTAAAATACACAGGTGGTAGGAAGTAGAAAGGGGAATATATGGAGAGGGGGAGGTGGAAGTGAGGAGAAGAGGGGGTATAAGAAAGAGGAGAGTAGGAGGAAAGATAGTCAGCATTGGGGATGTATGAAAAAAATGGAAACCTATCTTACAAGCCTAATAAGTGCATTTTATAAACTTCTAAAAAAGGTGGTACCTAAACAGAAGGATAGTGCTTCTACCAAAAGCCTTATGCTACTGAACAAAAATCTCAGTGCTGGATGTGGAATACTTCCCTAGAGACTGTGCATGGAGGAGGCCACAGAGGCTCCCAAACCAATACATGCTATTGCCAGTGCTCTTTGTTCCCTGCCAGAACCTTACCATAAGACACTTGTCCTAGTTGGGTAGGTCTCTATTGCTGTGAAAAATACCATGAACAAAACCAATTTAGAGATAAAAGAATTATTTCAGCATGCAGTTCCACATCACTGAAAGAAGTCAGAACAGGAACCTGGAGGCAGGAACGGAAGCAGAAGCCATGAAGGAGTGCTGGTTACAGGTGTGCATCTCATGGCTTGCTTAGCCTGATGTCTAATTAATCAAGAAAATGCCCACAGGCTTGCCCAAAAGCCAGTCTGGTGGAGGCATTTTCTAAATCGAGATTCCTACTTCCCTGATGACTCCAGCTTGGGTCAAGTTGATGAAAACTAACCAGGATGAGCCTGTTTCTGAAGAAACCACACACTTTGGCCACAGGTGTTGAAAAAACAAGCTAAAACTGAAGTGTAAACTTCCTCGTAGTGGCTAGCTTTCATAGTACCAAAGGATACTATACAGATTTCAGGGGGAGAAAGGCTATCAGTAGTCAGTCTCCGCTGGGAAGCCTGAAATCTACAGTAGTGATTGGCCTGGCAAGATGTGCCCTTTGCTGCAGTAGTGGCATGGGTAATATGAGAATAGCAAACCTCCTTCCAATTAGAGTTAAGGACTGTTCCCTAAAAGGGAACACAAACATGGTACAACAAGCCTGGTCAAAAGATGGTGGCTGGAGAGATAGTAGGTACTAATGGAAAACCCACCAACACAGTTTTGTTAAATGGTCAGGTGGTCACATTTATTCATATTTATTTTCACAAATTATTGCTGTTCTTAGCCTTTGTCAGTGAAGTTCTTATTGAAGTGAGCAATAGTTAACACAAGTCTGTAATTCGTCAAACTGATAAGAGCAATGGACAGTGGGCTGCTTACCACCAAATGGGTCATCACCACTGCGAGAGAGAAAGGAGAGCATGGAATGCATGAAAATGAGTACATATTTTCACAGCAGAACTCACGGGCATAATATCTGCACCAGACTGGGTCTGTCAACATTTGATCTTGGAATGGAGAGGGCTTATAAATGTCACCCTCCCTGACTAACTATTGACAATGAATGGTAGCTATGGCAGGTACTGTCACTTTCTTCAATCATATACTCTCTGATAAGATGCGCATGCCCAATAAATGACTTCCCACCCATGCACATGAAAACAACCCTAACTAAACTCAGTGTGTTACACATATACATATAAAGGGCATGAGAGGAAGAAGGATAGTTGTAAAGAAAGAAGGCTTGTTTCATGGGCTGGGAAAAGAATAGGGAAAGAAATATAAAATGTCAAAGAATAAAAATTTATTTTAAAGGAGGGGAAAGTATATATATAATAATGTATATAATCAAAATACATTGTATGTGTGTATGAAACCTTCAAAGAATATATAAAATTAAAATTACATTTTTAAAAAGATGAAAGAATATGAGTAAAAAATAGGGGTATGAAATAATATGCACCATCCCCACTTCAATGACCTGTTGAAACACTCTCAAGTTTCCTAAGGTCATGCTCTTAAATGATTTAAGCTCTAAAGGAGACACCCCCACTATCCCTGGCCTCACTTCTGGGCAATGAAGTCCGGTTCCCACGCCATGTCAAAGACAAGTGTTTGACAATGTTGCATGGATATTAATTTGACTTAATCTGAGGAGACTTCAGAATACCTTTCCTGTTAGTTCAAGGGAGAACAGAGCAAATGTTTTTGACAGAAACTGGTGAAACTCAAGAGCTTAGATATCTATTTCATTTGCCCAATCTATTGACCATCCTTGAGAGATTCTCCCTCAGGATCATACAGTGGCTGGACCAAGAACTGAAAAGTGAGGCTGGTTTCTTTTCCTAGTGAGATCTAGCCCAAAGGGCCCAGCACATTGTCTGATCTGCCCGGAGATCTGGTCTGCTCCCACCAACACACGCTGCTTGCTACCAGTATTAATAACAGGAGCAGCAGGAGGCTTCACACCAGAATGGGGGCTGCCTGGATAATTATCCAGTGGCCTAGGATCAGCCAGTAAATTACTCTGTGACTAGGGAATTCAGCAGGCCACCAGCGTCACTCTGGCCCCTCTCATTTTATTGCTCTCCCCTCCTGCTGCACTGATATTCATTTGTCTGGTTTGCATTCAGGTCATTGCTCTGGTGACTTTTTATTTTTAATGTCTAAGGGGTGAGCAGTAGCCCCTTTGGGGAGTCTGCTAGCCAGGCCAATAGAATGACTTCAGAAAGTAGAGAAGAGAAACAATTGTTTTATGGTATCACTTCATGGTATCACTCGCTTTCTGATGCACTCATAACCACGTTTTGATCATTTTTTCTCACACAGCTATGACTCTTTCCTAACATGTCTGGTCACGTAACATGGAATAGTGTGGAAGGGAAAGACAGAAAATTCTGTGCACTCCCAACTCACCCACTCTGCTCCAGCTATTCTAGAATGAGAGTAGGACATGCGATTAGTTTTCTCAATTGGTATGGTCTCTCTGAGTCATGTGCACAACTTATTCCCTTTATCTTACTCACTCTTTGCCCTCCTCTTTCCCACACTCCTTCTCTTGTTTCAGATCTTCCCTTGGACAGCACACCCCGCCCCCAGACACCCACTATGAACCCATGCAAAGCACAACCATGTTCTCTTCCCTCCTATTCTACCACAGAATCCATTCCACAGTACCCAGCCAACAAACTGTTCCCATTGTTTTTTCTCTTTCCTGTCCTGCCTTCACATTGTTCACCTGATAGAAACAAGAGTCAGCAGCATCCTTTCCAGGCTCCACGTAGAGTAGCCAATGGAAACTAAGAAATAGATGAGGAAAGAGATCTCCAAGTTCTACCTGCCTGGCAAGCTTATTTCTAGTCTGCCCTCGGCTGATATACACAATACCCAACACCACTGAAGAAACTTGCTGTGGCTGTTCCCAGAGTTTGAACAAAGGACTCCATTCTCATTTCCTGGAACTTCTCATAGCATCTCTCCCTCTTTTTAACTCATCAACAGCTATAAATGCATCTCAAGATGACCCTGTAAATCGCATTAAATGTTCATGTCAACTCTACCACTCATCCCCTTGAAAGGAGATCATCAAAGGTTTCAGGTTCTATAAATTGGAGCATACTCAGGGGTTCTGTACCACAAAGGTGGCAACAGTTACCACTTTGCTGTAACTGCTTTTTTGAAAAATGGGCTTTCAATATGATAATTAATGCAGAAAATTTCCCACAAAGACACATCGATCTATCCAGCCCCTGCATACTCTCCACCCTCCCCATTTCACTACTGAGTGCCGTGTGCTCTGAGGTCCTCCCTGTACATCACTACTGAGTGCCGTGTGCTCTGAGGTCCTCCCTGTACATCACTACTGAGTGCAGTGTGCTCTGAGGTCCTCCCTGTACATCACTACTGAGTGCCGTGTGCTCTGAGGTCCTCCCTGTACATCACTACTGAGTGCCGTGTGCACTCAAGGAAGAGTTCAGACTGCAGTCTCAAACAACCCTACCATTTGGTCTACCATTTAACGGCTATGACACTGTGGGAAAATTGTTTACTTATCTAACTGGACCTCAGTCTCCTCATCTGTGAAATGGAAACATAAGAGTTTCTACCTGCCATGACTATGGAGATTGAAATCGAGAGCTTATTATTAAAATAATAAGTACTACTCTAAGGCTTTTATCTAATTATTAATAATACAAATTGCAATTAATCATTGATAATATTTACTTTTTAAGATGCATTTTATAGTCCTGCCTCCCTGCAAGACTATTACCCTCTTTAAGCTAAAGGTTTATTTTTATCTGTATTCAAAACCTATACCCGGATCATGAATAGTCAATAAATGTTTTCTTTGGTGAGTTAAATCATATAACTAAGAAAGAAGAATATTTTTAAAAGAATGAGAATTTTAAATTTTAAAGAAATATGGCAAGGAAAGTATTCAGCGTGTGTGAAAACCTACAGATCCGTTCAGACACTTCCATGTCGATATTTCCAGCTTTACCTTTAAACTTTGTAATTAATTCATGTAGCGGGTGTTGCTGTCTCTAGTTTAAACATGAGAGAATATTAACTTCAACGTGGAGTCCCAGAGCAGTTTTCCAGATTCAATTTCCTATTACTTTTCTCTCCAATTACGCCTCATGTGCTCACTGACCCAACCTAATGGGGAGTAGTGGTTAAGGCTGTCTTACAACTCAGCTGTCACTCAGTGCTGGGAACAGTGACGGTCTCCACAATGCCATTCCACATGGCATCTACTGTACTTGCTTCTAAGGATGCCAGGGAGAAAGCACGCAGTGTTCTGTGTGCTATGCAGAAGAAATGCGCACTTCTGATGATACTTTGGGCATCTCCAGGCTTCTCCTGTGTTTCTGTGCAGTCGAGAAGGTGAACCGTACAGCTATCAAAAGCTCCAGACAGTCCCTACCTCTGGAGACAGGCATTTACCAGAAGAAAGAAGGACCAATAGCTTCCCAGAGCATTGTTCAGCCACATTAGAGAGGGGATTAAGCAGATACATTCAGCTATTCTAACAGATTTTCTTTAAGCCTTGAATACGCCTCTCACACTCACTCAGATAATCACATTAGTTTTGTCATTAAAAGATTCCTTTTATAGAAAGTACCTAAACCGCTTACACCACCCAGAGAGGGTGCATACATTATCAAGCTCTAAGACAAACAAAAGAGATTTTTTTTTTTTTTTTTTTTTTAGTGCCACATCTGTTTTCCTTATTCTTCATATTTTGGGGGAAAACCAAAGTGGGAATTATTTTTGTAAATAGCCAGTGGCTAGAAAGCAAGTCTTACCTCCTCACTGTGACAGTTACCCTGCAAGGAGAACAGAGAACACCAAATGCCTTCAGGGTAGAGACCAACAACAACAACAAAAATCAGAACAGTAAGATGGCAGCGTAGGAGGTGGATAGACATTGGTGTGCTTACCTCTGTGCCCCAGGAAATTCCATTTGGTAATAAGGAAGCATAGCAAAGTGTCTAGATGAGAATCAACAGCAGCCACTTACTACATCTGTGGCCATGCTTTAGGACAGAAGGGAATCACTTCACTCCCACTGATCTCAGCATCCTCTTTCCTCCTGCCGGAGCTGCTAAGGACCTCCATGGACAAAACGATAAAAACAAAAAACAGGAAGAAGAGTCCTAAGAACTTCAAAGACTGATCCATGCGGTCAAACGGGGCTTCCTACAGTTCTCATTTAATCAGTCCCATAATAATAATAGTAAAGGTTATATCTGGATTCATTTTTCACAGCAGTGAGATTGGTGCCTAACTATAGGTACAGAATAAACATTTAATCATTTTTTTCTCGATACATGTGCTTTAACTGTCTTCCCACTACCCCTAGTCAGTAACTTTCCACAAAATCCCACCCCTCAAGCACAAGTTTAAATGTTATTCTCAGACCCTCAAGTTAAATTCATCACTGTCATGTTTTTGCTTTCCGACTTCCTAATGCAATAATAATTCTGATTCCAATGTTTTAAATGATTTGCCATTCAATGATCTCTTCTTATTACCTTTGAATCCCCTGAGAATATTGGGCTTTATCTTTGTTTCTTCATTTTATTTTTGCTTAGCACAAATTTGCTATTAGAAATATGTTTTTACCGACTAATCATAAGGGAAGAAACAACTCGAAAGCTTGACATTAGTTGGTTGCACTGGGGAAGAAGTTACTTAAGCTTCAATGCAAAGGACATTAAACCACAGAGTAGGTAACACACTAAACCCTAAGGTGCTGATTTGCTGTTTAGAGTACAGTGTAAGTGTGTTGAGTGATTTGAATTACATGTCAGAGTCTCACCTCCTAGCCAAGTAAAGCAAGGAGGACCCTTAAATTATGATGGAGACAATTTAGATTAGAGTCCCTTAACATAAATGCAGTTGTCATCTAAAGCCAGATAACTCTTTGTTATTTCAAATGTGACAACCAAAAAATGACTCAAGCGTTGTCCAAAGAATACTCTAGGTTAGGAGTGAGGTGCTGCAACGAATTGGAGACCAGTGATTCGGATCTAAAGAGCAGACTCAGGCTGGAAAGATGGCTCAGTGATTAAGATCCCTTGCTGTATTGCTGAGGACCCGGGTTCAATTGCCACTACCCACATGGCAGCTTACAATATCTATAACTCCAATTCCAGAGATTCTGATACCCTCTTCTGACCTCCAAAGGCTCTGCAAACATATGGTGCACTTACACACAAGTAGGCAAAACATTCATGCACATCAAATAAATAAATGAAACCTTTTTAAAAAGAAAAGAGCAGACTCTTACAGGGTGGAGTTTTGTGATATCAATAAAGGAGACAAGGATCGGGTGGCCCTAAAGGCAAGGAATTCTTGCCACTCAGTCTCCGAACCTAAAGCTAGTGTTAAAGGACTCTGAGATCTAGCCTATGGATTACCTCTAACTTAAAGGCAGCAACTTAGAATGGTTATGCTTCATAATTAAAAGAGAAAGAAAAGCTTTGCATGATAGACACAAACTAAAAGAATTCATGAGCACTAAGAAGATTCTACAAAAGATCCTTGAAGGACTCAAAAGAAAGATAAATATGATTTCAAAAGAAAATTTTGAATAAATAACTTAATGATGTACCTCAAGGTCTTATGAACCAATCTGAAAATGAATAGCCATGTATTCCTTGTTGAGTGTGTTAGTCATGTGAAACACACACACACACACACACAACACACACGACGGTGGGGCTTGTTTTCCACCTCAACTTGGTTAGCTTCTCATGCTCAATAGTAAAGTTAGTAAAATATATAGGAAGCAACTTCTTTGGCCTCTGGTCGTGTTCTCTATCAAGTTTCTTAGGTGGTCATGGTGGTAAATGCCTATTAATCCAGCATTTTGGGATGCTGAAGCAAAAGAATCTTGAGTATGAAGCCTGTCAGAGTTACATGGTGAAGCATTATCTCAAATAGATAAAATTACCATTTTCTGATGAAGTGTCAGGCTGCTGGAATGGGAAAAGGAAGAGCCAGGGCCCATGGCGAACGATCCATCTGCAAGTGCAGGTTCCAAGGTCCTGAAAATGTACTCCCCTTTGTACATCCATGATGATCAAAAGCAAAGGTCACATAAGGGTATTAGAGCTGAGAAGTGTGCCCATCTATAAAATGTTTGCTTCTCTCTCTTTGAAGTTGATTAATTCGATGGATTTTTGGCAGCCCTATGGAGACCTGGCTGCCAAAGCCCATGATAAATATTGGTGATTAGGAAGTAAGACATGGTACTTGCCCTCTGAGAATTTGCTTTTCTTAAAAAGCAACTGACAAGACTGAGAAAAATGTGATAATATATTGTTGATCTGAGTTCTTCCCCTCTACAGGATACATCTACTGGGAAGGCGGAACACAGGGAGTTTGTGCTTATCCGGTGCTGATGCTGGGTGGATGCTGAGTTTCAGGGAAGCTCTGAGACACCACTTTGGAGGTAGGAAATCACAGTCTGAGATGTAGGAAAGCCAGAATTTTTGGGGGTCCCCAGGGAAGAGGAGTTCTCTGAGTCTTGGACATCCAGTCACCACGGGAGTTGCGGAAAAGCTGAGAACGCAGTCAGGGGACCCTAAGGCGGAGAACAGCATCTAGCCTGGAGCTGGGGAAAGGGAACCTCCGGCCTAGCTCAGTGGCAATTGTCCTTGCTTGGCAGCGTTTGTCGGGGAGCACATATGAGTCTTCTATTGGAGATTTAGATGCAGCTCTGTAGGCAAAGGACTTTTCCATGTTCCCCATGGTGGTGGTAGATGAAAGAGACAGTCCACGTTTATCTACATAATTTATTGGCTGTTCATTGTAGAAAATGGGTGCATACTGTACCGTACTAACTTTTCGGGGTGGACCCAAGGTTAAATACCTTTTGCAAGGAGGAATGTCTGGGAAGAGAAGGTTATTGGGTAAACTCTCAGGACCCCTAGGCCTATCATTAGCACGGAGAATTCTGTTCTGGGCCTGTGTGGCCACAGGTCACATTTCCTTATCTGGGAAGTGTGGCACATGTTCCAGGCCAGGAGTCTGGCAGGAGCAGGGAGTCACCTAAGTCTCAGGTGTGTGCCCAGTTAGTCTCCAGGTCTCAACCCACTCTACCCACTAAGCTTCCTGCCATGGTTTTACCATCCCACAATGTATGGTCTGAATCCTAAATTAGAAGTGATCTTGTACCACAGAAGGTGCTACAGATGAAAGCAGACAACACCCACAATGATAGAGCTTCCATTCTTGCTGACAGACCAGTTAACCTGGTTTGATATCCTTAAGGGATGACTCTCCACAGGAAAACAGACAATGACTTCACTAGAGGAGTAGCAAAATGATGTGAGCTTTAGAAGAAGCACAGATGACAACTATACAAAGATAGCAGCTGCCAGAGTCACACGCTGAGGAGTTAAGGGGAGTCGGAGAGACCCACGGAAGCTCAGAACGGTGATGTGGTGGCAGAAAAGGAGTATGCAGAGCCCGCAGTAACTCCAGAACAACTAAGGCGGAAAAAAAAAGGCAAGTCTCGTCTGGTGGAAAGATGACCTTTAAAAGTGGCCTTGCAAAATTGGAAAGAAAGATGGCAGAACAAAATCACCTGCTGTGGAGACTGACTAATCTATACCCAGACTGCAAGCACAAAGACATGCTAATGAGCCCTGGGACCTGCAGCAGTGTCCTAGAACTCCTGCAAAAACAGGTCAATATTGAATAGGGCTGGTCCAGCCCCCAGCATGGAGTCACTGTGTTGCATTGGTGCTGCTTACCCTGCTGGGAGACAGACATGGAAGGGCACTAGCACTGCCCACAGCCTACAAGCACAACAACTAGCCAGAACCAAGGACAGGATGGTTTGTCAGCAGCCTGAAGCTCCAGTTGGAACATGTCATTATGAATAGGGCCAGCCCCAGGATGGACCTATGGCTGTAGCCAGAGCTGCTTGCCCTACTGGGAAAGCTCAGGACAGAGGTGTTACCCCCGCACCAAGGTGACAGACATCAAGAGCAGGGAGGTGTTGGGCAACCAGAAGCTCTCTCAAAACCCTGGATGCTCTGCCTTGCCCTAACACTACCCTAACTCTAGGCAATAGCTGGATATTCAAGACAAGTCTTTATGGTGCTTCAGAAACTAGAACCCTTGAATCAGATCAACCATCCATGGAAAGGAATATTTGCATGTAAAACTGTTTGGATAAAAAACTATACTGTGTGACATACTATAGTTTCCAATGTCGCTACCACAGACAAGGATATAATGGAGAGGTGGAAAGATAGAGGAATGGAGCATGAATGAAAGGGCATGCTGAGATGGAACTAGAGACATGCAGGCAGTGACTGGTGTTGAGAGAAGGCTACAGTGGACTGAGGAAGGTATGGTTGCCTAGTAGGGTAGACAAGGTGGTGTGCAGCAACCTGAACTTGGGCAGACCCTGAACCAAAACACTATCCAGCTGCACAGAACCCTGCTTCTGAACAACAGAATGTCCAACACCAGATTGGGCCTACTCAAAAGACCTCTATAATCCATGCAGCTCCTGGAGGCACGTTGGTATCTGAGTTCCACTACCATGTTCCAGGCATTTGAAGCAGCCTAGGTTCATGTGGATGCCATGATCTGGCTTGCCATTGGAAGCCATATGGATGTCTGAGATCCATGGGAGACCAAGTAGATATCCATAATATGTGTTATCACAGGAGGCCATATTAGTGTCTGTGGCCTAGGTTGCCACAGGAAGCCATGTTGATATGAGTTGCCTATACTGCTGCCTGAGGCCATGTTGATGTCCATGGTCCAGGCTTCTGCCAAGAACCATGTTGGGGTCCATGGCCCTGCTGCAGGCAGAGGCCATGTTGATGTGAAGTGGGAACTTCTGATTTCATTGGAGACTCAGTTGTGTCTTGTGATGTTTTTCTGGAAACTATCTTATGAGAGGATGTTGTACTGAGGCAGACACGTGAGAGGATGTTTGCTGAGAACAAACACATGGTGAAAGGGCATGGATGTTTTGCTGGAGCAGATGCTTGAGAGGACACATGATGTTTGGAAAGAGTTTGAGTATAACCCAACACACAGTGGACAATATTCTTGCATTGGTTCCCTTGCTTTCTTCGCTGATTGCTTGTCATGACTTCATAGAAAAAAATTTACCAAAGCACTTCCAGTGGCATTCCAGCTGCTTCTTGCTGCTCCCACAGCCTCAAAGTGCCAATCAGCAAATCCTCACAGTTTCTTCTGGATCAACTTTGGTGTCTTTCTAGTAGACTAGACTGCTGATAATAAAAAATTTTAAAAATAGTTCTGACAAAGAACTATTTCTAAACAGGTCCACAACCCTCGTTTCCTATTAATCTTCCCCTACCTCTGGTGAGTGGTAGGCTAGAAGGGAGGTAGAAGCGTTTGAAAAAAATAATTAAAGTAGATTTTGAAAATGTAAGCCTACAGTGATGTCTGTGACCCATTAAAGGCCATGAGGACGTCTGTGCTCTGTGCCACCTCTCCAATCCATGTTGATGTCCATGGGCCAAGGACAACATTGTTGTAAGTGGCCTACATTGTCCAGGAGACCATATTGATAATAAAAAATTTTAAAAATAGTTCTGACAAAGAACTATTTCTAAACAGGTCCACAACCCTCGTTTCCTATTAATCTTCCCCTACCTCTGGTGAGTGGTAGGCTAGAAGGGAGGTAGAAGTGTATAGAAGCGTATAGAAGCATATGTCTATGGTCTATACTGTTACTAGACACCATGCTGAGGTCAGAAGCACATACTGTCACCAGAAATCCATATGGAAGTCCATGATCTGTGCTCTGATAACTGTAAAGAGCAAGGAAACTATATTTGTGGTGATATCCATGACTCTCAGACTCACAGTTGAGAAAGACAAACCTAGAAGGCTTCTCTGGCAACTCCTACCTCTACCCACCGTACCCCACTCCTCAATAAAAGTAATGAACTAGACAGAAAGTCATTGAAGAGAACCCTTAAAACTTGTGATAAGGATGCTGAAGGGTTGTTAAGCTTCTGGCAAGGGTGCACATGGAGAAGGACTCAGTTTTCTTTAAGAAATTGGCCACTGGGAGTTTGACCATTCTCCAGTAAGTACATGGGCAACACAAATTTTACTTCTTTCTCCTCCTCTTCCTCTTCTTCCTCCTCTTCCTCCTCTTCCTTTTCCTCCTCCTCCTCCTTCTTTTCTTCTTCTTCTTGACAAGGAAGTGAATAAAATCAGGGTGTGTCACATGAAATTCCTAAATAATAAAAATATTTTGTTGGGGAAAATGTTAAAAATTTAAAAATAACAAGAATATTAAAATCAGTACTAGCAACAAAAAAGGGGGGAGACACAGAAATTTGTGGAGATAGTACTGAAGAGTAATACTGGGAAAGGAATTGTGGGCAGAAGAACAGTATTATTTGAAAAGGATGACAAGTTCAGGGTATTCTTCATGAAATGAAAAGGAGCACTAGTAATGGGACTGAATTCTGAGAAGCAGATCCAAATTTAGACAAAAAAATATACTAGATGTCACAGGAAGGGTTACATCAGTGCAGTCAAAAAGGAGTACTTGGGAAAATATTCTGGCTTCATGAAAGGGTGATAGATACAGTGTCAGCTCTGAAGTGTGTTCCTTAAACACTTGTTCTTCCAGCCCATGCTTTACTGACTCTCCACTTACCATGGTGCTTCAGCCCTGGCTGAGTTTCTGATCTCTATATCCAATACCACTACTTGAAGGCTGACTCCACTTGTTTATCCCAAAACTGCATAAAACTCAACTTGACAATACTGATTTCATGATCACCCTGTCAAATCCAGTCCACATCTCATGCTCCCTCCCTAAGGTATGGCACTACCACCTATTCAATTATTCAAAGCAGAGATCATTATCTTTGATACCTGCCCAATGTGTATGTCACACAGAACCCACCACTAAACTCCATTATCTTTGTTTCTTCTAAGTTGCTGTGATACAATACTTTAGCAAAAGCAATGGAAGGGATAAATGGTTTGTTCTGGCTCACAGTTCAGTTTATAGTTCATCATAGTGGGAAACTTACAGCAGCAGGAACATGAGGGAGTTGGTCACATCACGTCAACAGTTACTAATGAGTGTAAGCATACTAGTACTCAGCTCAATTTCCAGTCCACCCAGTCTAGAATTTCATAGTGAAAAAATAGTCCCATTTATTAAGATATGTCTTCCCACATTAATCTAATCAAGATGATCCCCACACGCATGTCCAGAGGCTCATCTACCCAGAGGCTAGTAATAACTAGCCTTATACTATATATAACTATATATATAGTATATTATATATATATATATATACTGCCAATAACTAACAGTAACCATCATATTTATTAACTCACCACATCCAATAATTTTCATTATTAAACCACTATCAAGTCATTCACATCTCATTTATATTTGTCACTACTCAAAGTTCCCTCCATGAATAATTGCAATAGCGGTTATTGGTTTGCTCCCCCTACAATTCGTATCAGACTTTATAACTAGATTGATATTTTCCAATGAAAACTTGTTTCTGTCATTCCCATGTGAAGACTTCGTTATAGTTTCTCATCCTTTATATCTGTCAGGATTTATCTGCATGGGCATTCCCCAGGCTCAAATCTCCATCTTGATTTAGGTCATGGTCTCCATGGTTGCCAGCAGTACCATTGTAGCAAAGTTCTTTCACTCCGTTTGATATGCTACACAAGGCATTCTCTCCATCCCCTTTCTGAGTATAGTCCCCATCATTTAGATGTCAGCTAAAATACATCTCTAAAAGACATTGTTATCCCCTCACACTCATTCAGATTCCTAGCTAAATATCCTGAACAAACAGCCAGTACTCTTTGCAGCGCTTATATGTACCACCACATTACAAAGCTTGCCAGCTCGTGTCTTTATCCCACTAAAATGTAAAATTAGAACAGATATTGTGTTTTCTTTGTTACCTCTGTATTTTCTAAACTCTAGAGCAATGTTTTATGCCCAATAGATTCTCTGATAAATAAGAATTGGAAAAGCTAGGAGAAGCTCAATCATAGTGCTCAAGTGTTCTCAAGACACTGGAGAGCTGAGCCTCATTGATGACTACTTTTGGTCATCATTCTATACAATCACAGTGTGTATCTGCAGAAGACAAAATCAGTATTTAAATTTTAACTAAGATAGGTACTCCTGTGGCTCTTTTTACTATATATAATACTGGCATTTTGTCAGATACCTGTCTTCTAGACAGACATCATGAGATTGAGTTGCCTGACGTGTTTCTCCTCTACACTGAGGTCTATATTTTCGAGATCCTGCCCTTCCCTAACCACCTGAGATATGAGAACCTGTAGGACACTGGGGACACCACTCTGCGAAGTAATACTAGGTCTGTTGTGAGCAGAAAGAGGAAGCTGGCTTACAGAAGGACCATGGTAGGACTTGCAACCTGAAACAAGGCTCCCAACCTCAGACAGGTCAGGTATAAAAACAGGTGGAGACGAACAGAAAGGCCAAGCCCTGTCTGAAGAGACTCGAATTCAGAATGCTTTTTAATAGTGGTTCTCAAGGCAAGCAGTTAGTTTCCTGAGATTTACCCCCCCCAAGCAGTTAGTTTCCTAAGATTTACCCCAGGACAGTCTACAAATGCTGGGAGAGGGCTCAGCATTGATGCTTTTACAAACTCTTTGGAAAGTTCAGTCCTATGGTAAAACTCAGAAACAAAGCTGACCCCTCAGGCTGCCACCTAGTTGTCATGATTGAAAGTCAGAGACAGAGAATGTGCCACCTTGACTTACAGACTTGGCAGACATCAGATCTATTTCCTCAGTGACCACAGCCCTGGGAGAGACTTTGGTATGGTTTCAATAAATTCTGCTTTGTTTCAAATGATGGTTTAGTGAGACTTTGATGCTTAAGTTCAAAGACTAAGCTACAGCAGTAAAATGAAACATAATAAATTTGGAATCAACTCCAAGTTATGCCAAAGAATGAGTTGTGAGGCTATAGACAAGCCCTGCCCAGCAGGGTTGATGGGTTGGGCTGGATTCCTGAGGTATGCTCGTCCTCTCACACACTCAATGTTAAAGAAGTTTCCGTGTGTGTGTGTGTGTGTGTGTGTGTGTGTGTGTGTGTGTGTGTGCATGAGCAGGTTCTTATGGAGGCCAATAGAGAGCATTTGATCCCCTAAAGCTGGAGTTATAGGTGGTTTTGAGCTGCCTGATACAAATGATGGAAAGAACACTATACAAAGAAAAAAAATGTCAAGTACCTTTAATTGCTGAAAAGAATTTCAGCAGCTAAATTTCTTTAATGTACCCATTACCTCTAGGGCAACTAAAAAAGAAAGAAAACTCACTCATATTCTGTGTCTGTCTTTCCTGTCTTGTGAATCCGGAGGTGATCTAGTGGAAGAACAGTTTAAACATGCTTTCTCCTTTTTCTTTTTTTAAAATTTTTTTATTGGATATTTTATTTACATTCCAGATATGATCTCCTTTCCTCATTTCTCCCCCACCCAGGAACCCCCTATCCCATCCTCCCTCCTCCTGCTTCTATGAGGACATGCCCCACCCACCCTCCCACTCCCACCTCCCCACCCACAAAGATTCCCAGTCTATTGTCAGGCTGCCGTTGAACCTATAGCTTCAAGATAGCCTCCTACATCAGCCTTCTGAACACGCAGGGCTGCAGATGCACACCACTGTGAGTACCAGTAAGCTGCCAGGCATGCCAACAAGTGTAGCAGTGACACCACTATTTGGAGCATCATCAATCATTTTCTGATTGAGACTGAGGCCTGCTCAACAGGAGTGGTTTTGTAACTGGTACTGTAAACTTGGTAAAAGGCCCATGACGGGGAGTACATACATCTTAGTGGGGAGCTGCTATTGCTATTTTGATAAATTGACATTACGTGCCCATAAAATTGCCTTCTAGGGCCAGGCGGTGGTGGCGCACGCCTTTAATCCCAGCACTTGGGAGGCAGAGGCAGGCGGATTTCTGAGTTCGAGGCCAGCCTGGTCTACAGAGTGAGTTCCAGGACAGCCGGGCTACACAGAGAAACCCTGTCTCGAAAAACCAAAAAAAAAAAAAAAAAAAAAAAAAAATTGCCTTCTAGGTGTTTCTGTTTATTCTAAAGTAGTACTGCTTTAAGAGCTTTCTTTGGCAAGAAAACTTTCTACAGCAGGCAGCAGTTGTTATAGAGACTCATAACTGATCTATGTGTTGAGCATAAACAGCTATTCAATGTTAACCCATAAGTGGGACATCTGTATCACCCCTTTTAAGGCTCATGGAACATCAGTGAAGAGGAAGGGGAAGGAATGTAAGAGCCAGAAGGAGTGGAGTGATGCGCAATGCTGTTTTCCAGGCATTACCTGACAGTTACACCCTTGAGCTCACAGCAGCTGTGACTGCCTGCACCAGTCATGCACAAGATTGGACCCATCAACATTCCGTCATGGTTGGAGAAGAGGTTCGTGAGGCTTTACCCTTCCAGATCCATAGCCAATTAAATGGTAGCTGGTAAAAGGAGAACATTTTCTACTGTGATGTAGCCAACCATAAGTTGCCTATGCTCTTGTTAAACAAACAAAAACCCTGTCGCTTATGCGTGAAACAGGATAAGCAGGAATGGGAGGAAGAAGAAAAGAGAGGAACATTGGGAGAAATGTCACAATGTCATAACCCAGTATGATTAGTATATACTTTAAAAACTTTTTAAAATAAAAAGTTTAAAGAAACATACGAAACATTACAAAATAAGTTATCAGGGGAAGGGGGAAGTTGGCTATTGTTTGGTGTTTCAGATTTAGTGTTTGTTTGGGTTTTTTTTTTGGGTTTTGTTTTGTTTTTTTTTTTTTTTTTGAGTCAACTTTTTTTTTTGGCTGGCCTGGAAGTCACTACATCAGCACAGCTGCCCTTGAATTTTCAAGCAAGTTCTCTTGTCTCTGTGTCTTAGGGCTGGGATTGCACATTCTTGCCCAACCATTTTTAATAAAATTTGATATTGATTGTTTTTCAACTTAAATAAAAAATTAGCACAGTACACTTAGGCTAACTTTATACAGTTAATATATAAATTATTCTGTCCCTCTCAAAATATCTTTTTGTTTTAAAATGTTTCTTCAGAAAGATATAATACCTCCTCATAATTGATATTAAATGAAATTTCAAAAGTTGTAAGAATTCTAAATAAGTAAAAAAAAAAATGGGTTAAAATAAAAATAAAATCTAAAATAAAAAATAAGAACGTCCTATATTAAAGCCTCATGGCTGCATCATATAGCTTCTTAGTAGCCAAAGACTAGTATTGTCTTAACTTTAATGTCTACCCCAACAGACAGTTCTCTGATGCTGAAACAAAGTACTGCCCAAACTGTTCAGATGGACAGCTCATTAGAGTGAGAGCCAAAGGCTTCCACAGCAAGACCCAGATTTTTCTGGATGCCAGGGAAGGGAAACAGCAACCTCCTAATCGAGATTCTGGCTTTGAAATGACCAAGCCCAAGTATACTTTTTTAAAAAGTATTATATGTTCCCTAAGACAGGTAAAAAGAAATTTACTGTGGAAATAAAAGAGAAAGGGGGGTGGGTAAAGAACTTATTCAGCAGAGAAGAAACTGCTAGTCTCTCTGTGTTCCTGAAATTGCTTGAGTTCGACCTTATTTCCTATCCTAGAAAAGCCCCTTGGAAGAAAGGTCTCGATAAGAACCACTTGAAAGTTCCAACTCCTTGGAAATGGGAAGGCCCTGCCATTTATTACTGTCAAATATGTTGCCTGCATGAATTATTCTGCTTGTCATCTGAAAGCCACACAAGAAAGCCCCCATGCACCTGCTGTTTGGTATCCCGATGCTTAAGGCTTTAATGGTACTGGTCGCAACTATCAGAAGACAAAACAGTTTTTAAAGACAACCGGCACTACATTCTGATCTTTGAACAGCTTACTCATCAAATTTAAGGGTCTTTTTACTGAAGTATCCACAACATCGAGCCTGTTCACATTTAAAGTGAAAGACCAAACAGCGATTTTCCTAAGTTGGCATAATTTAAGTAAATTACCACAAAACTGACCTTGGAAACAAAGAAAAATGGAGCAGGAGAAGGCCAGATTCCTTCCTGGCAGTACCATGGTGGCAAATATCCCAGAACTAAGAAAAGCTGCCAAGTGGGAAAGAGATAAAGAAAGGACTTTCCAAAAGCAGCCAGCCCAGGCACACTGACCTCCCAACAGCTGGAGGGAGACTGGAGCAGCACACAGGTAGGTCTCTGCCTTGTTCTTCATTGCAGCCCAGTTCAGAGTCACTCACTGAGCTCACAGGAAGCAGCCCCGTTTCCTAGTTGGCATCCCACATTCTATCAGCTGCAGCTGCAGCATTTTGAATCCAGCTTCTGCTTTCCCTTTTGTGGCAGGAATGGGGACTCACAATGGGCCAGAGAGACTTCAGCCTCAGAACCAAAGAGACCTCCCCGCTGCTGAGAGAAGGGCTCTCCCTCTGCTGAAAGGCAGTGAGGAACCGTGCCAGTTCTGATGGCCTGCGAGCTGCCATGATGACACAAAGACATGAGGCTGGAGCAGTCACCTGGGTGGGATGGCTGTGCCCACCCCTGTCAATCTCTTGTGTCTCAACTTTGGCCCAACAAATATAATGATAAATGAAAGTAGTTAATATAAAAATAATAAAAGTGAATGGTATGTGAATGGAGGAAACATAAAAGAAGAAAGTAAAAATGGTGATATTTAAAAGTTGCTCAGGGCTGCCTTCTGTAGTTGCCATAGAAATTTGAGATCCATTGGTTCATGTGTCTGACTTCCACTGAGCAAACTATGTACAAAGACATTGGGGGTGCTGGGTCAAAGATCTAAATGATGGGCCCCCTCTGGGATGTTGACTGCCACCAGAGTATCAGAGAGATCTTTAGTAACTTCACCTCCTGACCACTGGTCTAGGTCACCATTGCTGTGAAGGAGGGAGACAAGAAACATTAAAGCTGTCAGTTATGACCATGTTCAAAGAAAATATGAGAGCCATTCTTCATGCACAAACCTGAAAATTGAAACAATTTGGAAGGCTGTATCTGAGGATCTGAGTCTGGTGATACAAAGCACTAGAGGGAACAAGGCCTGGCAGTGGAGCATGGACAATAGGACCCCGAAAGTCTCATAAACACACATGGTCAGATGTTTCTTAATTGAGTGTCAGCCTACAGCTAGCTCCATGCACCATTTGAAAGTTGACAGGAAATATGTCTATATGTACTGAAAACTGAGTCATAATATTTTTTCTAGAAAGCTTGAAATCTGTTTTCAAATTTTCATGCCAAACTGACACGGAAGGGTACATACTTTTTGCAGTTCATGAGACTACGTTTTTGACAGAGTGTGGAAATACATAGAAGTATTTCCCTTAGTTTGAGCTTGCTATAATTTCAATTTTCATTTAGTAATTAGTACACTAAGAAACTCACCATCAGAAGAAAAAATGATTCTGAAGTTTTGACATTAAATGCGCTACCACACAAACAGCTTTTACCGTAGTATCCATTTTAGTTGTAACTTCTTTAAAGTGCCCAGCTCTCCTCCCATATCATTTAGCAATCAATAATATGTGGCTCACATATACCTACAGGCCAATCTTATCAAAGCAATTCCTCTGCTGTGGTTATCTCTTCTCAGGTGAGTAAGTTTGTGTCAACCTAATAAAAATTCACACACACACACACACACACACAATCTTTCATGATGCTTCAGGTAAATTTACAATTTTGCGATGAGCCATAAAAACTTAGAAATATAAGGCAAAATTTTACACTGAAATACCTGGTTGTAAGCGTCAGATCATATTGCTCTTTAACAGTATTTTTAAATAATATTTATTCCAACATACATGGGTGTGGGAACTCATGCATACCATAGGGTACATGTGTGAATATGGAGATCAGCAGGGTTTTCTCCTTTCACCACATGGGTACCAGGAATTGAACTCAGGTCCCTGTTGGACTGCATAAGGGTATCTTGGTTCTTGGCTGGGCATGGGCCTGGAACCCCGAGACTCCAAGGGAGAAATGGCAGGAGTTTGGCCACATCCCCAGAACCCAGGGTCCTGACAAGCAGTCTAATCTCCATGGACCTACCTTGTTCAGTCACGTAAGCCATTACAGCCTCTCCCAAAGTGCACAGGTAGAGGGTGTGACTACAGGCCTCAGGCCCTAGAGATTTTACATACTAATGAAGGTCAGAGGGTGGAGCCAATTAAGCATTCTACTCCAGAACCTCCCCTTTCTCCCTCCCTATTAACTCAGGTCTGCCCTGAGTCAGGTGGGGGGTACATCCAGATCCATCCACCACCTGCCATGAAAATAAACCCTTTTGGAACCAAGAACTTCCTCATATCATTGGGGCCTGCCTTCCAGCCTTTGGAACTCCAGATCTTTCTCCTGTATGTGGGTCCTCCGTGGCTGAAACACAGAGAAGTCCTCCAGGTGAGAGATTAAGCAGCTGCAGCTATGGCAGTGGTTGCGTTGAAGGCCTTTTCCACAGCTCCCCAGGCAGGCCCCCTTAGCTGGCTGGAACCACAGCTCAGCATGGGAGAAGCAGGAATCTTCACTGAGTCGATTCCTCATAGCACGACAAGCGCAGCGGGCCCTGCCCGGCATGGGGAATTATCACTCAGTCTTGGGTTCCACAAGGTGGGGCAGAGCTCTCAGGAGGACCTGGGGGGTTGATGTCTCTATTTGGAGGCCCCAGGTCCCCAGAGTCATCAGGTCGGCCTGCAGGCGCTTGGATTTGCTGGGTCATCTCCCTCATTCCAGTGTAACCTCTTGGAAGATCTTTTACCTACTACTTGCATGTGCACGTGCACTGCATGTGTTTCTGACTTTTGTTTAATGCGTGCTCCATATTTCTGGTATTTTAACAAAATTTGAAATGCAAAACTTTCAAAGTCACATTATCAGATAAATAAAAGTATTCCTGTAATGGCACAAACATTATTTCAATAAAACCTTCTTTAAACTCTATATACAGTTTACCACTATCATTGTCTGTATCTTAAGTGTTCCCTGAAAGGCCCATGAGCAGAAGGCGTAGGTGGAGCCTAGTGGAAATTTTAGATCACGGAATGTGCCTTTGAAGAGAGTTATAGGATGCAGTCTCTCCCCTGTCCACCCGTGTACACAAACACCTCCCCCTTGAGATAAATAGTTTAGTCCCACCACTTACATCCTTGCCATGGGTTCCACAGTGTTAGGCTAACCCACCGTGGATTAAGATTTCTAAAACTGAGCCTTTTCTCTCTTTAAGTGTTTATTTCAGGCACTTTTAACAGTAATGGAAAGTTTTACAAATACCAAATTACGTGTTTCCAAGCTTTCTCAAATACCTTATTATCAAAATTCAGCTATTTACACGGCATTTTTTACATGGATGTCTACTTAGACATCTCAAGCCTACCAGGTCCAAAGTGAGCTCGAAGTGAGCTCATATTCCTCAATCTCAAACCAGTTTCTCCCTTCATTCTTTTTTTTTTTTTTTTTTTTTTTTTTTTTTTGGTTTTTTCGAGACAGGGTTTCTCTGTATAGCCCTGGCTGTCCTGGAACTCACTCTGTAGACCAGGCTGGCCTCGAACTCAGAAATCTGCCTGCCTCTGCCTCCCAAGTGCTGAGGTTAAAGGCCTGCCCACCACTGTCCAGCTCCCTTCATCTTCTTAGTCCCCATTAATAGCAACTTTCCTAGTAGCTCAGGTCAAAGGTTTGATTCCATTCTCTAGTCTTTGTTCATCCCAACAGACCCGTAGCTATATCTTCAAATATATCTAGAATCTGAGCCCTTCTCACCCCATGGACACTGCAGTCCAAGTCTCTGTTATCTCTACTGTGAATTACTAAGAGCCACTGTGATGGTCTTTCAACCCACTCCTTTCCCTCTATTGACAGCCTGTTTTCTTCTCTAAACCGGATCATCAGTTCATGTTACTCCTCTAATCAAAGTTCTCTGGTTTTCCCATCTCAATCAGTGTAAAGTCTCAAAAAGTTTCTAGAACCTGCAAGCTTTTGCCTTACCCAAGCCTGTGTTGCCTCTCTGAATTCATCCGAGTCAGTGCCTCCCTCACTGACTGCTAAGAACATTCCAGCCACAAAGACACAAAGATTTCCTTCCTTCCCTCTGCTGGAAGAATCTGAAGAAACTTACCTGAAGGGGGCCTGTGTCCTCCCTTTTGCCTCTCGGGTACCCTTCCCACCAGCCTCATGACTGGCTCCTGCGTTTAGCCAGATGATTTTGCAAAAACTATTACTTAGCAAAGTATTCCTGATATGTATGTGCATGTACATGTATGTATGTATGAATGCATGCATGTATGTATGTATGTGTACGTGTATATGTGTAGTATGTACACATGAGTTATGTATTTACTATGTGTATGTATGTGCACAAGTATGTAAGAATATGTATGTGTGTGAATGTATTGTACACATATATATGTATGTGCATAAATGTATTATATGTGTATGTACCAGTGAGTATGAATTTAATATGTGTATTATGTATGTATATGTATGTGTATATGTGTATTTATGCATGCATGTGTATATGTATGTATGCATGTGTGTACATATATATGCATATGTGTGTTTGTGTATGTTTCTTGTATTCCTGATACTTTCCCTCCTTCCCAGACTTCATTCACCTCATCTCTGATTTATTTTTTCTTCCTCCTTAGTATATTTGTTGATACTGCCTTGTTTAATTACCTGTCAAACCAGGGCCCTACAAGATTGAGGATTTGAGGTTTTTCTATTCTGTCTCTAGTTTCAAGAACCAGATGTGGCTCATACTAGGAGCCAAATGAATACTTACAGAAATTAAATATCAGATCTTCTGTTGTCTCACATCAGATGTCCCCCATGGGATCTTTGAGTAAATGTTGTAGGTTCATGAACACATAAGCTTTTCAGTGCTTGCTGACACAAAAGAACAGAGTCCATATAAATGATACAAATGCACACACAGGCTTTCTGCTGGATGAAGTAGCAGGAAGAACATCACTATAAGTTTTAAATCTTTACTAAGGTACCTGTCTTCTGGGAACATTAGTTCCTATGCATACCATAGAAAAGAAATTATTTAAAAAGTCTCTCTCACACAGATGTTAAGAGGCCAAAGTTAATAATACACATGGAAAAGGGCACAGTCTACCATGCCACGCAAATGTCCCCTTCTTACCATTACTACCATCTACTGTAAGCATGGGTTACTTAGCAATGCATTCAGGAGGTAAACAAATCATACAAACAAATTCAAAATTGCTTCTCATAAACATTTAATCAGAATACTAATTCTATCAGCCTTCTCTAGATAAACTCCCTCACAAATTTAATTATAGAATAAGCATTCCAGCATGCTGTTTGAAATACAACTTTAAATTCCTTTTTCGTAGTATACTCCTCTTACAAAAGAAAATGCTTTGGTGTAAAAAAAAAAAGTTACTCTCAAAGCACACTTTACTGGTTTTGTTGAAAATAAAGGTTGGTTTTTCTTGAGAGAACAAATAGCCTTTATCTTTGCGCCACTTTGACAGGCTTAAACCAGACAGGAAATGCTCCATTATTAACAAAACAAAAAGTCCCTGCAGCCACGTGATGAGCAAAATGCATCTGATTTAAAAGGTCTTCTGAGACACCTGCTGACTTAGCAACAGTGTTTGGAGCTGCTGAGAGACCTAGCATGCACCTGGACTTGAATTTCTCAATTCAGACATGTGAAAGCTATGCCAGCCGCTGGGAAAATCCAAAAATAAAAAACTGTTTTCCTGAGAGACTCCACATACCTGGGTAAAATCTCCAACATCCAGCCTCATTGTTTAATCACTGTCGATAATTATTTGCTTGAGAAATGATGTTATTTCTTCATGGGGTCCCTTCTAAATCGCTACATAAATAACCGAGAATCACCACCGTTAGTGATTTTGGAAAACAAGAATCCACCAAAGAAATCTACCATGCAATGAGAGGAATTGCCAAAGTAGGGCTGTAAAACCTACTATTTACTATTAAGACCGGCTCCCCAACTAATGTTTATGGGCACCTACCTTGTGTCCGGCTCATTGGCACAGCAGGTTCAGCAGACAACTGTACCGATCAAACCTCTGTCCTCATTGTGGTTACTTCCATAACAATCTATTTATTACTTAAATAACCATGTTAGATAGTCACTATTATTTCTCAGTTCCATACACTAGCAATTTGCCCAAGGCCATGTATTTAATTATGGGAAAAACAAAAAGATACCCAAGCTGCACCTGACTCTTTAACTGCAAATCTTAACTGGGAAATCTCCAATCCAACAATTTCATATTGAACTTTTTGGCCAAAGCAATCAGCAAACTTTGTGTGTGGTGTGTGTTGTGTGTGTGTGTGTGTGTGTGTCTGTCTGTGGCCTGTGTGTGTCTGTGTGTGTGTCTGTGTGTCTGTATGTGTCTGTCTGTGTGCTCTATGTCTGTGTGTGCCTTTATATGTGTCTGTGTGTTTGCATCTGTGTGTGCATGTCTGTTTGTAGGTATGTATGTCTGTGTGTGTCTGTGTGTTTGTATGTATGTCTTGTGTGGGTCTGTGTGTGTTATGCCTGTGTGCATGTCTTTGTGTCTGTGTGTTTGCATCTGTGTGTATATGTCTGTCTGCATGTGTATCTGTGTGTGTGTCTGTGTGTGTCTGTGTGTGCCTCTGAGTATGTCTGTGTGTATGTCTGTGAGTCTGTGTGTGTGTCTCTGGGTGTGTCTCTGAGTGTGTCTGCATGTGTGTCTGTGGGTCTGTGTGGGGGTGGGTCTGTGTGTGTGTCTGTCGGTCTGTGTGTCTGTTCTGTGCTGGATAGAATACCATACAGATGTGAAGTGCATGAGAGAAAGTACATTTTGCTTTTTACACATGTGTATTTTCCAGATTTGAGTCTAAGTGCTTAGTAATTTGCTGGGTTAACTTTTATTTAGTTTTTTAGTTTTATTTTCTGAAATGAGGTCTCACTGAGTTGCTAAGTAGAAAAACCTGCTGCCTTAACCTCCTGAGTGTCAGGGACTAAAGACCTCACTGCAGGTCTAACTTGGGTTAACTCATTTAAACATGACAACAGCTCTGAGATGTTACTGCTTTTCTTATTTTTCATATGACAAAACTAAGCATCAGATGACACAAGTCATTTCATTTGAGACAAACTCCTTTAACTTTTTGCAACTCTCTAAGAAAGCCATTCTTTATATTGAGCTATGATGACCCATTGACTTCTGCTCCAGTTCTGAAATGTCTCTCACAAAAGCTGCCCCCACTTCTTGTGAAAATGAAGACAATGATCACAACAATTTTGAATAGTATAAACAGACAAACAGATAACTAAAAAAAATTATGTGCAGTAGTTGAATCCAATTAGAGAAGAGATTGCATTTGACCAAAACTCATATATTAAACATTCAGACAAAGGAAAAAGATTCCATTTAAATTAAACTTAATCTTGGCTTTTTATAAGGTCTTTATCTTAAGAGCTTAAAGTCTTAGATGTTAGAAGAATCATATAAATTGTCCCTAAAGATAATTTCCAGGAGCAAAATCAAACTGACAATTTTACCTCGTCTGGTAGACTAGAGATGAACCTAGAGTCTCAGTGCTTGGCATACCTGTGTGAGAACTTCACCTGGTAAAAGATTAGTCACAAGAGGTGGCTCCTTAGGGGAAGTGATTGACTTACATTGGGATTATCATCAAAAGGCTGAAACAAATCAGATGTGATGATATACTCCTTTAGTCCCAACACTTGGGAGACAGAAGCAGGTGGATCTCTATGAGATAGAAGTTAGCCTGGTCTACAATGTGAGTTCCAGGCCAGCCAGGGCTACATAGTGATACTGTCTCAATCGAAAAACAACAAAACAGTACAAGGCTAGATAAGAAACTAGGTAAGTGTTTTTGATTGCCCTTTTTACCATCATCTGTTTTCTTGCCTTTTTGCTACACCACATCCCGAACTAATTAGACTAACCAATGCTAACCAAAGTGCATCATTCTTAAAACCTCTAGGAAACAGGTATCAGATGGAACTGTAAACTTCATTAGATCCTGAACACTGCTTTAAATAAGTCACTGTTCAGAAATCCCAGTCATTATTATTTTTGAGCAAACTATGATGAGGTACCAGAGGCCTAATCGACTCTTGTTTCAATGTTCAAGGTTTCCAAGCCTAATGCAAAATCTCTTTAGCATTGAACAATTTAAACTATTTATCCCAACTAAGCATGAAATACAAAAAAAGCATAAAATAACACCTAAAAAGTTATGTTTCTCAAAAGTCTCACTTTGTGTGGAAGGTTTTTAAAAATAGCATGAGTTGCAATCAAAGTTAAACAACGACTGGCAGCAACCTCAGAACTATATTGTCCATGGTGGTTACATAGAGCCAATCTGATGTTAAGAGATGATTGGATTACACAGCATAATAAATGTTGTTCATTCTAAAGATTTCCGAAACTATCCCAACGGCATGAAATACAGCTCCTAACAAAGCACTGCAGGTCCGTTATGTTCTCCACTTGGTGCAGTGTTTACTAATGGTTCCAGGCTAAATAGTAACACACCTAGCAGACTGAAAAACATACTACTAAAGTCAGGTATACATAAGCCAATAGTGTAACTCTGATGCATGACTTGGTTAACTCTATTCAAATGGTTACTCCTCGAACATAACAAAGAACAACAAATGGGTGTGTAGCATCAGCCAGAGAATCTCCTTTACACTACTAGTTGGACTTCTGCGAAAGTCTCAATGGCTAATTGTTTCAAGTCGCCCTGAATCAAAGAAGAGCTATACTGACTACTTCTGAAACTAGTTGGGAAGAGTCTGGGTAATTTGTTTAAAGTGCCTCACATCTTATAGTACTTGGAAAAAAATAGAGTGGGCACTTCAAAAATATCTGTTGAAACAATATGGAATAGTACTGCTATAGTTACTGTGGTTGTTTGAATATGCTTGGCCCAAGGGTAGTGGCACTATTAAGAGATGTGGTTTGTTGAAGGAAGTATGTCACTGTGTAGGCAGGCTTTGAGGGTTTCTAGTGCTAAGCTCCACCCAGTGCAGAAGAGAGGGCCTCCTTCTGGCTACCTTCTGATCAAGATATGGAACTCTCATCTCCTTCTCCTGAACCATATTTACCTACAGGCTGCCATGCTTCCTGCCATAATGATGATGGACTGAACCTCTGAAACTATAAGCCAATCTCAATTAATTGTTTGCCTTTTTTTTTTTTTTAAATAAGAATTGTCTTGGTCATCGTGTCTTTTCCTGGCAATGGAAACCCTAACTAAGACAGTTACTAGCCATAATAACAATAAATGAGGACAAACGTCCATGTTTTGATTCTTGCTGGAGAGATTTTAATAGGAAAGCTTAATGAGTTCATTAGTGTGCTCTACATTGCTTTACTGCCTTTCCTAAGTCTATTCTCTAAGCCATTCTGCAAGGGTCCCCAACAACCAAAGTTCCTTTAGGGACCAGCGAACTCACCTGAAAAGATGTTTGAGTATGAATGGATGTTTTTGCCTCCGTATGTGATAGTGATACAGGAAGGGTGTGGCCTCACACCCCACTGTTTATAACAGTCAACAGAATACTTTTCTAAATCCCACACACAGGTTCAACTATGTCATCAATACCATTAATACAGAAAGAAAGGATTGTTTCCCTGCAGGTCTGAAAGCAAGCCAGGAAAGGAAATGAAGAGATGAGTTATCAAAGACCACTCCGCTGGTGAGTAGCAAAGCCAGGATCTGAGCTTATAATCAAGCTTGATCCCTGCCCCCTTCACACCCTGTCACAAAACTCCTTATTTCCAGTAGAAAGACATGGCTTAAAGGTCACAGAACTGAGGAATGTATGTTCCTTTCTTTGCAAGGACCATTCTTTCACATCTATGATCATATTTAATCCCCAAGACAACCTTAGGAGAAAAACATCATCTTCATCACCACCACCACCACCATCACCATTATTAGTCTTAGTGTACAGATAAAAGAATTGTACACAGAGAGAGTCAAGTTAGATTTCACTTCTTCCTCCTTTCCAGGACTTGGAAAGGTCTACTATAGTGCTAATATACTTACCTTTTTCACTATTTGCTGTGAGATCATGTTATTTATGACTTTATATTTGAAGCATAAAGAGACCTTGATCAATGATAAGCACTCACTGTGTGTCTGGTAAATGGATGAGAGAATGAAAAACTCATTAGTAGTCTCATGGTATAATGCAACACCTCTAGACTATGAATGCAAGTTAGGTGACAAACTCTTGTCTGGTCTCTGTTGTAGCACAACTGTACCAGCAAAGGGCAAAGACTACCCCAGGAGTCATACACGATTACTGATAACCCCAAACCCAGGATCCCAAATTGCCAATGGTTGTTTCAGAAATATTATTACATCTGGATTGACCTGAGTAATTATAATACACATTCATGGTTTCATAAATGTTCTGAACCAGCAGGGAGTCAGATATATAGGAATTTGTCAGATACACTACCTGTCATTTTGGAAAGATAAACAGAGGAAGAGTCAGAAAATATAAAATTATAGTTCAATAACACATAGAAGAAATGCAATTATAAGTTGACTATAAAGCACTCTTAAACATCTAACTGAAGCTAGACATGGTTACATATGCCTGTAACACCAGTACACTAGAAGCAGAAACAGAAGCATCATATGAAGCCAGACTAGGCTCTACAATAACAATGATGATGATGATGATGATGACGATGATGGTGGTGATGATGATAAGCATCATAAACTATATTGAACTCTAGTTGATAATACAAAACTTTAATTACTAAGGGGAGATGTCTATAATTAATCTTGAAATGTACTACAATAAGATGAATAAAAAGGTTGCTAGGCAAATATGCATGCCATAAGTCAAATATACTTACGTATTATTTATAAAGCCTGGGGGGTTAGGGCTAGAGATGTAGCTAGCGATAGAGTCCTTCCCTAACATGCTCACATTACGTTTACTAGTGTTCACTATCCAATGTTTTTCAACTTTTCTGTGTATTTGAAATATTCCATAATAAAACATTAGAGAAAATTCACAAGCAGCAGAATCATAGCTGAATCATTACAAAGCCTGCTGATTATTAAGTCTTCAGTCTATAACCAATACATCATCTCCTTCTCAAAATCACCTATCCTACCCAACAGATTATTGTAAACTAATTTGCCTAGAAGAAACTAAATGAAAGGTTAAATCACTTTTGTTCCAGTTCACCAGCTAGCAAAGGGTAAAACTGAAATTTATTCCTATGGATCTCTACTTCCAAAAGAGATATGCTATACGCTGTGCTATACTCATAGGAAAGTGCTTCTGTGTGAAACTATGAACAGTTCCAATGACAAAGCCACTCCATCCACATCATACCCTGTTAACACTTTGACGGGACTTCCCACTGCGTATGGAAAAGAGAGAGAAAGTAGGCAAATCTGAAAAAAAAAAAAAAAAATAGACTAGTCAAGAGAAGAAGGCAGAAAGGAAGAACTCCCATTCTTCTGCCTCAAAGAGAGAGCCTGTCGGAGGTCCAAGCCTGGGCTAGGAATACATCCCTGGTCAAGAAAGGAAAGCAATGAGAAAAGAAGTATCCTGCCCTCCTCGCCTGCTGCCTAGGACTAGCAAAAAAATAAGTTATAAGGAAAAATCTGTGTCTCTCCTTGGTTCTCTCTCTCTCTCTCTCTTCTCTCTCTCTCTCTCTCTCTCTCTCTGTGTGTGTGTGTGTGTGTGTGTGTGTGTGTGTGTGTGTTTGTATATTCACGTATTCTCATGTATACCAAAGGCTCACCTCAGGTTTCATACTCAAGAAAACTTTCACTTTCTTTGAAATAGGGTCCTATTGTTCTGGGGCTCATCAGTTATGCAAGACTGTCCTAGAGCTCCCCCTGCCTCTGCTTTGCCAGCCTTGGGATTATAAGCACAAACAGCATTTTTACATGGTTTCTGGGGATCAAACTTAGGTCTTCATGCTTATAAAACAATTCACTTTGCCAAATGAATCATTCCCTCAGCCCATTCATGACAATTTTTCTATAGACTATTAATTGGTACTTCACGTTCTTGAACAATCAACTTTAAGACATGTATTAGCAAATATGGAGAACTGCCTCTTCTTTCATGTTGTATGTGTATGTACTCGCATGTATGAGACATACATCTATGTGGGATATGCAAGCACATTTGGGCAGGTACATATGGAGGCTGAAGGTTGACATCAAGAGTCTTCCTAAATCCCTCTTCATCTAATTCATTGAGGCAGAGTTGCTCAATTGTACCCAGATCTCACTAATATAGCCTGTCAAGGTAATCAGCTTGATCCAGGGACCCACTGTCTGCTCCTTCTGAGTGGGATGACTTGTAGTTTTAGAAATCCTGAATGTGAGAAAAATCACAAAGTACAGTATCCAAAAAACTGAGAACCATGGATAATGAGACACAGCTTTAATCCCAGCACTAAGGAGGCAGACGCAGATGGACCTCTGTCAGTTCGAGGCCAGCCTGGTCTATACAGTAAATTCCAAGACAGCTAGAGTTTCACAGTGAGACCTTGACTTTAAAAAAAAAAAAAAAAAAAAAACAAACCCAACAACAATAACAAACAACAAAACTATGTGGTCAAATGCAAAAAAACAAAACAACAACAAACAATGGGTAAAGATATTTACTATAAAGTCTGAAGATCTGAAGGATCCATGAGGTAGAAAGAGAGAACCAACTCTTACAGGTTGACTTTCAGAATCATGCCATACCGTATACATCCACAGACACCACACAACACACATGCACACACTCACACATACACATGCTCACATGCATACACACACATACTCACATGTGTGTGCACATGCACACACACAAACAGTAATAAATAAATAGATAAATAAATAAATGTAAATTTTTTAAAGAAAAATACCTGTAAGATCATAAATATACACTGTGCCCATGCTCAAGATGTACATAAAGAAACAGATTTGAGTTAAACTGGAAGTACAAACCTGTTGCACCTAAAGTCAAAGAAAAAGCCAGCTGAGGAAAGTTAAAAGTCAAAACCGTGATTTATTACTCTGAAAACTCTTTAATTATTCATGGAAACTCAAGTTACTTAACATTTAAAACAGCAGTTTTCTCAGAAAGCATCCCTAAGGTATATAGCAGTTACAAATAACCAAGCGGAAGGGAGGCTAAGAGCCCATCATGGGATGTACTGGACCACCCATCATCAACAACTGCCTTTCTGAATCAGGACACCTTCAACAGTCTCAGCTCTTCCCTAGGTCAGCAGAGAACTACAGAGTGATGCAGAAGAAAGCATTCTGTTCAAGTAGTGTGGTGGGTGAGGCCAGAGGATGACAAAGCTAGCGAGAGAAAAGAGGAGCTGGTGTACAAGAACCTAAAACACAGTGGCAAGTGGGTATGACTCACACACTGGCATTAGACCCCCCTCTTACAGCAGGAACACTGGGCCTCTGTGAGGAAAGAAAAGGAGTCTCCATGAATAGCCATCTCTACAAAGAGCAGTTATTGTCTCCTAAAAGACACAAGCTGTGGCTGGAAGCTGGCACCGATAACAATACATAGGTTTCTGCAGCCCCAGAACATCACAGGCAGAGACTTGGCCTGCTGATAAGAATTCCATGACCAAATTAGGAGCAGTCCTGGACTCACTGCCCTTCTGAAGGCAGATGCTCCTGGAAGAACCAGGTTCAGTTCTGACCACCAACTCTTCAGAAGGGCATTCATCATTGTAAAACAATTCCCAGAGGAGCAGTGAGGCTGGAAGCTGAGAACTAGATAAAACCTTAAGATTGGTCATTTAAACATTATAACCGTTTATTATTACACCTGTATACCTCTATAGCTAAATCTTTACCCTTAATAACTTCAAAATAACTTCTTGCAGGAATTACTGATTCATAAGAAACAAACATTGTAAGGCCTTCACTAGATTCTGTCAAGCTGCCTTTTTATGAAGGAAGTGCAAATCTACAATCTCCTTGTGACTTACTTAGAATGCCCAAAGCTTCAAAGAGCACTGCTGTGGTAAGGTTACACACAACCTCTGCACTCACCATTGACTACTCAAGAGTCCAGTGGCTCAAGAGGAGGTAGCCACACACTCTGTAATCAGATGTGTAATGTGCCTAACAAACATAAGTATTAAGTCAGAGGTAAACCATATGAAGCCTGTCACATTTATAATCACTTTGGTACAACCTCACTTGATACTTCAACTTAATCTTGATAGTTTGCAAATACTGGCCAACAAATCAGTCAGTGTTAGTTACTCCAGGGGGAGGGAGGAGGGGTGTGATTTAATGAGAAAGCAAGCAGGAAGAGACTCTAAAACAACACAACAAACTCTTCTTATCAGGGGACTTAACACACAAAGCTTCCTGCATCATGCTTCTTAATTTGTGAGTTGTTAGTTTTGTTTGGAGTGTTTGTGCTTGTGACTGATGTGTGTGTGTGTGTGTGTGTGTGTGTGTGTGTGTGTGTGTGTGTGTGTGAAGAGAGAGAGAGAGAGAGAGAGAGAGAGAGAGAGAGAGAGAGAGAGAGAATCATTCACCAAATTGCCCAAGCTGCCTTCAAGCGTACAGTCTTCTCACTCCCGCCTCTCAGGCAGCTGGGATTACATACAAGCCTGTAGCACCATGCACAGCTTTCATTATTATCATCACAAAAATATGGGTTTTAATTGTTTGGTTGTCTTTATATATTTTGAGTTTGTTTTTAATAAAAAATAAACTTGGGAGTCATTTTTGCAGTATAAATTTAAATATGTTTGAAATAGTTTAAAAGAAACTAAAATAGTAAATTAACAGGACACTCAGTACTAGCCACATGACTCAAATAGAATTAATTCACTTTCTGTTTCCTAGTATAAGCACTCACTCACTCAAGAAACACTTGAAGAGAGAGAGCAGAAAGGTGGCTTAGCATTAAGAGCATGTGTTGCTCTTGCAGAGGACCTGAGTTTGTTTTCTTACATGGTGGCTCACAACTGTCCCTAACTCTAGTCTCTGAAGATCTGATGCTCTGTTCTCAATTCTTTGGACATCAAGTATGCCACAGTACACATACACGCATGCAGACAAAATAAAACAATACAATAAAAATAAATCTAAGAGAAAAAATTTAAAAACATTGGAAGTCTATTTTAATAATTCTAGTTTTTAATAGGGGCTGGAGAGATGACTCCGCGGTTAAGAACATGGCTGTTCTTTCAAAGGACCCAGGTTCAATTCCTAGTACCCACATGGCAGCTTACAAATGCCTGTAACTCAACTTCCAGTGAATCCAACTCCCTCACACAAACATACATGCAGAATAAATACCAATGCACATTAAAAAATTAAAAAAAAAAAAACCAGAAGTACTGTAGAAGCTAGGTAGGTTGGAACAAGCCTCAGCTCTGGGGAGGATAAACCAGAGGATCACAAGCTCCAGGCTAGCCTGGTCTACAAAGCTACTTCGTTGCCAAAATACAAGAGGTGTAGAAAGTAGAACAGCCATGCAATGTTAGACTGATCAGGTCTGCACCCCATTGTGTCCTGCCCTTTCTGCTAACTTATTGGCAAGAAAGGAAGGATAACGGTTTGCCTGAAAGCCTTAGGTGTCTGTGCCTAGGAGGATAAGCGTTTGAACAAAAGAAAAGAGAGGTAGGGCAAAGATACAATTCTCAAAAAGGAAGAAGATAGTCTTAAAAAACAAAAAGGCCAATCTTCTCTCCAGAGGACCGTCCCTCCATCCCTCCATTAGAAGAAGGATTAAAGGGATACATTGAGCTTTTAGACCAGATTCTCTTTCTCTAAGGCTCCGACATCCCTCTCACACTGCCTCAGATAATCACATTAGTTTTGTCAGTAAAAGCTCTCTTTTCATAGAATGCATCTAAACCGCTTAAACCACCCAGAGAGGGTGCATACATTATCAAACGCCAAGACAAACGGAAGAGATTTTCCCTTTTATGTCTTACTATTTCACCGTGTGTATTTGCATGCTCAGAAGACTAAGCTAAAATAATGAAAATATTTAACTTACTATCAGCTAAAAGAAAGACTACAAAATTTAAGGAACTGCAGCCTTCTTTAAAAGTGCTTTTTACGCTACATATAGGCGTCATGATTTTTAATGTGGCCTGAACTGTCAAATGACAGAGGTTTTCTATTTTCTTTACCCTTCCTCCCTGTGTTCTGCCGGCCAAGTCCATGATTATTTCTGCATGACTGTTGCAGCTTCTGTTAACAGTAAACAAAAGCAAATAGAGACAATGTGCAAAGACAAATTAGAGAGAATGATAGCTGAATTGACGTGGAAAATGCATTTAGTCACTGCCCAAGGATACTCTAGAGACGTACACACGGTACAGATCAAATTGGAAGTAACCGGCTTTCTCTCACAAGCAGGTTATCTCACCGCGCTAAGCCTGAGTTACAGACTCAAAAAGGTCTGCTGATTGTCAGCCTTTACAGAGAAGGAAGTGCATCAGAGGGAGGAGGAGTTCTGACTAAATGGAACCATCCAAGTGAAAGAGCGGTCCCCAGCTGGGTAGTGTTCCAGGGATTAGTGGGCTGTGAGGACAGATAGGGTCAAGAAAGGAGAGACAGAATGAGCAGAGAGCAGAGAGAGCTGAGGCTGAGTTCAGGATCGAGGCGCAGTGAGAAAGAAAATTAAATGTTTAGCTAACTGTGGGAAGAGAAGAAACTGGCAATGGGCGGCTCTCAAACCAAGGACAAGACAAGTAGTTTTTGTGTAGGGTGGACAGTTCTAGACCACCCTAAGCTACAAAGTGAGCTTTGTCTGTCTCAAAAAATAAATAAATAAATAATAATAAAACAACAACTTTGTATTATCACGTCCAGCTTAATTGAATACATGTTAGTTTCCAGCCTGTTATGTGCAGATGTTCACTTTATACATAAAGGAAAATAACTCTGAGAACAAGTGAACTTATTTTATTTTAATTAAAAAAATTTAAGCAAGGTGTAGTTTTAGTAGTTCAGTGGGACAGTTGAAAGAGCTTTTGAAGTTTGGCTGTCATGTAACCGATTAAATTTTCATTTCCAGCACTCATTCTAGCTGTGGAGTCAAAAAGATCCTCAGAACGTAATTGTCCCTTGCTTTTAAAAACTTTTATTCTTAACAGAAGAATAGTTAAAAGAACACATACGATAAATGATGTGGACAGCAAAAGAATCTTTAAAATGATAAAGATAATTTAAGTTTACAAATATATAGGTTGCAAATATATAGGTTTACAAATATATATAGTTGCATCTATAGAACCTAAAATCAACGTCTTTATATTTCTCAGGACCATAAATTCGGATCTTAGGGTAAGGATTTGCAACTATTGATGTCTGTCTGAGGCATATGGGACAAAAATGGAGCAACTCAAAGAGGTAGCCATCATCCAAGACGCTCAGGAATAAGTGGCAGCTTGGGGCCACGCCCTCCCAGTAACACCTACAAGATAGATACCCTTTCTCAATCCGCTGCTCATCGTATCGATCACACTTCATGCATAAAGCATTTTCAATGTTTAGCACCTTACTGAGTAACTATACACTGTGACAAAATGGCCATTTATGAAGTTTCTTCCATGTGTTACATACATTTAGGCATGATACATAGATCACAAAATTGAATAAGCCACGTGTACAAAGTACAGCTCAGGATTTGGTACACAGCACCTATTCTATTAACAGCAACCATTGGTCTCATGCAGTAATTGATGATTTTTATCCTCAATTCTCAGACAAGGAAGCTGAGGCTAAGAAAGGATATTTAAAACATCCAAGAAAACATAATCAGAGGATGCAACTCAGAATTGCTAGCTCCACAGAGCCCCTACATCATCAGTATGTCATCCTCTGAGAAAAGCCAAAAAGTAGTTTGTAAATGAGGACAAGATATTGTCCTATTACCTTGATAGGCCAAGAAGGCAAAGGCGGTATGGGTAGTTCACCATGGCCAGGTTCATCCAGGTCTCCAAGATCCAGTCTTTCAGGTGTTGGATGTCTTCAGAGTTTAGAAAGACTCTGGTAAGTCATGGTAAAACACTGCCTGTAGACAGAATGACATTGCTGTTACCTGAAAAATGTTAGTCAGCAGAAGCCTCCACGAATCTCTTGTTCTTCACTTTGCATTATAGAAAATACAACTTTCTATGCCACTTCACCAAGAATTTTTGCACCATCCAACAAAGTGCTTTAATGAAGTTTGATCATTCCATGACAGACAAGTGGAACTTCATTGTGGGACTTACCAAAATTAGTATTCTTTATTATGTTTCATTTTAATTTAAAGTATTTCATATTTATTTAACTTGAAATAAATAAGAATACTATAGAACAATATGAATAAGCAACCAGTTAAAACAAATAGATACAGCTAACATAGAACATTGAACAAAGATGCTAGGCAAAGTAAAACCCCACTATATATATATTATATATAATATGTAATAAAATTCCAATTACTGAAAATTCAAGAACCTGTAAAATCAAGCTGAGCTGAAGGCATGAGGACAATGCTGGGCTGTGCAAGTGTGCCAGTGTGTCTAAGAACGCCATTAGATTTCTGAGAGCCTGATGATGTTGTCTAGTGATGTGTATGATAAGTATATCAAGCAACTCATCAGCCTATGCATTTTGATTTCACTTATTTTCAATATTTATATTATCTTTAATAAAACATGTGCTTTTAAAAGTGAGGGCAGGACTGAAAAGATGGCTCAACAGTTAAGAGCAGTGGACGCTTTTCCAGAGGACACAGGTTTGATTCCCAGTACTTACATGGTACCTCACAAAAATTTGTAACTCCAGTTCCAGGGAATCAGATGCCCTCTTCTGACCTCTGTGGACATCAGGCACACAGATGATACAGAAATATACATGCAGGCATATTTTATGTATACCCATATACATAAAAGACTTTAATTAAGTGAAAGTATTGAGTAAATGAAGTTCAATTTAAAAATGTAAAACCATTCTTTTAGGTAAAACCTGTATTTGAAAGTCAGTTAATGGCACCCCAAGACCTGTGGATGTTCTCTGAACATTTTACACTGCTTTTCCTAAAATCTTCAGTTACAATCTTCATAAACACGCCACAGGAAATCAAGTCCTCAAACTGCCAGATAGGAGCAGAAGCAGCAAGAGCTCTAAATGGTCAGGGAAATAAAACGAAAGGAAGAAACTGTAACTCACCTAAGTTTCAACACAACGAGCACAAGCCAGTCAAAAGAAATATCTTAGCATGGAGAGCCCATCGTTAACTCACAGTGGATAGTTACTAGGAGAGGGAGAGTCCATTGTTTTAAGTAGTGTGGCCACTGGTAGGTCAACCACGCTCCAGTAGACAGTCACGTGTCTATATGCAGTACAAATTGGACTTGATAAGTGTAAGGGAGGAGGAGGAAGAAGAGGAAACACAAAGTTTTGTAACTGGGGAAGAAGATATGAATCTGGGAGGACTTGAGAGAGAAGGGAGAAAATATGGAAAATGCATTGTACAAAAGATTCAACAACAAACTAACAAGAATTAATTTAAAAACTACAAAAAAGCAAATAAAATACACATTAAAAATAGTTTTGGAAAAAATAAAATGGAAACTGAGCGTTAACAGGATGATTGGAAAAATAGCACAGCTGTTAATGAGAATCCAGGAACATCTATACAACAGCGGGAAACATGCCTTTTACTCTGAACAAGTCTCTGAGTTTGTTTGGATCATGTTCATGTCATGTTACCTAACGGCTAAATGAGGACATTTCATCCTGAACCAAGCTGCAAGCAAGCCACCATAAGAGCTCCTGATGGCAATGACAGGTTGATCATCAGCTCCCAGGATTATTCTCTTCAGATGTCTGATTAACTGCAAAATCAGCCAGTGCTTGTTCTGACATCAGGAAGTTTAAGTGCTTAGAATCCTGAGGGTTGAGAAGGTGAACATAGGTGTAAATGCTCACGCCATCAAAGCAACTTTTGTCCAGAACAGAACTTGAGTCTCGTATGCTTTCTTCCAAATAGAATTTCCAGAAAGTTGAATCAAAAATGCCTACTCAAAGGACAGGGTGTGGTGCTTCCAAGAACTCACAAAAAGTGATTTAAGTTTGTAAAACATCATACATTTTGTATTGAATGTAAAATTTCTCTCTCTCTCTCTCTCTCTCTCTCTCTCTCTCTCTGTCTGTCTCTCTCCCTCCTTCCCTCCCTCCCTCCACCCCCTCTGTTTTCTGAAGAATGCAATACAAAAACAATACCAAGCACATCTCTAAACACAACAAGTTTTGTCCAGCAGCAGACAAAACTTGACCTATTTAAGAATTTTTACCACATGAACTCTGTTGCCACAGTTCTGATTTTGCCAAGAAATTTAAACAACTACTTGGTGTGGTTTTATATTTTTTAGTTTAAATCTTTAAGCCTTCTTCATTTTCTTTGTCACAAACATAAAACAGTTGAGATGTGTTGCCATTGGTGTCTGCCCAGAAGGCGAAGCAGAGCCAGAGTGAATAGGTTCCATGGGGATCTAGTTCTGCCAGGAATGCTAAAAGTGTTACTGTTCTTCGAAGAGAAGTGAAGAGGTTTGGGCAGCCTACTTGAGGCAGGTAGCCAAGGTCCCTTGAGCAAGGGCAGGGGCAGAGGCAGCAGCATGAGCCTGGCCAGCCACACAGGTCCAAGGTCCAGTAATGAATGCTTCAGGAGACAGAACTCTTCCCCAAGTGTTACGGCTCAGTAAAAAGCCACCCTCATATGATCCTCAATGAAATAATTTGTGTGCTTAACTCCATTTGGGTAGGGACTCTATAAACATTGAGGAGTGGGGTGGGATTTAGGGGTAGGTGTTTTCTATTGGCTGTGTTTGAGATGTTAGTGATGTCCTATTTGCATGAAAGGACTAAAGGTGTTGCAATATACGACTGAAGGCCCACAGTCCTCTGAGTGGGGTGTCATGGTTTTGTGTCACAAAGCAGGTAAAAAATGGGTAGGGAGAGGCTCAACTCCTGCTGATCTCAAGTCTCTGAGAATCCCAAGGTTTGAGCTCACTTAACCTTACCAGTTCTTCTGTCTTGAGGCAGAGCCCACTTGCCCTACAGTGCATTTATAAAAACAATCAGCCTGTGGCTGAGTGAGATGTACAGAAGTTTCTCAGGAGCACCAAGGAGAATTGTCAAGCTGTAGTTCTTTGTCTGCTTGCCTACAAACATCTGTGTCCTTGATGTTAGCCTGCAGAGAAAAATCACAGGCACCCAAGTGTCCCTGCAGGCAGCCTTCCCAGGCCTGCAACTTTTAGAAGCTCAGGTCTTGTTTTGTGGGTGGATGTCAATAGGTTTATGAGGTTTGAAGCATAACTTTGTTTCTGAAATAAAAATAACGTTATAGAAGAATTGTCACTGCAGTGTGTCTGAGACATTTTTTAATATTGCTACCGTGTCTCTGACCCTAAAAATGCAACTCTCCTCCTTGCTTGGTGGTCTCAAATTCTACAGAACAGAGACTGTTTTTTTTTTCACCACTTACACACACACACACACAACTTAAAAAGAAAGAAAGAAAGAAAGAAAGAAAGAAAGAAAGAAAGAAAGAAAGAAAGAAAGAAGAGGAAGGAAGGAAGGAAGGAAGGAAGGAAGAAGGAAGGAAGGAAAGGAAAGAAAGAAAGAAAGAAAGAAAAGAAAGAAAGAAAGAAAGAAAGAAAGAAAGAAAGAAAGAAAGGGAACTAAAACAATTGCCAACCTCCAAGATGTTGACATCGAGGGAGAATGGAGGAAGTGGCCTTAAAGGACTTTGGAGTTCTAGGCTAATTGTCAGACTACACAGCAGAGAGGAGGTGTGAGCTGTTGGCATAGCTGAGGAAAGTTCAGGCCCTAGGTCAGAGCTCCTGAGCTAAGGAAGCCACAGGGATCCAGAGAGTAAAGAATACACAGGACACTGATAGGCATGTGCCCCTCCCCTCCTCCATCCCCTTTACCCCAGAGTTTCAGGACCTGGTCATCTGAAGCATTGAGACAACTGTTGAGTCTTCCAGGCCAATGGCCTTAGACTCTAGAATGGGAGCTTCTACACCAACTGCTGCCAAAATTCAAGCACCCAGAACCCAAGCTCTGCATGGGGACTGTGACCCATGGAGCTAAGGGTCCCAAAACCCAAAGATGTCCAGGTTCTGTCACAATAGCAGTTGCTACTTGCTACAGCTTCTGCCTGGCTATTGCCATAACTCACTGCTCTCCAACACTGAAGGAAAATATAGTCTTCCAGAAACCAGCCTTCTTAGCCCACCCATGAGTACCATCCAGATGAGCAAAAGAACTCCTGGTGACTGGTAACAGTTGCACACACGTGTACTTCCAGTACTTAGGAGACTAACAAAGAAAAATCATGAGTTTATGGCTAGAATGAGTAACCCCACTCTTGTCTCAAACGCAATAAAAAGGAGGAGAAAGGAAGGAAGGGAGGGAGGGAGGAAGGGAGGGAGGAAGGGAGGAAAATATACAGTGTTGGAGGATATAGCTCTGTTGAAAGATTGGTTGCCTATGAAGTATGAAGCCCTGGGTTCCATCTCAGAACCACGTGAAACCACACACGATGTCTGCTGCACACCTGTAATCTTAGCACTTGAAGGTGAAGACGGGATACCCGGAGATACATGAGACCCTGCCCTATCCTCCCTAAAGGGACAGCCTTGAAAAATGTGTTAAATGAGGCCTGACTAAAGGGAAGGGATTCCCCATAGTGTCAGTGTTCAACAAACACCAGCAACGCTTTCAGCTTCTCAGCCACATCCCACATGAACCCCTAGAAAGAGTTCACAAATCTGCAAGTAAAACTAGAATGTTAAAAAAAAAAAAAGTTACATTGAACCTTTGCAGAGCGTATGAACTAGATATTAAGCTAGATCAGAAAGATTTCTCTGAAACATTGTGCAATTTATGTGTCTTCCCCAGATATGTGATCCTTGTTCCACTTTTGAACATCCCATCACACAATCTTAAGTGCAACAAATGAAAATGGGTTCTGTACACAGGTATGGTGACAGCACCTGTATTCTCCACAGAAGAGAGATAGAGAAAGAAGGTTTTGCCAACTCCTAGTACAATAGACCTTTTTATTATTCCCATTTGACAGATGAGAAGACTGAAGTGTAGAGTTAAAAGCTTACCCAGTTTTAAACATCAAAGTAACAAAAGTAAGAACTGAAACCTTCTGCATCTGGCTAAAATCTTCCCTACTAAACTATCTCCCAGGAGATCTGCACACAGAGGTGAACACGTAATTTTAGTTTGCAAAGGAAGCTGTCTAGAACCAGAGAGGTCAAAGATCTGCCCTTTAAACATCTTCTCTGGTCAATTCTCTGGGAACTGTTCCCACATTATCTTCCACTTCTGCCCTTCCAATGATAGAGTTTGCCCGACAAGTCTTTATTCCCACTGCAGAGCCTGTACAGCAGCAGGGTCTCCTGGAGGCAGGATGGGCCCTCTGCCTAGATTAAAGAGCAGGAGGTAGGCAAGAGAAGTCTCCCTGTGGCTCCTGAACAAAAGGGAAGTCACATCTAAAGAAGAGAAGAGAGGTATAGCAGTCCGGTTTCTCACAGAGTAACAACAGGAATCTTGTGGAAAGTGAGTCTAGACCCCACTTGCCATTGGCATACCCAGGATCTCCTTTCTTTTACTTTCTACATATTTAGACTCTTAACGTTCCAAAGAAGAAAAGAAATCACCAATGGACAATTTGGGAACTATAGGTCAATTCACATCTCTAATTTCTACTGAGCTCACCCAGGAAGCATTTTCTGAAGTCTCCTGAATACCAAGCACACTGGCAAATTCTCCCATTCTAAATAATATGATATTCTCCGCTTTATCAAAATTCAACCTGCATTTTATTAGAAGTTTAATATTTTCTACTTACCGTCTTAACACGCCAAAAGAAGAATGTCATCTTTCCACGTGCACTAATGGACTTTAAGTACAATAAAAGGTGACAGGAAATACAAGCAGGGAAGCAAGCTGACTATGTTAGTGCCTATGAGTATAAGAGAAGAGACAAAACAGGAAGATTAACTAAAACACACCTACAGCTTCACCTCTGCTCCTCCATACCCGGCAGGGAAAGTTGTATTTTCTTACATTTATTTACATTGCTTTTGCTTTTGTTTCATTCATTCATTTAACAAATAGATATTAGGCACATACTACATGCTTAAGGTAATACAAAACTCCAACGCACGATGCGGAAAAGCTTGTGATAAGTCCTGCCCTTAAATTTATCTGGTAGAGTCCATAATCCAAACACAGTGTTTTGTGCTGATTGTGGTGGTGCATGCCGTTTATCCCAACACTCAAAAGGCAGTCAGGTGGATCTCTGTGAGTTCTAGGTCATACTGTTCTAAATACTGAGTTCCAGGACAGCTAGGGCTATGTAAAGAGACCTTGTCTTAAGTGCCCCCTACAAAAATAACCTCTATATGCAATAACCCTCCCACATCTGCTTCCCTTAGATTTTTTTTACTCTAGAAATAAATCAAGATTTTTTTTAACTTAAAAATCAGTTTTCTGAAAATAGAATTTTGTCCTTTTGACTTATAATTCCATTAAGTGGAACACAGAGTCACCTGGAATGTCTAAATTTACTCTTTCCAAATTTATCTATTCTTTTTTAGTTTTTGAATTATTAGTGAATTTATCTTTCTATTTTCTATTTAATAGCTTTATAACTATAACTGTGACCTGGTACTACAGGCCTATTATCCAGGCTACTTATAGGGCTGAGGTAAGAGGATTGCAAATTCATATACTACCTGGATTACAGTGAGTTCAGAGCAAGCCTGAGTAGCTTAGTCAGACCATGCCTTAAGGTTTCTGAAGGGAAATGGAGGAGGAGTGGATCTGGGGGAAAGGGAAGTTGGAGGGGATTAGAAGGAATGGAGGGAGAAGAAACTGTGGTCAGTATGTAATATATGAAAAAGTTTAATAATACAATTTTTTTTATTTTATCCAGACTTTAAAACTAATGCAAGGCTCCAGAAAGTACATAAAATATAGGATGAGTTGAATGCACTCTGAAATTGAGGTATCTTACAAAGCAAGGACAAAGTTGTATCATGGGGAAGGATTGCTTTAGATTAAGTGAATTTTAAGAACCACATTAATCACATGCAATGCATGATCTAGGGCTGGTCCCTCATTTGAACAGATAAGATATGAATGGCATACTGGAGAGGGTTGAGACAATGTTAATATGGACAATGTATTGGATATCACTAAGCACATGTATTATTTTTGGCTGCGTAAGAAAATGCTTTAAAGTCCCACATAGTGGCACATATCTGAAAGTCAAGCACTTCAGAAGGCTGGCATTGTTACTTAAACCACCCAGGACCTAAACTACCAAACAGTACTTCTTTAGATCATTCCAAACAGATGAACTTGAATCTTTGCTGGCTGTAAGGCCAGGCCGTATCCCCTTAACCCCTAAGCCCAGTGTCTTCCTATGTAGAATTAGGATGACAACATAGCATGCAAAGAATCACTGGAGGACAGAGAAAGTGAACTGAAAGCACCAAGTTCCTGATTATGCTAAGTGCCCAATAAATGTGCGTTCTCTCCACACCAGGAGTGTGTAGCCAAGAGATACAAAGCTTTTCAGAGAAATCTGGGAGTTGTTCTTACAGCGTCAAAGTTCCTACACTCTAAAGCACCTGTGTATTAAAGAACCAGAGATATGCTGGGAAATATCCTTTGCACCACATGAATTTCCAGCATCCTCTTGGATCCTTCCCATACAGAACTGAGTTTTCAGTACCCAGTGGTCAGCACACAAGGGACAGTGTGCCCTCTGCTGTCCAGACTAAGACACGCAAGTCACTTTCCAAGGCCTATGGGCAACTGTAGAAATCACAGCATGGAAAGGGCTACAGAAGGCATCTCTCTAATCTGCTTGTTCTAAGCAAACTGGGTGAAAAGATTTCAGATGCCTTGGCCAGGGTCTACAGAGGAGGAACTTCTAATCACTTCTATAATTTGAGTTAGTTAAATAACAAAAGTTGGTAACAGTGTCGTCAAAGCCTCACAGGCATGGCCTGGGAAAAGAAGCACACTCTGGTCATGCATAGCAGTTGGAGGAGGGGAAAGGGAGGGGAGGGGGAGGGTAGAGGGAGGGGAGGAGGAGGGGGAGGGGATGGGGGAAGGGGAGGGGGAGGGAGAGATTCAAAAGATGCTTCTGACTTCACGATATAGAAATGTGGAAAGAATCAGCGGTAGAAAGTACAGGAAGGAGCAGGGACAACCTGCAAATAAAATCTACAATGGAAAAGATACATGTTTGCATTTTGTAACTGCTCAAGAATGAAGAAATCCAGAAATGATATGAAATCTATTAAGCACAGTGGGTGACAATTTGGGGCATTGAAGATGAGAAGGAACACAAAGCAACTGCTCAGTGCTATCAACCACCTGGCCATCTCCAGTCAGAATTGGTGCTTGGTGTTCCCAAAGCTAGAACAGGACCAAAGAACAAAGACAAGTAGCTTCTCATTTATTTCCACTGTAAGGCCTTTTAAGAACTTGCCTCATTACTTTACCTTCATTCTCCCATTCAAAATGGATGTGAGAGCTTTAGGGATCAAATAACCACAGAGCAATCAATACCCTCAGATGATCATGTGGTAGTGATGGGGAAATAACAAAACTGTTCAAAAAGAAAATGACTCCAAGAAGCAGGAACCACCCTTCCCTTCTCTTCACCAGCAACCCCAGAGCTCTAGTTCAGCTTCCTTGCTTGTTTCATTGTGTTTGCATTTTGAGAAGTGACTTGGGGCTTCAAATATAAGGCTAAGCTCTCCAGTAAGTTGCACACCCTTGTCTAGTTCAACAAGGAAGGTGGACATTCCTCAGTTACTCTCCAACTGAAATCATCTCTTTATGTAATAATGCCTTATTTTTCACACATCCTTGTTCCCTGACTCAAATCAGGATACAGACCAGTACTCTCTTCTGTCCTTATCTTGAAGAGACTCAAAGAAACACTTGTGAAAGAGAAATTGACAAAATGAGGAAGGAAGAATATAAGTATAAGAACAGGAAGGGGGCTGGTGAGTTGGCTTAGTGGTTAAGAGCACTGGCTGCTTTTGCTAAGGTCCTGAGTTCAATTCGCAGCAACTACATGGTGGCTCACAACCATCTATAAGGAGATCTGATGTTCTCTTCTGGCATGCAAGTGTACTCATCCATTAAAGCAGAGCACTCACACATTAAAAAATAAATAAATGAAGAAATAAAATTTAAAAATAAGGAGAGTCCACTATTGAAAAGAATGTGGTGATCTATTCTCCTATATAATGAATAGGTAACTTGAAAGGCAAGATGAAAATAGCCGCCCGATGCTGGTCTGCTCCTGTGGAAACACAGGATCCTGAGTCATCCTAGGGGGACCCACTGCACACAGACCAGAGGGTAAGTCACCTTGCCCACTAGCCCAAAACCCAGAGTTACAACCGGGAGCCAGGTGGGGTTTAAGGAACTAGCAGGCACCCAAAGCCCGCCCCTCCGGACTATAACTTCCCGTGCGCCCGGACCCTGGTCCTTGGACCTGGGGCGGGCCCGTTGCTGGTCTGCTCCTGTGGAAACACAGGATCCTGAGATATCCTAGAGGGACCCACTGCACACAGAGCAGAGGGTAAGTCACTTTGCCCACTAGCCCAAAACCCAGAGTTACAACCGGGAGCCAGGAGGGGTTTAAGGAAATAGCAGGCACCCAAAGCCAGCCCCTCCGGACTATAACTTCCCGTGCGTCCGGACCCTGGTCCTTTGGACTGCGGTGGGCCCGTTGCTGGTCTGCTCCTGTGGAAACACAGGATCCTGAGACATCCTAGGGGGACCCACTGCACACAGAGCACAGGTCCCTCAGCTGGTCTGCTCTGGTGGAAACACCTGATCCTGAGACAACCTAGAGGACATACTGCATCCAGTGCAGAGGACACTTAGCTGGTCTGCGCCTGTGGAAACATCGAATCCTGAGACATCCTAGAAGACTTATTGCATCCAGAGCAGAAGGAGTTTAGGATCACAGGAACACAGAGACATCTGGAATCCGAGGAGATCTGACACAAGCAAAATAACTGGAAAGACAGACTCCAGTCAGACACAGTGAGCACAGGTAACACTAGAGTCAACCAGATGGCGAAAGGCAAGCGAAAGAACACAAGCAACAGAAACCAAAGTTACCTGACATCATCAGAACCCAGTTCTCCCACCATAGCAAGCCCTGGATACTCCATCACACAGGAAAAACAGGACTAAGAATTAAAATCACTTCTCATGATGATGATGGAGGATTTTAAGAAGGACATAAGTGGGCGGTGGTGGCACACGCCTTTAATCCCAGCACTTGGGAGGCAGAGGCAGGCGGATTTCTGAGTTCGAGGCCAGCCTGGTCTACCGAGCGAGTTCCAGGACAGCCCGGACTACACAGAGAAACCCTGTCTCGAAAAAACCAAAAAAAAAAAAAAAAAAAAAAAAAGAAGACATAAGTAACTCCCTTAAAGTAATACAGGAGAACACAGGTAAACAGGTAGAAGCCCTCAAAGAGGAAACACAAAAATCCTTTAAAGAATTGAAAGAGAACACGGGTAAACAGGTAGAAGCCCTTAAAGAGGAAACACAAAAATCCTTTAAAGAATTTCAAGAAAACACAACAAAACAGGTGAAGGAATTGAACAAAACCATCCAGGATCTAAAACTGGAAATAGAAACAATAAAGAAATCTCAAAGGGAGACTACTGTGGAGATAGAAAACATAGGAAAGAGATCAGGAGTCATAGATGCAAGCATCACCAACAGAATACAAGAGATAGAAGAGAGAATCTCATGCACGGAAGATACCATGGAAAACCTCGACACAACAGTCAAAGAAAATGCAAAATGCAAAAAGCTCCTAACACAGAACATTCAGGAAATCCAAGATGCAATGAGAAGACCAAACCTAAGGATAATAGGTATAGATGAGAGTGAAGATTCCCAATCTAAAGGGCCAGTAAATATCTTCAACAAAATTATAGAGGAAAATTTCCCCAACCTAAAGTACAAGACACCCATAAACATACAAGAAGCCTACAGAACACCAAACAGACTAGACCAGAAAAGAAATACCTCCCGTCACATAATAATCAAAACACCAAATGCACAAAACAAAGAAAAAATACTAAAAGCAGTAAGGGAAAAAGGTCAAGTAACATATAAAGGCAGACCTATAAGAATTACAACAGACTTTTCACCAGAAACTATAAAAGCCAGAAGATCCTGGTCTGATATCATACAGACCCTAAGGGAACACAACTGCCAGCCCAGACTGCTATACCCAGCAAAACTCTCAATCACTATAGATGGAGAAACCAAGATATTCCATGACAAAACCAAATTTGCACAATATCTTCCCACAAACCCAGCACTTCAAAGGATAATTGATGGAAAACACCAACACAAGGAAGGAAACTACAACCTAGAAGAAACATGGAAGTAATCATCCAACAACCTCCCAAAAAAAAAAGGTAGCTACACAAACATAATTCCACCTCTAATAACAAAAATAACAGGAAGCAACAATCATTTTTCCTTAATATCCCTTAACATCAATGGACTCAATTCTCCAATAAAAAGACGTAGACTATCAGACTGGATACATAAACAGGACCCAGAATTTTGTTGCATACAAGAAACGCACCTCAGTGACAAAGACAGACATTACCTCAGAGTAAAAGGCTGGAAAACAATTTTCCAAGCAAATGATCCCAAGAAACAAGCTGGAGTAGCCATTCTAATATCAAATAAAATCGACTTTCAACCAAAAGTAATCAAAAAAGATAAGGAAGGACACTTCATACTCATCAAAGGAAAAATCTACCAAGATGAACTCTCAATTCTGAACATTTACGCTCCAAATGCAAGGGCACCTACATACATAAAAGAAACTTTACTAAAGCTCAAAGCACACATTGCACCTCACACAATAATAGTGGGGGATTTTAACACCCCGCTCTCTCCAATGGACAGATCGTGGAAACAGAAACTAAACAAAGACACACTGAAATTAACAGAAGTTATGGACCAAATGGATTTAACAGATATCTATAGAACATTTCATCCTAAAGTTAAAGAATACACCTTTTTCTCAGCACCTCATGGTACCTTCTCCAAAATAGACCATATAATTGGTCACAAAACAGTCCTCAACAGATACAAAAAGATTGAAATAATCCCCTGCATCCTATCAGATCACCACGGACTAAGGCTGGTCTTTAATAATGACAGAACCAAGGGAAAACCCACATCCATGTGGAAACTGAACAATGTTCTACTCAATGATGACTTTGTCAAGGAAGAAATAAAGAAAGAAATTAAAGACTTTCTAGAATTTAATGAAAATGAGGAAACATCATACCAGAACTTGTGGGACTCCATGAAAGCAGTGCTAAGAGGAAAACTCATAGCTCTAAATGCCTACAAAAACAAATTGGAGAGAGCACACATTAACAACTTGACAGCACACCTGAAAGCTCTAGAACAAAAAGAAGCAAATATACCCAAGAGGAGTAGGCGTCAGGAAATAATCAAACTCAGGGCTGAAATCAACCAAGTAGAAACAGAAAGAACTATACAAAATATCAACAAAACCAAGAGTTGGTTTTTTGAGAAAATCAACAATATCGATAAACCTTTAGCCAGATTAACCAGAGGGCACAGAGACAGTACCCAAATTAATAAAATCAGATCTGAAAAGGGAGACATAACAACAGAAACTGAGGAAATCCAAAAATTTATCAGATCCTACTACAAAGGCCTATACTCAACAAAACTGGAAAATCTGGATGAAATTGACAACTTTCTAGACAGATATTAGGTACCAAAGTTAAATCAGGATCAGATAAACCATCTAAACAGTCCCATAACCCCTAAAAACATAGCAGCAGTCATTAAAAGTCTCCCCACCAAAAAAGGCCCAGAACCAGATGGTTTTAGTGTAGAATTCTATCAGACCTTCAAGGAAGACCTAATACCAATTCTCTTCAAACTATTCCACAAAATAGAAACGGAAGGAACACTACCCAATTCGTTCTATGAAGCTACAATCACACTCATACCTAAACCTCACAATGACCCAAAAAAGAAAGAGAACTTCAGACCAATCTCTCTTATGAATATTGATGCAAAAATACTCAATAAAATTCTAGCAAACCGAATCCAAGAACACATCAAAACAATCATTCATCATGATCAAGTGGGCTTTATCCCAGGAATGCAGGGATGGTTCAATATTCGGAAATCCATCAATGTAATCCACTATATAAACAAACTCAAAGAAAAAACCACATGATCATCTCATTAGACGCTGAGAAAGCATTTGACAAAATCCAACATCCCTTCATGGTAAAAGTCTTGGAAAGATCAGGAATTCAAGGCCCATACCTAAACATAGTAAAAGCAATATACAGCAAACCAGTAGCCAACATCAAACTAAATGGAGAGAAACTTGAAGCATTCCCACTAAGATCAGGGACTAGACAAGGCTGCCCACTCTCTCCCTACCTATTCAATATAGTACCGGAAGTCCTAGCCAGAGCAATTAGACAACAAAAAGAAGTCAAAGGAATACAAATAGGAAAGGAAGAAGTCAAAATATCACTATTTGCAGATGATATGATAGTATACTTAAGTGACCCCAAAAACTCCACCAGAGAACTCCTAAACCTGATAAACGACTTCAGCAAGGTGGCAGGTTATAAAATCAACTCGAACAAATCAGTAGCCTTCCTCTACATGAAAGATAAACAGGCTGAAAAAGAAATTAGGGAAATGACACCCTTCACAATAGTCACAAATAATATAAAATACCTCGGGGTGAATCTAACCAAGCAAGTGAAAGATCTGTATGACAAGAACTTCAAGTCTCTGAAGAAAGAAATTGAAGAAGATCTCAGGAAATGGAAAGATCTCCCATGCTCATGGATTGGCAGGATTAATATAGTAAAAATGGCCATCTTGCCAAAAGCAATCTACAGATTCAATGCAATCCCCATTAAAATACCAACTCAATTCTTTACAGAACTTGAAAGAGAAATTCTGAAATTTATTTGGAACAACAAAAAACCCAGGATAGCAAAAACCATCCTCAACAATAAAAGAAATTCTGGAGGAATCGCCATCCCTGACCTCAAGCTGTACTACAAAGCAATAGTGATAAAAACAGCCTGGTATTGGTACAGAGACAGGCAGGAAGATCAGGGAATAGAGTTGAAGACCCAGAAATGAACCCACAGAACTATGGTCATTTAATCTTTGACAAAGGAGCTAAAACTATCCAGTGGAACAAGGACAGCATTTTCAACAAATGGTGCTGGTTCAACTGGAGGACAACATGCAGAAGAATGCAAATCGATCCTTTCCTATCTCCTCGTACAAAGCTCAAGTCCAAGTGGATAAAGGACCTTCACATAAAACCAGACACACTGAAACTAATAGAAGAGAAAGTGGGGAAGACCCTTGAATACCTAGGCACAGGGGAAAAGTTCCTGAATAGAACACCAATGGCCTATGCTCTAAGATCAAGAATTGACAAATGGGACTTCATAAAATTGCAAAGCTTCTGTAAGGCAAAGGACATTGTCAATAGGACAAAACGGCAACCAACAGATTGGGAAAAGATCTTTACCAATCCCACATCCGATAGAAGACTAATATCCAATATATACAAAGAACTCAAGAAATTAGACTCTAGACAACCAAATAACCCTATTAAAAAATGGAGTAAGGAGCTAAACAAAGAATTCTCAATTGAGGAAATCCGAATGGCCGAGAAGCACCTAAAGAAATGTTCAGCATCCTTGGTCATCAGGAAATGCAAATCAAAACAACCCTGAGATTCCACTTCACACCAGTCAGAATGGCTAAAATAAAAAACTCAGGTGATAACAGATGCTGGCGAGGATGTGGAGAAAGAGGAACACTCCTCCATTGTTGGTGGGATTGCAAGATGGTGCAACCACTATGGAAAACAGTCTGGCGGTTCCTCAGAAAATTGGACATATCACTACCTGAGGACCCAGCTATACCACTCCTGGGTATATATCCAGAAGATGCTCTAACACATAACAAGGAAATATGCTCCACTATGTTCATAGCAGCTTTATTTATAATAGCCAGAAACTGGAAATAACCCAGATGCCCTTCAACAGAGGAATGGATACAAAAAATGTGGTACATTTATACAATGGAATATTACTCAGCTATTAAAAACAATGAATTTGATAAATTCATATATAAATGGATGGAACTAGAAAATATCATCCTGAGTGAAGTAACCCAATCACAAAAGAACAGACATGGTATTCACTCACTGATTATTGGATTTTAGCCCAGAAGCCTGAAATACCCAAGATTCAACTCACAGACCACATAAAGCTCATGAAGAATGATGACCAAATAGGGGAGCCTTCAGTCCTTCTTAGAAGGAGTAACAAAATACTCAAGGGTGCAAATATGGAGACACAGTGCAGGACAGAAACTGAAGGAGGGACCATCTACAGACTATTCCACCTAGATATCCATCCTATGTGCAGTCACCAAAGGTAGAGGTTGATGTGGATGGCAGGATGTACACGCTGACAGGAGCCTGATATAGCTGTCTCCTTAGAGGTCTGCAAGAGTCTGACATACTCAGAGGCAGATGCTCACAGCTAACCATTAAACTGAGCATGGAGTTCCCAATGGAGAAGATAGAGTGAAGGCTGAAGGAGTTGAGAGGATTCGCGACACCATGAGGAAAGCAACAATCCCAACCAACCAGAGCCCCCAGGGTCTAAGCCACCAGCCTGGGAGTGCTTAGGGAGGGACTCAAGGCTCCAGCTATATAGGCAAGGGAGCTATATATAAGTGGGAGAAGAGATCCTTTGACCCATGAAGGCTGGACGTCGTGGGGGGGATACTCGAGGGTGGGGAGGTGAGGTACAGGGAGGGTGGGTGGGGGTACACCAACATGGAGGCGGGAAGAGGGGGGAAGGGATAGTGACTTCCTGGGAGGGAGGGGGGGAAATGGGGTAAGGAGAGAACATCTGAAATGTAAAAAATAAAAAATTTTCAATAAAAAAAAAAAAAAAAAAAGAAAATAGCCACCACAGCGCCTATATAAGACAGATATTGTATTAACATAAAATGAATACAGTCCAGCAAGGCTGTTTCCTGCATTTTTCTGAAGATATGATCCTCATTAATATTAAATTTCTCATACATTCATAAATATGCTGTAATTTAGCAACTAATGATTGAGAAAATTGGAGACATGGTTGTGAATTCAATAGCAGCACACTTGAGAGAACGCTGTCTGGTGGGTAGTGGATTTGAACACTCCTCTATAACTCTCAGGTTATTGAAGTGCACAGAACTTCCCTCCAACCAGGGACTGGGACCCCAGAGAAAGAGTTTCATTCTAATTTGACAAAATTCTGTGAAGGCAAATTGTTCTCTACTAATAAAACAGAGTTGCCCATCCTTGGAACACCTAAAACATGGCAGCAAACAAAAATAGTGTGTTCAGTCACACAGAAGTTAACAGCTTCATCCGAAAAAGGTTCTAGCATCTCAGTTTGCTAAATATCTCAGGTAATCAAAGAATTCCCATGGCTTCAAGAAGTTTGAACCGCTGCAACAATCCAGTAAGCTTGGCATGTGCAAATACATAAATGGCAACAACTTTTATACCATCAGAGGGCACTGTTGTATAAACTGTAAAGTCAGAACACCAACTAAGTTTGGTTTGCCTTTTTTTTTTTTTTAATTTATGAATCATAAAATTTTCCAATACGCTTTATGCTTTAAATTTTTATTAGCATATATACATTATATAAACTGATGGTACCCGAGAGAGGGGGGAGGAGAGAGAGAGAGAGAGAGAGAGAGAGAGAGAGAGAGAGAGAGAAGGAGAGAGAGAGAGAGAACTTGATATAACCTAGAGAGTTAGTTGGGAAGAGAAAATTTGATTGAGAAAGTACTCCACCAGATTTCCTGTAGGCAAATCTGTCAGCCATTTTCTTGATTAATGACTGATGTGAGAGAGCCCACCATATTGTAGGCAAAGCCACTCCTGGGCACTAGTCATGGGTGGTATAAGAAAGAAGGCAGAGCAAGCCATAAGGAGCAAGCCAGTAAGCATTGTTCCTCCAAGGTTTCTGCTTCAGTTCCTGACTCCAGGTTCCTTCCTTGGCTTCCTTAATGGACAGTAGTCTGGAATAGCAAGCTAAATAAACCCATTACACGTCAAGTTTCTTTTGGTACAGTTATGGAAGGTAAACCAAGTCAATTTCATGTGAAACTTTGACTGTATTCACACCTTCCCACCACCTTCTCCTGTTTTCCTGTCCCTCCCATTCCTTTTGCTAAATAGCCCCACTCTTTGTTTATATTATCTATATCTAGGCTCCACATAATGGGGAAAACTTGTAAAAGTTTCTGTCTTTCTCCGTCTGGCTTACTTCACTTAACACTTTCCAGAAAATGGCATAATTTTGTACTTCTTTATGTCTCAATAAAAGTTCCATTTTGGATGTATAACACATTTTCCTCATCCATTTACCTGTTGATAGCCAAGTAGACTGATTGCATAACTTGGCTATTCTGAACACAGCTACAATGTATATGCTATACAGGAATCTCTGTAGCATGTCAATTTATATTTCTTTGGGTATGTTCTCAGGAATAGTATGGCTAGATCATACAGTAGCTCCTTATTTAGTTACTCTAGTGGATTCTATATATTTTCCATAGTAACTGTACTAATTCACATCCCTCTCAGAATTGTATAGCCCCACCCTAATCCTTGTGAACACTTGCTGATGTTTGTTTGTTTTCTTGGTGGTAGCTGTCCGGTTGGAATGAGATAGAATCTTAATGCGGTTTTCATTTACATTTCCCAGGAGACTAAGATACTTGGTTGGTTGTTTTTATTGAGGTATGAATGTAATAATTCCTCTCAGCCTTGATTTGCATCCTGATAACCCTTTCTTATGTTTGACCTGGTCTATTGATGATGCATTCCATTGTGGTTTTTTTATTTCTAACCCCTTGCTTGTTCACTCACTCATTCATTCATTCATTCCAGAATCCAAGTCCCTTGAATAATTTTACTACATGCTTTTTAATATCTCATCACTGTTGCTGACTTTGTCATCCATTCTGACTTAACTTTGGTGGGGAATTTCTTGATTTCATTCGGCAGTGTAAATCTTCTGCTAAGTTTTGGACCATTCTAAAACCATAGTTTTAAGTTCTTTGACTTTTGTTTTGTTTTATTTCGAATATTCAGGAGTTGTAGGCTTTTGGAGGTATCCTATTGGCTTCCTTCTTCAGTGTGTGTGTGCACATGTGTGTGTGTGTGCACGTGTGTGTGCGTGCACGTGTGTGTGTGTGTGTGTGTGTGTGTGTGTGTGTGTGTTTCTAGCTTGTGATTTTGAGAGTGTTAAATGTCTTTCAGGGTTTTTCTAGGTTTTTGCATATAGTTTTACTTTCTACCCACTTTTACTCTGAAAGATGACCACACTACCAGTCATCTCCCAGCTTCCCTTAAATTCTTGAATAAAAAACATAGACATGCAGTTGTTCAATTTCAACTTGCCTTCTTGGCACTGTTACTTGATGCTACTATCTTCTGCTTGAAGAAGAGTGCTGATACCAATTTCTTGTCCCCATCTCTCCCATCTGCCCTATTCTTCTGGAGCTAAACCCCTCTGACCTCCCACCTGTAGGAGCAGCCTGTGTGACCATTCCTTTTGAGATCTCACATGGTTTCCCAGTTCTTCTCTCACCAAAGCATGACAAACTCTCTTCTCCTCCCTTTCATCTCCCTGCCTGCCTCAGGGGACAGAGAAGTCCCAACTGTACCTTCCACTCAGTAATTGGTCCAAGGCTTTCTTTAATGACAGATCAAGAACCAATTGAGGAACAGGACCTTAACACCAGAACCACCCCTACACTTTTCCCCACCCCTGTTTGTCTGTTCTGTCTTATGTAGGTCTTCTTAGGAAATCATCCCCTTCTCTTGGACTTAGTTATGATCCTTACCACCATTTATTTAGAGAACAGAAGCAGAGAGCAGGGACAAAAACAATGAACTGACAGCTAAGCTAGAGCTGGTATAGCTATTGTCACCTAATAGAGGGAATTTCAAACAAAAACTAGAAAAGATAAAGAAAGGACATGGCGTATTAATAAAGGGAATAACTCACCAAGAACATATTTAACAATTGAAATATATGCACAAAACATTGAAGTTGTCAACTTCATAAAACAAACACTAATGAGTATATAATAGGTAGGTTATGATACATAATGGTAAATGACTTGAATAACCTTCTTCATCTTCATATAAGACTTCCAAACTAAAACTTAAGAGGTTTCACAGTTAAATAACACCATGGATCAATTGGACATAACAGATATCTACAGAATATCTTACCCAACTTCTAAAGAATGTATATCCTTCTCAGCAGTCCATGGAACCATCTCTAAAACACCCAACAATAAAGCCTCCAAAACAAGCCTTAACAAGTAAGTTTTAAAAAGACTTAAAATAAATTCTTCTATTCTATCAGGTAATAGTGGGACAAAACAGGGAACCAACAGCTACAGAAATGACACAAATACGTGGAGACTGGACAAAACACATTTCTTTCTTTTATTTCTTTAAGATCAACATCTCAAGAGGCGGGCTTCAGGTTTGCTCTGCAGCTGAGAGTGACCTGCTAATCATCCTCTCTATCTCTCAAGTACAGGAGCTGTATAGTCATGTGACATCACACCCGGAACAACACACTCTCAACGTGGGCCAAGAAAAAAGTTGGGAGCAAAGTAAAAATTCCTAGAATCAATTGAAAAATCAAAAATACAGTTTCTCAGGCCACCTGAGATACACCTACTGCAGTTTTATGAAGAAATTTTATAGCTGTGAATCCTTAAAGAGCACAGGTATCCCAAGGTCTTAAGAAAACAAAAACAAGTCAAATACAAAATAACATGCAGCAAGAAATAACAAATATCAGGTCTGAAATTTATGCAATAGAGAAAAGTGTATAGAATTAATTAAACAAAAATTTGACTGCTTGAAAACAATAAAACTGGCAATCCCTAGCGAAACTAACCAAAATAAAGGGCAAAATACCCACATTAATAATATTCAAGATTTTTAATATGTTGTTATGACACATTCCAATGTAATGTAGAGGAGAATTAAGAGAATACCTTAAAGACATATTTCAGAAAACTCAAGTACCTGGAAGGAAGGAATAGTTAGTCACAAATAATGTACGAAAATTTAATCAGGAATATAAACAACCTAAGCGGATCCATAATAAGCATTGAAATTGAAAAGTCAGTAATAAAAAGTTCCTCAGAGAAGAGCCAGGACATAATGCAGTCACATATTTCACATAACAGATTCATATACCACTGCATATTAAGAGCTATATACAACAAACCTATAGCCAGCATTATATTACATGGAGAAAACTGGGAAACATTTGCTTTAAAAAAAATCAGGAATTTGACAAGACTTCCAGCTCTCTCCACCCTTGTTCAATATAGTGTCAAGTCTGGGCCAGAGCAATAAGACATGAGAAAGAAATAATATAGATATCATAAGAAAAGAAAAAATCAAATGATCTCTATTTGTAGATGGCATAATCCTGTACTTAAATAAATCCTAAAAACTCAACTAGAAAAGTCTTCAATATGACAAATACTTTCAACAACTTAGGAAGCTATAAAATCAGCATGCAAAAATCAGTTGCCTTTCTCTATACCACTGACAAACTGCCAAGGAGAAAATAAAATAAGGCAGGGGGAGGATCCTATTTACAATGACTTCTAAAAAAATAAAATAAAATATCTAGGGATAAACCTAACCAAGGAGAAGGAAGACCTCTACAATGAAAGCCTTAAAAGGCTGAAAAACGAAATTGAAGATGAAGACCAATGAGCTGGAAGAGAAGTAAAGGCACATGCCACCAAGCCCAATTGTCTGATTTAAATTTCTCAGACCCACCTAGTGGAAGGCTCCTCAGAAATTATCCTCTGACCTCTATGCATGTACCTGTACACACACATACACACACACACACCACACACACACACACACACACACACACACACTAAAATAAAATTATAAGGGGGCTAGAGAGATGGCTCAGCGGTTAAGAGCACTGACTGCTCTTCCAGAGGACCTGAGTTCAATTCCCAGCAAGCACATGGTGGTTCGCAACCATCTGTAATGATGTCTGGTGCCCTCTTCTGGTGTGTCTGAAGAGAGCAATGGTGGTGTACTCATGCATAAAATTAATCTTGTTTTAAAAAATAAAATTATAAATGCAAGAGAAATAGATACTAAAGAAGACAACAAAAGATGCAAATAGATCACACTGCTCATGAACTGACAAAATACTGTTAAAATAGCTATATTTGATATCATAAGGTGATATACTTATTCAGTGAAATTCCTATCAAAATTCCAATTACATTATTCATAGAGCTAAGAAAGAAAGAAAGAAAGAAAGAAAAGAAAGAAAGAAAGAAAGAAGCCTAAAATTCATACAGAAGCACAAACCCCCCGACTTGCCAAAACAATCCCAACACGAAAGCAATGCTGGAGGTATCATGATACCTGTTCTCAAATTATACCTCAGTTGCTCTAACAAAAAACGGCATGGTCCTGGTACATAGATGGATGAACTAGGAAAGAAAATCCCAGAAACTAACCCACACAGCTACAAACATCTGATATCTTACAAAGGCTACAAAAACATACATTAAGAGAAAGATACCCTGTTCAACAATGCCTGCTGGGAAAACTAGGCAACTGTATGTTGAAGGATACTCCATTGCAAAAACCAGCCAAAATGAATAGAAGATCTTAATGTAAGACCTGAAACTTTGAAATTGCCAGAGGAAAACATTTCAACATATAAGAGTAGGCAAAAACTTCAGAAAGGGATTCCAATAGCACAAGAAATAATCCCAAAATTTGCAAATTGGATTACATTTAAATTTGCAAATTGGATTACAAATAAAAACCTACTGTGTAGCAAAAAAAAAAAAAAATTATCAATGAAAAAAAGCCAACATAAAACTATTTCCCAGCTATATATATCAAAGAACTAGTTGATACCTAATAACTGCAAAAAAAAATGAACACCAAAAACAAACAAACAAAAAATACCTGCATCCAATCAACAAATGAGCTAATGACTGAATAGTCAGTTCTCCAGATAAGAAACACAAAAGGCATATTTTTAAGTAAACATTTGAGTAAGCCTTCAATATCATCAGTCATCAGGAAAATGAATTAAAGCTTTAAAATTCCATCTCACCCCAGTCAGAATGGCTTTTATCAAGATAGTAAATGCTGGCAAATATATGGGAAGGAGGAACCTAACACACTTGGAGGAAGTATAAGCTGCTGCAGCCACTGTAGAAGTCTTAGAGAAACAGGTAAGCAGAAGAAACAACAGGAGTATAAATATAGAAATCAGTATAGAAGTTCCTCAAAACTCAACCAATAACTGCCATATGACCCAGCTATACCACCCCTAGATATAAAGAATGTATTCTATAAAATGAGATTTCTAGAAAAGAATATTTTATTTGTGTGTGTGTGAGTGAGAGAGAGAGAGAGAGAGAGAGAGAGAGAGAGAGAGAGAACACACAGAGCCAAATATGACATTAGACACCCTGGAGCTGGAATTACAGACAGTTATAAGACATGCAAGTGCTGGGAACTGAACTCCAATCCTCTATAAGAATGGCAAGTGCTCTTAACCATGGAAACATCTCTCCAGCCTCTAGGATAGAATTTTTAGAAAGAAAATGATGACAATTGCTGGAAAATATATGGAACTGGAAATAATTAATATTAAGTGAAATTAGAGTCTGACAAATATCAAATATTACAAGTTTTATCCAATGTGGAATATATAGTTAAATGTATATGTATATTTACATATGTATGTATATTTTATATGTGTGTGTGTATTTATTGTGTGTGTGTACACACATGTAATATGAAAGTAGAAAAGAAACCATAAAATTGATTGAAGATATCTTAAGGGTGGGGGGAATTAAAAAAGAGAATAATGGAATATGGAAATATATGTGAAAGGTAGGCAGGAAGAGAATGTGGAACAGAAAGAGAACACAGCAGAATAGAGAAAAGCAGTGGGGTAGCTGATGAATAAGAAAAGTAAGATTAAATAAAATGCCGTAAGACATTCATTCTATGCATACTACTTTAAAACTATTTTTAACGAGTAGTAAATGCAAGCCAATACTACATCATAATGTTAAAATGCAAATCTTTCTCACCCAAAGATGATCACACTTCGTGACCACTGAAATGGAAACCTATAGTGGTCTCAGAGGTTGCTTTAAAACACATTGCTTTGGATCTAAAGGGATGACTCCATAGTTAAGAGCACCTAGTAATCTTGCAGAGAACATTGGTTCTGCTCCCAGTGCACACATGGTGGCTCACAGACCCCTATAAGTCCATTTCCAAGGGATCCAATGTGTCTTTCTGGCCTCCATAGACCCTGCATGCAAACGCTGTCCTCTCACTTCTGTGGGTATGTTCCCTCTCACACAAGAACACACGTATACATGTACATATTTTTTTATACAAAAACCACATATTTGTTATTGCCTTGAAGAACAATTTTAAACACCCTGCCTGTAAGAAGCACTTTACAGAGTGCCCACGTGAGTAGAATCCAAAAAAAGGAAGCATCTGAGGAAAGTAAAGTTTAAGTCGTTCCCCTTAGGAACTCCAGCATCAAACTTTCCACACTGAGTTCACTGTAAAGCAGCCCCCAGGGATCTCACGTCATTATCTTAAAAATCTACGGGCCACTCATTGTTTGAAGCACTGTACATTAAGCACTTTAGAAGGGTAAGGACGGCCACAGCTGAAACCAAAACAGAACAATAACAACAAGTTCAAACATGCAGCCAAGTGGTTTCCGTGGATTGTTTTTAGCTGCTTTGGGGACCACATCAACATCTTAGGTAAGCACCACCTGAAGCTAATAGGATGTACACATAAATGACAGTCAGTGGTCAAATGGCTTCAATGGACATACATTTCATGAGTAACCACCGTGGGACCAGTGGTAAAGGTGCAAGAATGAGCAAGCCACATAAATATTGTCATTGCTTTTGCAAGACTCAGGATATAGTGACAGAACACATAAAACAGACAAAAAAAAAAAAAAAAAAAACAACTCACCAAATTACTATTGTCTGGGTTTCACTCTGATGGGGTTACAGGAGCAGGACTAATTTTGATTGAATGGTTGCGGAAGAGATTGTTCATAGAGGAAGCAATAGAAAACTTTTATTCTTCTCTTATACAATATATACTGACCACAGCCTCCCCTCCACCACTCAGTGTCACTTTCTATGTGCAGCATTTCTGCATTCTTGGTGCTCTAATGTCAAGCTCATCTCCATAGCAGAGCTGTTTGTATGTACTCTCCCACTGTGGTTATCTATGTACACACATCTTGTATCAGCTAAACTATTATCAAATCTGAGACAAAAGGAACCTTATATAAGTTTAAAATCTATGGATACATTTATTTTCTGCTTCCATATGAATTTAAAGATTGTGGTTTTTTTTTCAATTTCCTGGAAAAATTTGTTGGAATTTTGATTGAGATTGCATGCACCGAATCTGTAGATTGCTTTTGATAGGATGGCCATTTTGACAATATTAACTCTACCAATCCATGTGCATGGATTGGTCTCCAAAGCTTGTAGTGTCATCTTCAATTTCTTTCTTCAGCATTTTAAAATTTTTGTTGTATAGGTCTCTCACTTCCTTGATTAAGTTTATTGAAATCAAAGGTATTTTTACAACATGTGAACACATATTGCAAATGTGATTGTTGCTCTGGTTTCTTCATCCACCCCACTTGGTCTGACTGTCTTTAGTACGTAGGAAGGCTACAGATTTTCATATGTTAATTTTGTATCCTACCACTTTACCAGTTCTAGGAGTTTCCTTGTGGAGATTTTGGGTCTTTTGTGTAATTAATGGGACCGCAATTGGTACAGTCAATATGGCAATCAGTGTTGTAGTTCCTAGGATAACTAGAAACAGATCTGCCATTTGACCCAGCTATACTACTTCTGGATCTATACCCAAAGGACTCTATTTTCTATAACAGAGACAATATGATCAACCGTGTTCATAGCTGCTCTATTCACAATAGATAGAAACACGGAAACAGTCTAGATGTCCATGATCTGATGAATGGATGATGAAAATGTAGTGCCTAAAATAATGGATCTATATTCAGCTATAAATAAAAAATGAAATTTGCAGGTAAATGAATAAGGATGAAAAACATTGCACCCAGTGAGGTAACACAGACCCAGAAAGATAAACATCCATGTAGTTAGATCCTTGTGGATCATAGTGTTAAATCTTTAGATTTGTGAATTTACCTTGTAAAAGCAGGGATCTAGAAAAGACCATTTATGGGAGAAGGGAGAGAAAGACCATAAGGAAGCAGGGATAGTAGAACTAGGTTGATAAAAAGGGGAAAGAGAATAATGGTGAGTGAAGCGTAGGTGGGGAATGGGATGGGAACATAGGGCGAAGAAGAAGGGAACGGGATGGAGAACTAACACTAAAGATAATTGGAAATCTATTTTATAAGTTTCATGTGTGTGAGCGCACATGTGTGCATGAATGTATATGTGTCTGTCTGTCTGTCTGTCTGTCTGTCTGTCTCTCTCTCTCTTGTATGTATGTGTGTGTGTGTGTGTGTGTGTGTGTGTGTGTGTGTGTGTAAGAGGGTAAAAGAGGGTGTTTAATTGGAGTTTCCTTACAAAGAGGATAATGTTAATCCCAGAAGCCATAAATGAACAAACAAAAAGCAAAAGTTCAATGCCTGCCCCTGTGTTATTGGTCATGGATGTCCCAGGAGCCCTGTACTGCTTGGCTTTTGTCAATTTGACAAATTTAGACATGTCTGGGAAGAGGGAATTTTAATTGAAAAAAAAAATGCCTTCACAAGATTAGCCTATAGGCAAGCCTATAGGGCATTCTCTTGATTAGTATTAAAGTAGAAGAGTCTCACCCATTATGGGTGGCACCACACATAGGGAGGTGGTCCTGGGTTCTATAAAAAAGCAGGCTGAGCAAGCCATGAGGAGCTGGCCAGTAAGCAGCACTCCTCCATGGCTTCTGCACCAGTGCCTGTTTCCATAGCCCTGCCCTCTTGAGTTCCTGTCAGGACTTCCCTCAGTGGTGGACTGTTACCTAGAAGTGAAAGCTAAAATAAATCCCTTTCTCCTCAAGATGCTTCTGGTCATGATGTTTTATCATAGCAATAAAATTCCTAACCAAGACAGACAGACAGACAGACACACACACACACACACACACACACACACACCCCAGGCTATTGGCATTGGTCTTGGTTATCCAGCAGAGCTTTAGAGTAAGACATTATTTCTGAGGACACCATCCAGTTTGGCCAAATATGAAGAAATCACCTTGGTATTGACCAGAAAGCTTCTTCCCAGCTGATTAACTTTCATAGTACTGGAATAATATCCATCGGAAAGCCCATACTGTGATATTAATAAAGCACAGAAAAATGTATAACAACTAATATGTCTTTATTTACTTTTGGCATGCGACCCTGGGAAACCTGAAAAGCAGCTTGATGATAGATTTTTCCACAGGTACAATTCTGCTCTCGGTACAGCAATAAAATGACTCATGGAAGCCATTAAATAAGGGAGCTCCTAAAAGGGAAAAGAATCGACCTAAATAATACAAACAAGAAGACCTTTACCATAAAGGCTACTCCATTTACATAATACATCAGTGGAAAACAAAGTGGCACATTTGAGGCAAACTGACTCAGGGACTATAATTAGTCTGCCATTTCTACTTATTACAGAGCTTCTCCTCCCTTTAAAACTACAGTCCTAGCATCCCACAATGAGAAGATGATTACTACCCTTCGCAAGTGGTGACGTTTTCCTCCTGTGGCCTCAGACCTCAGCATTTTGGAATGTTTGATTTTAGTGCCACAGCATGCACAAAATGGATGAAGATTAAACCTGAGATGTCCCCCTTGTTGAATCCTGTGTCACTGTGTGGAGTTTAGGGCATGGAGGATAATATGGCATATGCATATGCGTATGCAGATACATGCGCTTGTGCACACACAGAGGCTAGAGAAGGATTTTGACTGACCTGCTCAGTATCTCTCTCTTAGTCCCTTGAGACAGGGTCTCCCACTGAACCTAATGCTAAGATAGAGGCCATCAAGCCCTGGAAATCCACTTGTTTCTGCCACTCCCCTTACAAGCACTGGCGTTACACCAGGTCCGGCCCAGCTTTTTCAGTGAATGCTAAAACCAGAGCTCAGGTCCTCAAGCTTACAAGCATGTGTTTTCCCCACTGAGCCTTCTCCCCAGCCCCTCCTTCACTGTAGGTAATGTTTAGAAACATCTTTTTTTATTTAATTTTTTTATTGGATGTTTTATTTATTTAAATTTCAGATGTTATCCCCTTTCCCCATTCCCCCCCCCAAGAAACCCCCTATCCCATCCCCCCTCCTCCTGCTTCTATGAGGGTGTGCCCTCACTCATCCACCGATTCCTGCCTCCCCACCCTCGAATTCCCCCACACTGGGGCATGAGCCTTCACAGGACCAAGGGCTTCTCACCCACTGATGCCCAACAAGGCCATCCTCTACTACATATACAAATGGAGCCAGGGGTCTCTCCATGTGTGTTCCCAAGCTAGTGGTTTAGACTCTGGGAGCTCTAGTTGCTATTCTATCTCTCCCCATAGGGCCATAAGCCCCTTCAGCTCCTTCAGTCTTCTCTCTAACTCCTCCACTGAGGACCCTGTGATCAGTTCAATAGTTAGCTGTGAGCATCTGTCTCTGTATATGTCAGGCTCTGGCAGAGCCTCTCAGGATCTTGCTAGTAAGAAAACCTCAACAGGCCCTGCAGTTATGTGAGCACCTGATGGTAAAGCAAAATAGGAAATAAATAAAGCCCAAGGAAAGCTAGAGGGGAAATAAATGTGTATTTTTTTCCCTACCTGCCCTAGTGAAAAATAGTTCTCTACAAGGAGTGATTTAGTTACCAAGGAAAAAATCTGCAAACCATTAAAAGATAACCAGGACCCGTCTTCCTTCTGCTGGGAGTTCGTTTCACCATGGAATTTCTCCTGTTCTTAACTCTCATGCTACACACTTCCTTCCAGATGCTTTACACTAAACCTCCCTTTGTTTTCTTTTTTAATAAGGCAAAGGAGATAAGGGGAAAAACTATGTAGCTCAGTCTGGTCTTGAACTCACAATCTTCCTGTCTCTGCCTCCTTCAGCAATTCTTACCACCACAATCAACTGTACTCACCCTTTAATAATGACTTCTTCTAGGTCTTTTCTTGCTAACACAAGAAAAACACACTCATCTTTGTAAGGCCTGTATACCTTAGGTGTTTGATAAAATGGAGGTTGTGATTCAACCATGAGTTATATAAAGTTGACTCAATGAGTTGAAACACTTTTTCTTCTCTCTCTCTCTCTCTCTCTCTCTCTCTCTCTCTCTCTCTCTCTCTCTCTGTCTCATGCACATGCACACACACACACACACACACACACACGATACTGCCTCACTACATAGCTCAGGATAGCCTGGAACTCATTTTAGAGCCCAGGTTGCCTTCAAGCCAACCACCATGCTGCCTAAGCCACTACAGTATACTAACTACATGCCTGCCCCCACATGTCCACCTGACCTTAGCATTTTTATTTCAAACAAAACTACATATGACTGAGTGAACACACGAAAAGAATCTGAAACTATTTCTACCAAAAAATGAAATGGAAGCGGCTTGAGGAATTACTATGCTGTGAGGGTAATAATTCTGCTAGAAAAATAACAGCCTGTCAAATGATAGTCTAAGATATAGTTACAGTTGAGGTGGCCTCAGAGAGCAGAGCAGTTAACAGCTCATTGAATGCTACAGACAGTAAGCACTACAGGGGGGGGAAAGGACAGCTGTATCACTTCAGGCCAGTTGACAAAAATCCCTGTGATTAAAAGGACATTTAAAGTAGAGACCAGTAAGCCTGGACTAAAGAGAACTCAAAAGGAGCCAGGGCTAAACCAAAAAGAACAGAGACTGAGGAGGCCATTGTAATAGTTTGGGCTGGAATGATATAGTTACAAGGTGGTAAATCTGAAACGTAAAGAAGGACATAAACTGTGTCATAACTGTGTTCCAAATGACTAGATTTGGGTGAGGATGTGAAGATGAATCAGATAATTCCAACATTTCCAAAGTGATGTAGGTAGGAAATTTGTGTTGATAACTATAATGCAAAACACACACACACCAAACAAAACAAAAACTCACCACTCTTAGCAAGAAAGGTTATGTGATAGCATTAGTATTTGTTCTCATTCTAACCTGTTCTGGATACCCACTGTTCTGCCCTTTCCTGTACTGCAATAAACACCATGAACAAAAGCAATTAGAGGAGGAAAACCTGGGACAGGAGATCAAGGTAGGAACTTAAAGATAAAATCTTGAAGCAGAAACCATGGAGAAATGCTGCTTCCTGGTTCACTCTCTGTCTCTCTACTAGATTTGTGTTTACTAAGCTTTTTTATAGAGCCCAAAAATGTCTACCTAGGGTTGTTACCACCCGCCGTGGGCTAGGCACTCCCACATCAATCAGCAATCAAGAAAATTCTTCAAAGGCATGAATACAGGCCAAATAAATCTGGGCATTCCTTGAATTGAGGTTCCTTCTTTGCAGGTGAAGGAACATTAAAGAACATAAGCAACATGTAAGAACATAAGTAATATCCTACCTTTAAAGTGCTGACTCCCTGAAAAAACTAAAACCATTCTTCAAGGTCTTAAAATATTAAAAGGCTTCAATATTTTGCCAGTTGGTAAATAACTGTCTGAGGACCTTGAGTTTTGTACATATCACACACAGAGACACATACATACACACACATACATACACGAACACACACTCATGCATACATACATACACACACACACATGCACAATCACAAAGAGGTACCCAGGAAACATGTATTTCTGCCTTTTTAGAACTCACACATACACACACAAAGCAAACAAATATCCTTGGTCTTTGTTGCATATCTGCACAGCTTGGTATCTTTCAAGGTCAATTGCTCAAGGGGAAAGGAAGCCCATCAGCACCAAGAACAAGAGAGCAGTCACCCCTGCTTTTCCACATTGTGTCCTATGACCTGCTCCCTCACAGGAAGAAGCTACCAGCCTCAGGAAGTGGCAGAGCTTTCCGAGTATTTAAAAGGACAGTGTCTGCAGCATGACCCTGCTTCAAACTGAACAGGAAAAAAATTGCAAAAGAATAACAAGTACTTCCCTACTTTCCTGTCTGATGAATCAGAACAATTGTCTGGCTTGTAGATCCAGGTTTAAATTGGGTTATTAAATCACAATGTAGTTGGCCAAACTTACAGGGTGTGGACAAATATAGCATGCTTTTTATCATGTGTGAACTCCTACAGAAAGCTTCCCTAAAGTGATACTTCAATCAAGGCTCAAACACACACATGCACATACACACACACATACATGGGAGGGGGCAGAGGGACTTCAGTTAAAGTGATGCTTAACTAAAATTTAATGTTATTATTTTTTAAGTTTTTGATTGTCAAGACCACAAATACTCAGTAATATAGTGGAAAGAGAAAAGAGTTAGAAAATCAATCTGATCCTAATAGTCAACTCTACCTTGTACTAGCTATTTGAATTTGGATGAGCCACTTCATGTCTTTAGACTTGTTTTCTCGTATGCATTATAAAAGATAACACCTATGTGATGAGGATGGGTCTTATAAGTGATGAGTGAGGGACCTTGTGATGATGACTAAATCAGTAATATATGTGTATAGAAGCTTTGCAAGAGTCTGTAGAAAGGAGGATCTTCATGGAGTAGTAGCATATTGAACTTTCTAGGTCTGAAACAATTGGAAAGCATGTACACACACACACACACACACACACACACACACAATTGTTAGTGTCCAATTTCTAACTTAGAAAAGGAAATTATAATGTAAAACTTCAACAGTGCTGACTGTTCACTTTAAAAACATGAATCTTCAAACCAAATTAAAAACCAAATGCATCTATTTGGGAAGTGGCTTCCATTGATAAGGGAGTATCTTGGTGACAAGTGAGAGCCTCTTACACACTATGACATAGCTTAGTATGTGATCTGCTTTTTCTTTTGGCTTTCAGTCTAGCAATTAGTCATCAGTGCTGACATGTAAAGTATAACCTTATGACATGATCCTCACTGTATAAATTACAGATCTTTTGAGTAGTGGCATAAATTGCAGAATTAAGATGAATTTTATGGAGCAGCCCACTGTCACACACACCCCAGCCCCAAGCCCCCAACCTTCATTGTCTGGCCACCTCTCTGCCCACGTTCAGCAGACCTGCTGATCCAGAACCATACAGGTTAGATTCCCTCCATGCACCCATTCCCCTCCCCACCAAGTCCTCTGAGACATGCCCAAATGCCCAGAGCCATGTACTGTCTCCTGGAGCTTCACTGTACCTCCACTTCTCTGCCTGCCTTCCCTACCTGATTCCCTTCCAGATGTGTCCCCAGGACACACCCAACTAATGGGAGATGTGTACTGTGCCCTGAGTTCCATTGTACAGCCCAAGGATACCCACTAGAGGCCCACCACACCAGGATCATTGAGGTCAGGCTCCCTCCAATACCTGCTACAACAGAAACATCCAGGGACAACCAGATAGCTAAAGGCAGTGTAAGAACACTATCAACAAAAGCCAAGGCTATATGACACCTTCAGAACACAGCCATCCTACTACAGCAAGCCCCTGGATATCTTAACACAACCAAAACAAAAGAAAATGGCCTTGAATTCAATCTTATAAAGATGATAGAGGTTTTAAAGAAAATATAAATAAATCCCTTAAAGAAATACAGGAAAATACAATCAAACAAGTAAAAGCCTATCTCAGGGTTTCCATTGCTATGAAGAGACCCCATGACCAAAGGAAGTCTTATAAAGAAAAACACTTAATTATAAAGAAAAACATAAGCTGGCTTACAGGTTCAGAGGTTCAGTCCATTGACATCATGGTAGGAAGCATGGCAGCCTGCAGGCATGGTGCTGGAGGAGCTGAGAGTTCTACATCTTGTTCTGAAGGCAACCAGGAGAAGACTGGCATCTTCAGGTAGACTATTCAGACAAGGGAAAAAAGCAGCCTACTAGAATGCCCCATTAAGTTCCACATAAAGAATTCCATGCTTTCCAAATCCAAAGTCCCCAAATCTACATTCCTTCAAACAAAAACATGGTCAGGCCTATCACAACAATAACCCACACTGGTACCAACTTCTTAGTTAGGGTTTCATTGCTATAAAGAGACATCATGACAAAGGCAACTCTTATAAAGGCAAACATTTAATTAGGGCTGGTTTACGTTTTCAGAGGTTTAATCAATTATCATCATAGCAAAAAGCATGCCATTATATAGGCAGACATGGTGCTGAAGAAGAACCTGAGAGCTCTGCATCTTGATCCAAAGGCAACCAGGAAAGACTGGCATTCTTAGGCAGTTAAGAGAAATCTCTTTTCAGCAATGGGCAGTGGCCTGAGCATAGAAAGAGATCTCCAAAGCCCACCCCACACAGTGATACACTTCCTCCAACAAAGCCACACTTCCTAATAATACCACTCCCTATGGGCCAAACATACTCAAACCATAACAAGGTCTTTAAAGAGGAAGCAAATAAATCCCTTAAGATATACAGGAAAATACAATTAAACAGGTGAAGGAAACAAATAATACTATCCAGGGCCTGAAAATGGAAATAGAAGCAATAAAGAAAATACAAACTGAGACCATCTTAGAGATGGAAAACCTAGGGAAGAGAACAGGAACAACAGTAACAAACACAAGAAACAGAATGCAAGAGATGGAAGTCAGAATCTCAGGCATAGAAAACACAATAGAAGAAATTGATACATCAGTCAAAGAAAATGTTAAATCTAAAAAATTCCTGACACAGAACATCCAGTAAATGACCTAACCAAAGGAATGAAAAGAACTAACCTTAGCATAATAGGAATATAAAAAATGAGTCTCAGCTCCAAGGACCAGAAAATATTTTCAATAAAATCATAGGAGAAGACCTGCCCAACCTAAAGAAAGAGATACCTATAAACATACAAAAAGCTTATAGAACACCAATTAGATTGGACAAGAAAAGAAAATCCTCCCACTGCATAATAATCAAAACACTAAATCTACAGAGAAAAGAAAGAACATTAAATGCTGCAAGGGGAAAATGCCAGTTAACAAACAAAGGAAGACCTATCTGAATTATGTTCAACATCTCAACAGAGACTCTTAAAAACTAGAAGGGCCTGGACAGATATCTCACAGCCTCTAAAAAACTACAGATGATGCCAACCTAGATTGCTATACTCAGCAAAACTTTCAATCATCACAGATGGAGAAAACAAGATATTTCAAGACAAAACTAACTTTAAGCAATATCTATCCACAAATTCTGCCCTACAAAAAAATACTAGAAAACTCCAACCCCAGGAGGATTACTACACCCAAGAAAACACAGGAAATAAGTAATTCCATACCAGCAAAAATAAAACAAGGGAAACACATGCACACATGCGCACGCATGCACACACACACACACCGCCACCACCACCGCCACCGCCACCACCACCAGCAGCAGCATCAAAATAACAGGAACTAATAATCATTGGTCATTAATATCTCTCAACATCAATGGACTCAATTCCCCAATTTAAAAACACAGGCTAACAGAAGGGATGCAAAACCAGGATCTTGTACGCATCATTCTGCTATGTACAAGAAACACTTCAGCAATAAGATAGACATTACCTCAGAGTAAAGAACTGGAAAAAAGTATTCTAAGCAAACAGACCCAAGAACCAAGCTGAAGTAGCCATTCCAATATCTAGTAAAACCGACTCTCAACCAAAATTAATAAAATAAAAGACATTCATCAAAGGAAAAATCTACCAAGATGACTTCTCAATTCTAAACATCTATGCCCCAAATGCAAGGGCTTCCACATTTGTAAAAGAAACATTATTAAAGCTTAAATCTCACATTGAACCCCACTCTCACCAACTGACAGGTCATTCAGACAAAAACTAAACAGAGAAATAATGAAACTGACTTTATGAATCAAATGGATCTAACAGATATTTATAAAACATTTCACCCAAACATTAAAAAATGTATCTTTTTCTCAGCACCTCAAAGAACCTTCTCCAAAACTGACCATATAGTGAGTCATAAAGCAAACCTAAACAGATACAAGAAAATTGAAATAACAACTTCTATCTTATTAGACCAGCATGGATTAAAGCTACAACAGCAACAGAAACACCAGAAGGCCTGCACACACTCATAGAAAGTGAACAGCTCTCTACTCAACGATATCTGGGTCAGGGAAGAAATAAAGGAAGAAATTAAAGACTTTCTAGAATTCAATGAAAATGAAGGCACAACATTCCCAAACTTATGGGACACAATAAAAGACATGCTAAGAGGAAAGTTCATATCTAGTGATTCCATAAAGAAATTAGAAAGTTCTCATACCAGCAACTTAAAAGTATATCTGAAAGCTCTAGAAAAAAAGAAGCAAACACTCCCAAGGTTTGTAGATGGTAGAAAATAATCAAAGCCAGACTTGAAATTGATCAATTAGAAACAAAGAGAACAATACAAAGGATCAATAAAACTAAGAGCTTGTTCTTTGAGAAAATCAACAAGACAGACAAACCCTTAGCCAAACTAACTAAAAGGCAGAGAGATGGTATCCAAATCAACAAAATAAGAACTGAAAAGGGAAACATAATAACAGACAATGAGGAAATTCAAAGAATTGTTAGGTCTTATTTCTAAAGCCTATACTCTACAAAATCTAAATGAAATGGATGATTTTCTATACAGATACCACTTATCAAAGTTAAATCAATATCAAGTAAACTATTTAAACAGTCCTAAGGAAATAGAAGTAGTCATTAAAGTCTCCCAACCCCCCTCCCAAAAAAAAGTCCAAGGTCAGATGGTTTTACCACAGATTTCTACCAGATTTTCAAAAGAAGAATTAATGCTAATATTCCTCAAATTATTTCACAAAATAGAAACAGAAGGAACACTGCCAAACTCATTCTATGATGCCATAGTCACCCTGATACCTAAAACACACACTCAACAAAAAAGAGAATTTTATACCAATTTCTCTTATGAACACTGACACAAAAATGCTCAGTGAAATACTCAAAAACCAAATCCAAGAACATATCAAAAACACCATCCACCAGGATCAAGCAGAGTTCAATCCAGGAATAGAGGGATGGTTCAATATATAAAAATCCATCAATATAATCCACCATATAAACAAACCAAAAGAAAAAATCATATGAACATCTCATTAGATGCTTAAAATACCTGTAACAATCAACACTTCTTCATGTTAAAAGTCTCAGAGAGATCAGGGATATAAGGGTTATACCTAAAACTAATAAAAGCAATATATAGCGAGACAATAGCCAAAATCAAATTAAATAGAGAGAAACTTAAAGAAATTCCACTAAAACCAGGGACAAGATAAGGTTTCCCACTCTCTATCTATTCAATATATTGATGTTCTAGAGCAATATGACAACTAATGGAGATCAAGGAATTACAAATTGAAAAAAAAAAAGTCAAATATCGCTATTCAAGGATGATATGATAGTATACATAAGTGATCTTCAAATTCTACAGAGACCTCCTATAGCTGATAAACAACTTCAGCAAAGTGACTGGATACAAAATTAACTCAAAAAATCAGTATACAAATGATAAAGAGGCAGTGAAAGATATTAGGGAAACAACGCACTTTATAATAGCCACAAATAATATAAAATATCTTGGTGTAACTCTAACCAAGCAAGTGAAAGATCTGTATAAGTACTTCAAGGCTCAAGAAAGCAACTGAAAAAGATATCAAAAGATGGGAAGATCTCCAATTCTCGTAGATAAGTAAGATTAGCATAATGAAAATGACTATCATTTTTATTGGATATTTTGAAAATGGCTATCTTACCAAAAGCAATCTATATATTCAATGCAATTCCCATCAAAATTCCAACACAATTCTTTACAGACTTTGAAAAAGCAATCTTCAACTTCATATAGAAAAAGGAAAACTGAAGATAGATAGCTAAAACAATCCTGAACAATAAAAGAACTTCTGAAGGTATTGCCATCCATGATCTCAAGCTCTACTACAGAGTAATAATTACAAAAACTGAACTGTATTGGTATACTAGCAGTCAGGTTGGCCAATGGAGTTTAATTGAAGACCCTGAAACAAACCCATATACCTACAGACACTTGATTTTTGTCAATAAAGGAAAAACCATACAATGGGAAAAAGGAAGTATCTTCAACAAATGGTGCTAGTTTAACTGGAAATCCGCATGTAGAAGAATAAAAATAGATTCATATTTATCACCCAGCACAAAACTCAAATCCAAGTGGATTGAAGACCTCAACATAAAACCAGAAACACTAAATCTAATAGAAGAGAAAGTGCGGAATAGCCTTGATTTCATTGGTACAGAAGACAACTTCCTGAAGAGAATACCAATAGCTCGGTCTCTAAGATCAACAATTAATAAATGGGACCTCTTGAAAAAGAGGAAGGAAGGGGACATCAATCTACTCACAGAATATACAACCCAAAATTTGCCTTGCTTTCAATATTTTTGGGGTAAAGATGGAGCAGAGACTGCCCCAAACTTGAGACCCATCCCATGCAATGCTTGCAGACAGGAACCTAGCATAACTAACTATCTCTTGAGATATTTCATCCAGTAGTGGATGGAGCCAGATGCAGAGACTCATAGCCAGACGTCAAACAGGCCCAGCGAATCTTGTGAAAGAGTGAGGCATAGAAGTGAGCAAACCAGAGGAGTCAAGGACATCACAAGAAGACTCACAGAGTCAACTGACCTGGGTCCAAGGAGGCTCCCAGAGCCTGGGCCACCAACCAGGGAGCATATAGGAGCTAAACCTAGGATCCCTATCCATTTATAGCAAATGTGCTGCTTGGTGTTCATGTGGGTCACCTAACAAGTGGAGTAGGGGCTGTCTTTGTCTCTATTCCCTGCCATTGGATCCCCTTCCCCACTACATGGACGGACTGGTTGGATCTCAGTGGGAGAGGATGTACCTAGACCCTAAATGCCCCAGGGTGGGGTGGCACCCAAGGGGGACTCTTCTTCTCTAAGGAGAAGAAGTGGGAGCAATTCGGGGAGGGATTTGTACAGGTGGGACTGGTAAGAGAGAAGGAGGGAGGGTGGCTGTGATCGAGATATAAAGTGAATGAAAAATAATTTAAAAGATGAATTTTATTTATAAAGAATTTTCTGAATAATCTATGGTACATGTTCATCACTTCATATGCTGAAGATTATAAATCTTTATCTCAAGATACTATTTCCTCTTAGCTAACAAAATAATATGGTTACACTTATGGTCTACACAGACAGAATTCTCACAAAAGTGGTAAAGAAAACTAGCTTTATTTTTCAGTCTAATATCTTTTTAAATTATAGCATATTATTTAAAAGAACAGTAGAGTCACAACTGGTCACGTCCAGAGAATAATTATCAGTGGAGTTCTCAGCCATAAATGGCACATTCATATTACACCCTTGTCGCACAAGTCTCAGTGTGGTGGTTTGAACTGGAATATCTCCATGGACTCATAGATTTGGTCCCCAGCGAATGGCACTATTTGACAGGATAGGAGCTGTGGTCCTGTTGGAGGAATGTGTCACTTGAGATGGACTTTGAGGGTTCTAAAGGTCATGCCATTCCCTCCCTCCCTCCTCCCTCCCTCCCTCCCTCTCCCTCCTCTCTCTCTCCCTGCATGCACATTCTTTTTGTCTCTCTCCCTTCCCTCTGTCTCCCTGTCTGCTTGGTAGCTTAAATTGGTTTATTTTGTCAGCTGAGAAAACCTATTAAACTAGAGGACAGAAATAACGTTATCTCAATATGTGGAGAAAAGGTCTTTGACAGAGTTCATCCTCCTTTCATGATAAACCCCTGAAGAAGTTAGAAATAAAAAGAACAGGGTAGCCAGGCAGTGGTGGCGCACGCCTTTAATCCAGCACTTGGGAGGCAGAGGCAGGCGGATTTCTGAGTTCGAGGCTAGCCTGGTCTACAGAGTGAGTTCCAGGACAGCCCGAGCTACACAGAGAAACCCTGTCTCGAAAAACCAAAAAAAAAAAAAGAACAGGGTAGAGGATATAGCTCAATTCCTATAACTAAAAGAAAGCGAGAGAAAGAGAGGGAGAGGGAGGGGAGGGGGATGGGAGGGAGAGGGGGATGGGGAGGGAGGGAGGAGAGAGAGAGAGAGAGAGAGAGAGAGAGAGAGAGAGAGTTCAAGCTGACCTCAGACTCACTTTGTAGCTAAGGCTAAAAATTTAAAACTTGACCTAATATTCCTGCCCTTACTTCTTTAGTACTGTGATAACAGGTGTGCACCATCGTACCCAGTTTACACTATACTGGTGCACTAGAGATCAAATTCAGGGCTTCATACATACTAGATAGCACTCTAATAGTTAAGCCACAAAGTGTCAAAGACCCTTTCTGCACATATTGAGATAATGTGCTTTCTGTCCTTTAGTCTACTTACATGCTTGGTACACTGCACTTATTGATTTGTGTAAGAGAATTGTTTTTAATTGCTAGATAAAAATTAATCAAATCACTGAGCAATTGTATAATGACAAATGGAACAAGAAGAGATTGAATAGACTTGGTAAGCTTCAGAAATATTTGAAAGGCAATGTCTGACTAAGAATGCTAAGAAATGACAGTTTTCACAGCTTTCTTATGTTTCTCAGATAAGCACTTGAGTGTTTACAATAGGGATTGTCAACAGTACCATTTTAAGTCCTTCCAAAGATAATCATCTCTACCTTCCAAGGACATAGCTCCATACCTGGTATATGCATAAACTATTGATGCTACTACAGCCCTAAAAGAAAGGTCATCAATAGAAACTAATATTGAGGAGAAAGATAATTATCAATATCGTCTTTGCAATAACACATTACATTAGAGCTTCATTTTAGTGGACAGCAGGGCACTAAGGCAAAATTTGGGAAAGGGAACCCCAAGCAGGGACGTAAAGTAGGAAGGACTTAAAGGTTGTAGGAACATAAAAAAATATTACACCCCCCAGGTCCACTGATGTGCTCACCCGGTGACTAAGGATGGAGATGTGGGAAGGCTGCAAGAGCCAATGGCCACAAAGTCCACACTGGAACATAGATTAACCATCTCTATTGGCAGGTAGTTACAGGGGAATAGCTTAGTGTAGATGACTGACCTCTAGCTTTCAAAAGAGGCACAATTATAACAGTCACAAATTAGGTCAGTATGTAAGGCATAACCACTATGGAGAGTACAGTTTTAGGACACTGAAGGAGTGAGGGAAACAAGTCTTTATTCTATTAAATTTCTTTACTTTTCTTTCACGTTCCAGGGATGCTGTGTGTTTTTTAGTGTTATCACGTTTGAATCTGACTATTTTGGTAGGTATGATTGTTACTTTTATCTGTCAATGTGGATGAGTGATGATAACCAGATATTTGGTCAAACACAATTTTGACTATTTCTTGGAAGGTATTATTTTATCGTTTTCGGATTCGTGTGGATGAAATTAGCGTATAAATCAGTGTACTTGGACATGAGCCCATCACCCCCCCCCCCAGTTTGAGTAGGCCTCATCAGATCCATTGTAAATGCACAACTGGAACAGAGATGTCTCCTGAACAAGAAGGGATTCTAGCTGCCAGTCTGCCTGTGAAATTCTGCTCACAGTGGAATCAGAACTCATTCTAGCCTGTGAACTTAGAGTGAAATGGAAGGCAGTAAGTAGGGAGACATTGGAATCACAAGCCAGGAACCCCTGGGAGCCCTTTATAACTCTGGCAGCACAAGGACCTAGAGCCTTGATGTGCCCAGATGTCCGGTGACATCTTCTCTCTGCTCTCCTGATTCACTTACTTCAAGTAAAAGAAATCAAACATCCCTACTAAGTCATTTGAAGCCTTTGAAAAATGAATAAAAGGAAATAACCAAGATCAGAAGCTTGGCATGGTCGTGTGTATCGGAGCTTGAGGTCATCGTCAGCTACAAGGTGAGTGTGAGGCCAGCCTGGAATACATAAGGCCTGGTCTCAAAAGATCAAAAAGACATGATTAATTAAAATAATATTAATAAATTATTTATTCTTAATTGGAAAAGTGCTATCTTGAAAAATCAGCAGTAATTTGTGTCAATTAACCTTGCTTTGGTAGTGCTCCCTAGTCATTGGTTCACCCCCTTGTTGTACTAACAAGTTATTTTATGTCTTATGCTTTTTTATTTGTAAATGTACAGGAAGGCTGCAAGAAAACACTTTACTCCAGATATAGGTGGTAAAGACTGTGATGTCGATGATGGTAGGAGTTTAAATGGTGTTGGTGCAATCTCTCACATATAATGGGCCTTTTCCCAGATTTCTTATTTCCTCCTGCGTCCAGGAAGCGTTCCCTGGCCTTTGATTTTTTTTTTTATCTCTTCTATTTCTTCATCTCCTCTTCCTGTTGCAGTTTAGAATCTCTACTCTGCCCACCCCTTGACTGCTGCTTTGGCTGTTTCAAGGGCTTTTTCTTCTCATGTTTGTGGCTAGCCATGGCACTCACCATCTATTTCTCCCAAATTGGAAACAGAAAACCCTTACCCTTTTTACAGGCTCTTCTGGGTACTGGAGGATGCAATCAAGCTGGCAAGATGCATACAGAATACTAAGAACACAAAAAGAAGAGAGACTAACCAAACTGCCCTAACATCAAGATTTCACAAAAGAGGTCGCATTTCAACTGAGATAGAAAGACATTTATAAAGAAAGCTGGTAAAGATGGAATGTATGAATGGTATTCCAGAACACTAACTGCTCTTCCAGAAGTACTGAGTTCAGTTCCCAGCAACCACATGGCGGCTCACAACCATCTGTGATGGGATCCGATGCCCTCTTCTGGTGTGTCTGAAGAAGCTGCAGAGTGTAGTCATATACATATAATAAATAAATCTTCACACAAAAAATTTGTTTCTGATTAAGTCATTCTGGAAAGCTGTGCCATTCCTCTATCTCAAATTTCTACACAAACTTAAAACAGGTCTGTAATTATTCATTGATAGATAGGTGCCTATTTAAGACAGCTAAGTCTCTCTGCTTAGAAACATGTCAACTCCTTTTTAATTGCCTCCACAACATGGAGAAAACCAAACCAGGCTGGGGAACTAAGCCCAAACTGTTCAAGATTACAGAGTTAGCAGGGTGGGATCTTAATCTAACTTCTCATGATCAGAGCTTGACATTCTTTCTAATCCCAATATCAACATGCATGCCTATCTCTATTCAGACTCCTAAAAATGTGGCGTTATTAGGACTCCTTGTCATAGGACCGGAGATCCTCTTCCATTCAGACTTGTGGGATAATGTTCCATGCCTGAAGCCAACCACAAAGCATCCATAATGCTTTTCTTTTTTTTAGGTTTTTTGAGACAGTGTTTCTCTGTGTAGCCCTGGCTGTCCTGGAACTCACTCTGTAGACCAGGCTGGCCTCGAACTCAGAAATCCGCCTGCCTCTGCCTCCCAAGTGCTGGGATTAAAGGTGTGTGCCACCACCGCCTGGCCCCATAATGCTTTTCATGAAACTCTGAACTCAAGTTATAGGGCAGAGACCTGATCTTACATCCTGAGATCTGGGCAAAGACCTTCAACCTCTGTTAGGAACCCAGTCTACATGTGTTCAAGGTTACAGGAAAACAGTTACTCTCAAAAACTTATTAAATAACTAGAAAGTCAACTTTGCCCTACTACAGAGATAACAGGCTGGCACTTTAAATTTGATTAATATTCTGCATTATCTCAAAATTAAAATTCATGCTTAGGGCTGCCCAAGCTAGGGATCAGGGATGGTATCCAGCGATTTTAACTTGGCAAAAGTGAAGGGACTTTGAATTGAGACACTTGGCTGGGGGCAGGGTTAGTGGTGGCCAGCCAGCTACAGACGAGCAAACATCAGACATATTAGGGACATGACCTCAGAACTATGAGAGAATACATTTCCGTTGATGGGGGAGGGGCGGTATTAAGTGGTCGTGGGAGGTGAAATTTGAATGCCCAGCTTCTATAGATTATGAGCAAAAGACTGAACAGGTCCCAGGAATTAAGAAGTCTGGATTCCCCAACCCCTAAACCACCAACCAAAGAGTACACATGGAGGGACCCATGGCTCCAGCTGCATATGTAGCAGAGGATGGCTTTGTCAGGCATCAATGAGAAGAGAGTCCTTGGTCCTGTGAAGGCTCGATGCCCCAGTGTATGGGAGCGCCAGAGCAGGGAAGCGGGAGTGGGTGGATGGGGGAGTACCCTCATAGAAGCAAGGGGAGGGGGAATGGGATAGGGGTGTTCCAGAAGGGAAACCGGGAAAGGAGATAACATTTGAAATGTAAATAAATAAAAGAAAAAGAAGAAGAAGAAATCTGGGTTTCAGAGTGGGTTCTGGCGTCTGGCCTCTGAAAATAGACGAGCTAGTGGATGGGATCAGCTAGTGGATGGGATCTGGGACCTTGTTCTCTCAACCCTTATTACCATCTGTTCAAAGTAATAAACTGAGTAGTTATTGGCCTCATCAGATTGGAATGTGGGGAAGAATTACAAGTTTAGGTTAGCGAGCGCCCTTAGGGCTGGATTGACAGCTGTGGCAGCCACAGGTGCCAAGAAAAGCAAGAATAGGAGCAGAAGCAGGAAAGCCAGGCTGCCCATGGCTCAGGCCGGCCACCAGGGTGGGTGGCAGGGAGAGAGGGCCAATCTGTGCCTGCCTAGCCCACAGCTCCAGGCTGCAGATTCCCTTGCAAAACCAAAATCCAGGTAGCCTGCTTCCCTCCCTCACCATCCATCCACCTTCCTGCCCACCTTCCCTTCCCTGTGGCCTTACTCCCAAGTCAGCCTTTAAGCAGCCAGGGCTCAGCCCCATCATTATCTATGGCTTCTGGAAACCTACTGCTCCTTCAGGTCAGGCTTTAAGATTGCCTCATTGTCACTGCAAAGCTTGGAGTGCTGCTTCTACCGCATTTCAACATCTCTGCTTTCTGTAGATCCTACAACGGTGCATTAATAAGCAATTTACATGTCAAACATCACTAGCGCGATAGCATGTGACCTCCCCTCTCTCACCCACCACAGAAGAGGAAATACAGAATAGGAAGCAGGCTAAAAGAAGTGCAAGGACACTGTGGCTCTTGCGTAGTAGGAACTGGAACAAGGCTAGACAGATCATTCTGCCCTCCTTGCAGGCTGTTGCAGTTCTTCACCTCCACTGTGGTCACCTAATCATCCCAGGGTACTCGGTGCTCCTGTCACCCCACCCTCTGCACAGCCCGCACAGGCCATCCCTTCTGAGGCAGCTGGGTCTTCATGCAGATCCTGCCAGGCCTCTATCTTCCTTCCTTCGCCACGGATGGTAGATCCCTCCTCCAACAGTGCCCCCCCATTCTTCCTGATGGCACCTGCTTCTACACCTTTTCTCTCTTCTTACCAATGCCCAATTCCTCAGCCTCTCCTGTCCAAGAGGGTTCTCACCCCTTCTGGCCTCTTCCGAGTCCTTTGCACTAGAACTTCGTAAGTGGAACCACTGTTCCACCAATAGGAAAAGAACAGCTCTCTGATCTTGTGTCTATGTCAAGTAGACAAAAAATGGTCAAAGTGTCCTTCTCTTCTTCCTGTCTTTAGTGAAAATGCTTTAAGTGGACATTCATAATATTGGATATAGATTTATTGTATTCAACCTTCATTATCTTGTTCATTTCTTGTATTAGTTTCTGCAAGAATGATGAACTTTGTCTGATGCGTTTTCTGAATCTATGCAGTGATAATGCAATTTCTGGCCTGGGTTTATTGATAGAATATAGTGCGTTTACGTGTGTGTGTGTGTGTGTGTGTGTGTGTGTGTGTGTGTGTGTGTGTGTGTTGAACCATCCTTGCAGCCCTGGAATGAAGCCCACTGAGTCATGGCAAATGATTATTTACCCCTGTACTGAAATTCAGCTTGCAAGTACACATGTGTTTTACTGAGCATCTTTGCACCCATGATCACCACAGAGATTGGACTACAGTTTTGTTTTATGCTTTTCCAGTTTTAGTAAAAGGTAGTACTATTCTGTAGAAATGAGTTTGGTAACTCTTCTTCCCTTCCTAATCTATGAAATACTGATGATCACTGGATCCTTAAAGATATGGTAGAATTCAGCCCTGAGTCCTTCCTGGGTGTGTTTTAGTTGGCACACTGTTTCTGCTTTAATCTCAGTACTCATTATACATGATTTAAATGGTTTCATTCTCTTGCTTTGACTTTGGCATATTGTGTCCAGAATTTATCCATTTCTTCTGGATTTTTCATTTTATTGGGACATAGGTTTTTTAATAATCTTCTGAAATTTATTGGTGCCTGTTGCAACGTCTTAACACTAGCTTCATTAACTTGGTCTTTTCTTTTTCCATCCTGCTTATTTCTCTAAGAGCCCACGCTTCGTTTCTTTGATTCTCTGTGTTGGTATTTTCACTTCCACTTTATCGCTTTCCGTCTTGGTCTTCACTATCTCTTTCCATCTAGAGGTTTGGAATTTGTCTCATTCTTGTCTTTCTAAGACCTTAAGTCCATCATTTAGTTACTTGAGATTTTTTTTTTTTCTGATTTTTTAAATGTAGGCATTGGTAGCTTAAAAAAAAAAAAAATCCATCTTAGAACCACCCTCACATGTTTACATTCTTTTTTTTTTTTTCTTGGTTCCAAAAGGGTTTATTGTCATGGCGGATGGTAGATGGATCTGGAAGTACCACCCCCCCCAAACTCAGGGCAGGCCTGGGTTAAGTAGGGAGGGAGGAAGGGGGAGGTTCTGGGGAGGAATGGTTAATTGGCTCCGCCCTCTGACCTTCATTAGTATGTAAATCTCTAGGGCCTGAGGCCTGTAGCTACAGCCTCTACCTGTGCACTTTGGGAGGGGCTGTAATGGCCTACGTGACTGAACAATGTAGGTCTATGGAGATTGGACTGCTTGTTAGGACTCTGAGTTCTGGGGACTTGGCCGAACTCCTGCCGTTTCTCCCTTGGAGTCTCGGGGTTCTAGGCCCATGCCCAGCCAAGAACCAGGATACCCTTACACAGTCCCACATCTCCTCCCCTTTACTTTTTTAAAAAAGGGGGGTTACTGTGTCATCTGTGGTAAAATTTTGCATGAGGAAGTTAAAAGAAAGCACTATTTAGGCCAGAGGGGTTAGCACAATTAAGTCACAGGGTAAGGGGAGTTGAGGGCGGGGGTTGGGAAGGAAGGGGAGTTGAGGGTGGGGGTTGGGAAGGCAAAAGATCACTGAATCAATTGAATACAGGTGATACAGTTTGAGGGTAATAACATCTGACTAATCTAGATAGACATTAAGTTTTCCTCACTAACATGTAGCTTTAGCTATTTGACTTTGGCAAAAGAGTTCATCTGTAGCTGGAAGGTCTGGATCTGTCTTCTGTAGGATTTAGCTTTGGAGTCTTCAGTTAAGCAGTGTAGCTGGAAGAAGACAGCTTGGCCTCCTAGGCAGGTTCCAGGAGGTGGCTTTGTGTCTGGATCTCAGCGTGTCTCTGGAGTCTGCAGTCTGACGAGATGGCTGGGGAGAAGGCAGCTTAGTATCTCAGGCAGATTCCAGAAGATGTCATCTCCACTGGACTTGTGGGAGCACCTATTAGGATAATCAAAACAGGAAAGCAGCACCCCGGCATGGGGATTTCTGCAAAGCCTGAATATTAAGCATTAAGTCACTTGGGAACAAGCACATCACGATCTGTCGTTAAGATCCTGGAAAGGCAAAGGTGTTTGAGGAAATTTGTCTTAGAAGGCACAAGAAAAAGCGAAAAAATTTTGGGTTGAAAAGCACAAACACTGCTGTATTAGGTCTTCCTGTTGGGAAGAAAAGGCATTAATGGCGGGTTTAGAAGCAGTGGGGGGAGGGGCCTGCTCTGCCATGTTGTGGCTGGGCTGCCACGTGCTGGCTGGGTGCTCTAGCAGAGAGGCCAGGGTATTCCCCATTTGTTTTTCTTAGAAGTAAAAGGCCAACCTTGAAGAAAAGCTCAGAGGAAGAAACATATAGGGGCTTGATAGAGTCAGAAAGAGACTGTGTGAGAGACTGAGTTATGGAAGAGAGACACGTGGAAGCTGTCGTGTAGCTGGCAGCTCCTGGGAGAAGCTGGAAGTTGGTGCGCAGTTTCTCCAGGCTCAGCCTGGAGTTTTAGCCGCGAGAAAGAAACTGAGAGGAACACAGGGGCAAAGGAACTTCAGGCAAACCAGCTGGGCTGTAGCTGGCCGCAAATGACCTAGGAGGTGAAGGGGGAAGGGCAGCCAATTCTCAGCTCTCCTGTCAGAGTTTCACCCTTCGCTTTCCGTTTGCACTGAACTCGTAGTGAACATGTTCACCATAGAAGAACACTCTCGTTTGGTCTATGCAAGTGACAAAAAATGGTAAGTTCCTTCTTTCTTCTTCTTAGTGAAGCTTAAGTGACATTCATTATGATTAGATTTATTGTTCCTTCATTTTGTTCTTTCTTGTTTAGTTGCAAGATGATAATTCTGATGCGTTTTTTCTATGAGTGTAATGCTTCTGGCCGGTTTATGATAGATATAGTGCGTTTAGTGTGTGTGTGTGTTGTGTGGTGTGGTGTGGGTTGTTTGAACCATCTTCGCCTGATGAGCCATGAGCAGGCAAATGATTATTTACCCTGTACTGATTCAGCTTGCAAGTACCATGTTTTACTGAGCTCTTGCACCCAATCCCACAGAGATGCTACAGTTTTTTTTATCTTTTCCAGTTTTAGTAAAAGGTAGTACTATTCTGTAGAAATGAGTTTGGTAACTCTTCTTCCTTCTAATCTATGAAATACTGATGATCACTGGATCCTTAAAGTATGGTAAATTACCCTGAGTCCTTCCTGGTGTGTTTTAGTTGGCACACGTTTCTGCTTTAATCTCAGTACTCATTATACTGATTTAAATGGTTTCATTCTTTGCTTTGACTTTGGCATATTGTGTCCAGAATTTATCCATTTCTTCTGGATTTTCATTTTATTGGACATAGTTTTTAATACTTCTGAAATTTATTGGTGCCTGTTGCAACGTTTAAACATAGCTTCATTACTTGGTCTTTTCTTTTTCCATCCGCTTATTTCTCTAAGAGCCCACGCTTCTTTTTGATTCTTGTGTTGGTATTTTCACTTCCACTTTATCGCTTTCCGTCTTGGTCTTCACTATCTCTTTCCATCTAGAGGTTTGGAATTTGTCTCATTCTTGTCTTTCTAAGACCTTAAGTCATCATTTAGTTACTTGAGATTTTTTTTTTTCTGATTTTTTAAATGTAGGCATTGGTAGCTTAAAAAAAAAAAAAAATCCATCTTAGAACCACCCTCACATGTTTACATTTTTTTTTTTTTTTCTTGGTTCCAAAAGGGTTTATTGTCATGGCGGATGGTAGAGGATCTGGAAGTACCACCCCCCCCAAACTCAGGGCAGGCCTGGGTTAAGTAGGGAGGGAGGAAGGGGGAGGTTCTGGGAGGAATGGTTAATTGGCTCCGCCCTCTGACCTTCATTAGTATGTAAATCTCTAGGGCCTGAGCCTGTAGCTACAGCCTCTACCTGTGCACTTTGGGAGGGGCTGTAATGGCCTACGTGACTGAACAATGTAGGTCTTTTGAGATTGGACTGCTGTTAGGACTCTGAGTTCTGGGGACTTGGCCGAACTCCTGCCGTTTCTCCCTTGAGCTCGGGGTTCTAGGCCCATGCCCAGCCAAGAACCAGGATACCCTTACACAGTCCCACATCTCCTCCCCTTTACTTTTTTTAAAAAAGGGGGGTTACTGTGTCATCTGTGGTAAAATTTTGCATGAGGAAGTTAAAAGAAAGCACTATTAGGCCAGAGGGGTTAGCACATTAAGTCACAGGGTAAGGGAGTTGAGGGCGGGGGTTGGGAAGGAGGGAGGTTGGGGTGGGGGTTGGGAAGGCAAAAGATCACTGAATCAATTGATACAGGTGATACAGTTTGAGGTAATAACATTGACTAATCTAGATAGACATTAAGTTTTCCTCACTAACATGTAGCTTTAGCTATTTGACTTTGGCAAAAGAGTTCATCTGTAGCTGGAAGGTCTGGATCTGTCTTCTGTAGGATTTAGCTTTGGAGTCTTCAGTTAAGCAGTGTAGCTGGAAGAAGACAGCTTGGCCTCCTAGGCAGGTTCCAGGAGGTGGCTTTGTGTCTGGACTCAGCGTGTCTCTGGAGTCTGCAGTCTGACGAGATGGCTGGGAGAAGGCAGCTTAGTATCTCAGGCAGATTCCAGAAGATGTCATCTCCACTGGACTTGTGGGAGCACCTATTAGGATAATCAAAACAGGAAAGCAGCACCCCGGCATGGGGATTTCTGCAAAGCCTGAATATTAAGCATTAAGTCACTTGGGAACAAGCACATCACGATCTGTCGTTAAGATCCTGGAAAGGCAAAGGTGTTTGAGGAAATTTGTCTTAGAAGGCACAAGAAAAAGCGAAAAAATTTTTGGGTTGAAAAGCACAAACACTGCTGTATTAGGTCTTCCTGTTGGGAAGAAAAGGCATTAATGCGGGTTTAGAAGCAGTGGGGGAGGGGCCTGCTCTGCCATGTTGTGGCTGGGCTGCCACGTGCTGGCGGGTGCTCTACAGAGAGGCCAGGGTATTCCCCATTTGTTTTTCTTAGAAGTAAAAGGCCAACCTTGAAGAAAAGCTCAGAGGAAGAAACATATAGGGGCTTGATAGAGTCAGAAAGAGACTGTGTGAGAGACTGAGTTATGGAAGAGAGACACGTGGAAGCTGTCGTGTAGCTGGCAGCTCCTGGGAGAAGCTGGAAGTTGGTGCGCAGTTTCTCCAGGCTCAGCCTGGAGTTTTAGCCGCGAGAAAGAAACTGAGAGGAACACAGGGCAAAGGAACTTCAGGCAAACCAGCTGGGCTGTAGCTGGCCGCAAATGACCTAGGAGGTGAAGGGGGAAGGGGAGCAGCCAGGGTACCGGCCCTGTTGCTTCAGGCAGCCAGAACTGGCCGCAAATGACGGAGGAGTGGGGAAGTCTATGCTAGACTAGCAGGCAGCCTGTGGAAGACTGACCCCCTGAGGGAAAATTACTGGGGACTAGAGTTCAGAGCCAGTGTTCATGAGAAGCTAGCAGGCAGAGAATGAAAGCCTGACCCCTGGGGAGGGGCGAGAGCAGAGATTAGGGCATCGCCACCATCTTGTTGAGTTGGAGAACACGTGGGAAGAGAGAAACCTATGCTAGCGGGCAGTGTGTTAAAGACTGAAGTCAGAGCTTTTTAAGAGGAACAGGACAGTCTCAGCCTCAAGGAGTCTCTCGCTCAAGGAAAAGAGTCTTAAATGAAGATCGCAGCAGGCACTGTGGCCTTAAAGACAGCAGTTAGCTGTGAAGGAGCCTTCTCTGTGGAGCTGGGGGATGGGCAGAGTGGAGGCTAGGGAGTCGCCGCCATCTTGCCCTTGAGCTGGAGAACACGTGGAGGGGAGAGAGAAGAGGGGGGACAGTGAGAGACCTGCCTGGTCTTGTGAACTAGGCTGGAGTTACTCACGGTTCCGTGGAGAGGTTCTTGGCGGGCACCAGCAGGGGGTACTCTTGGAGCTGGCTTGCCCACATGCTCTACCACCTGTAGGGAATGATGTAGGCCCGCGCATGGGCACTCGCGGGCATGAGTCTTGTTGCGTTGTGGGTCCGTGTATCTGCCATGACGCAGTAGGCTGGGATGGTAGTTCAGCATGGCAGGAGCTCACGGGATCTTGGCTGAGTTTATTTCATGCAACACCAGGGAAAAGGAGGGCCGCAGAAGGTTTGGCTGTGTTTGTCTCACACTGCACCAAGTAAACACGGCCAGGCTCGTACTTGGACGGGGAACAAACTCAGTCTGGTTCCACGGGGGTGCAGAGCTCTTGGATTGGGGGTCCCTTTGCCCTGATTCTGCTAGGGACCAACTGGTCTCAAGCCCTGGGCTCTCAAACCACTGAGAGGCCTCGGAAGGACTGAGACTTGGGCATGTGGGCGCACGCCGGCCTACCCACAGCCGAGAGAAAAGAGGGGGAATTGGGGATCCTTTTGCCTGCAGGCGGCTAGGGATCGACTGGTCTCAAGCCCTGGGCTCTGAGGCCTCGGAAGGACTGAGACTTGGGGCATGTGGGCGCACGCCGGCCTACCCACAGCCGAGAGAAACAAGAAGGGAAGGGAAGAAAGAGGCCCTGGCAGCACCCCGAGGAAGAGATTTGGTAACAGTACTTGCGTAGCAGATTTGGCGGCCTGGTTAGCTTGCTTGAAGATGTGGGTCCTGGTGGTTGTCTGGAGAGACGGCTTTTCGGCTAGCTTGTCTGTAGTTGAGTGGCTGTTCAGGGCTCCACGTTGGTTGCGCCATTATGTGGGACAAAATGGCGCAGTGGTGGAGTCCTGGGCCCACGCAGCAGCAGCCCGCAGCAGGCCCCAGACCCAAGTGGCAGCAGGCCGGGGCCTGCGGGGCGGGAGGCTGCCTGGAGGCCTCCAGGCAGCCTGTCTCACATGCCGGAGGAAGGTCCCAGGTTCCAGTGGCTGGAGGCTTCGGCGGCGGCGGCGGCGGGCCTGGCAGGCCCCAATGATACGAGGAAGTCCTTGGTTCCAAAAGGGTTTATTGTCATGGCGGATGGTAGATGGATCTGGAAGTACCCCACACATGTTTTCATTCTATCCTAGGAAGTTTTAAAATTCCTTCCAGATGTCTTTAGTGACCCATTTGTCATTCAATACTATGCTGTGCTATTCAATCTCTGTGTGTCTGTATTTTCTGCAGTTTCTCTTACTATTCATTTCTCATTGCTATTTATTATGACCAGGTAGACTACAAGAAGTAATTTAAATTCAATTGCATTCTATTGCATGCTTTATCTCCTAAAATGTGGTTCGTTTTAAAGGAAAATTCCATGCACTGCTGAGAAAGGGGTAGACTGAGTCTGTAGTACCTGGTAGAATGTTCTGTATTCTGTATATATTGATTAAGTCGATTGATGTATAATGTCATTTAACAATTTTTTGTTGGTATTTTTGGATGGTCGGATGGCCTATTTATTGGTGACAGTGTAGGCATATGAAGTCACCCACTATTATTCTCTTTAGTGAAGTAATTGTGTTTTACATATAGTAGTCTTTTTCTTATGAAACAGGATATATTAGTGCTTGGAGCATATATATTTAGAACTATAGTATATTCTTGATGCTGTCCCTTTAATCAGTATGAAATGACCTTCCTTATATTTTCTGACTAATTGAGGTTCGAAGTCTACTTTGTCAGATACTGTAACTATCATACCTCTTTGCTCTCTAGTTCTCTTTCTTGGAATGCATTTTCCATTTTTTCACCTTAGAGCTGTTTTTGTCTTTGCCACTATATGCTTCTTACAGGCAACAAATAGATGGGCCCTTTGTTTAAGTCCAATCTGCTAGTCTGTTTTGTTTTGTTTTGTTTTGTTTTTGTTTTTGTTTTTATGAGAAAATTGAGAGTGATCATATTGACATCGAAGGTTAATTTAATCCTTGTCATTTTGTTTGATCCTTTATTTATCCTTGTTATTTTAGTTATTCTTCTGGTGCAGTTTATTTTTTCCTGTGGCTTCATGGATACGTTTTATCGCTCATTTTTTGTTTTTTTTTTTTAATTTCAACAGATTTTTATTGATCAGTTAGAGTATGACTCATAGAAACCAACTGAAACATCTTAACTGAATATGTCTATTTGGAAATTCAAATTAAGGCTATGGAATGACTGATGTTACTGTGGTGCCATACTCTGTGGTATGGACACATTGCCTGCCCTACAAAGTTTCCCATAACTGATTTAGAGAAAAAGAAGCAAACTGTGTGATTATAATTAAGCCAAAAAAAAAAAATCCTATATGCAAATACCATGGGTTAGAAAGAGTAAGTACAATGAGAGATGCAAATCAACATTCTTGACCTAATATATCTCCTGAGATTACTTTTATGCCATATGCCAGAGGACCCTGAATGGAAAATCCTAGGTAGAAGGATACTCTATGTTCTTGCTACTTCTGAGTGGACCTGAATACACAGAAGTCACGGTATTTTTATTTTTGCCTCTGTTCCATAGTCTAGCAAAATTAGTTTGCCTTCAGCCTGGCCATCCAGCAGGCTTAGGAAGCCTTTGACCTCTTCTTTTTCCCACACTACTCCACTCTGCCAGGAGGAATTTGAATCTTGTACTTCACTGAGGTAACGCTCGATTTCAATGTGTATAATTCCTTCAAGTATCTTCTGGAATATTACCTTGGTGTTAGTGCTCATAACTCCTTTAGTGTGTGTTTATTATAGAAAGTTTTCCTTCTTGTTCAATTATGAAAGTTATAGTAAATTCAGCTGGCAACTTTTGGAGTTTGTAATAACATTTTACGATTTATGTTGAGAACTCTTTTACTCCAGGAATAGTTTTGTCTTTGTATTTGACTTGTTACTTTTTCTTGCAACTTTCACTATTCTTTTTGTGTTTATGCTTAGTATTTTTAATTATAACATTGAACAACTCTCTTTCGCTGTTTGCTTGCTTATATTTGGATGGCCAGCATTCTAGATTTTGGGATTTTGCTATGATTTTGTTAAACTTTTTTTTTTCCAGAGTTTAGGATCTTTACTGTCTTGGAATGTCCTTTTCTAAGGCTCTCTCTTTGAACATGTAACAGAGTAAAAACTCCAGAGTCCTTTCTTTAAATGGAGAGGGAAAGAATAGGATGGAAGAAACTATTCAAACTTTGTCTTCTTTCCTGTGGCTTGAAGTCTCCCTCTCTTCCTCTGCTGCCTGGAAGCCTCCTCTGCCTCCAAGCTCCCATCTTCCGCCAAATCTGCCTCTTCCACCTCTGCCACCACCTCTGTTGGATATATCTTTATGCGTTACTTAAAATGTGTTCTTTCTCTATTCCATGTCTGTCATCCATAAATTTGGTCTTTTAATGGTTTCTTATAGACCTCACCTATCCTGTGCATAGTTTGCTATGTTAATTTAGTCATCATCTGAATGCTGTAATTATTTTTCCTTTTCTTTGAGTTCTGATATTATATCTTCCACTTGATCTTTTCTATTGGTGACATTTTACAATGAACTTTAATTTCATTTGTTGAGGTATTCATTTCCAAATTTCAATTTGATTTTTCAGTATTTCTTTTTATTGACTTCCATTTTTTTGTATCCTGTGTAGACTTGTTTTAGTTATTTGTATTCTCATTCAATTCATTCACAAGTTCATTTGTGTTCTCTTTGCTTTGGTTGCATTTCATTCTACTTGTCATTATTTGAATTCATCTGACTCACTCTTGCCAGTACTCACTTCTGTGGACTTGGTAATTGCTGTTACACTACCTTGACTTTTCACCTTTCTCGTGATTTTACCTCATGCATTGGAGATGATGTCATTGGTTGCATTTCTTTGATCACCCACATTCTTGTAGGTGAAGTATTTGCTGTGCTGGGTACGACTAGTTGTAGTAGGGTTGGATATTGTTCTTCCCCGTTGGATTTGAAGTGCATCTCACTAGTTAAATCTGCAGCCTATGTGCCTGAGGTACCTGGCATGGTCTCCAGTACTACAAACAGTAAAATACCAAGCACACAAACAACCACCATTGATGTAAAGGTTGACGGAGTACGTGCATAGATTTGTCTCCTACTGCCCCAGTTTTCCTTCTCTAACTATTTGGGTTAGTGTTATCTTATGAGAGCAGAACCTTCTGGCGTTACACTTCCTGAGTCAATCTTTGTGTTGTTTGCCCCATAAGCAGAACTTGGGGTAGTAGTGGATACTAGAACTATAAATGTCTTTCAGTTTCTAGGAATTAGAAAAGGCTGTTGGTAAGCAATACACTGGCATGCCTTAGGCCTTGGCTTATTTCTTTTTAAAGTTTTTTGTTAGTGTGGTGTGTGTGTGTGTGTGTGTGGGTGATATGTAGTACAGACATGTAGGCACTTGAAGAGTCCAGAAGATATTGGATACCATGGAATTGTAGTTAATTGCAGTTGTGAGCAGTCCTATGTATGGATATGCATACTTGGAATAGTACTTGGGCCTTGTCCAACAGCAGTTAGCACTCCTAGCCACTGGGCAATCCCTCCAGTCCCAGGCTGTAACACTTTTATGTATTTATAGCTACTCATCTCTTTTCCAGTATTTTTACTATACTGGCTTTTTTTCTTTATAATGTAAATGTAGAAACTGGCAAAACTGGCAAGGTGGCTCAGTGGTAAAGGACCTGACTTTCTTTTTGCTTTTACACACTTAACATACATCACCACTCACATACACTCACACACATACACATTAAACTAACATAACACTCTGTACACACTCAAAACAGTAAAAATAAATTTAAAATAATATGAGGCTGCTGAGGTGGCTCAGCAGGTAAAGACACTTTAAAGGTAAAGGTGCAAGCATGAAGACCTGAGTTCATATCCCTAGACATACTGTAGCTCCAGCTCTGGAATCAGACACAGACAAACTGGTCCTATTGGTTCACAGGCCAGTCATTCTAGTCAAACATAAAATAAAGTTAAAATAAAATAACTCCAGGTTCAATAAAATAATGTTAGGAAAGAAGGAAGAAACTTGAAGTCAACCTCTGGCCTCTATACGCACATGCATTAGTGCGTGTACATGCACTCTGCACACCACCACACACACAACACCACAACACAAACACACTGTTTAGAAAAATTTTAAATTTATGAAAAAAACAAAAGTATTTTACTGTGTGTGTATGTGTGTATGTGAGAAAAGGAAGAAGATAAGATAGAGAAAGGAAGAGAGAGAGAGTGAGGAGGAGGAGAGAGAGAGAGAGAGAGAGAAGGAGAGGGGTGAGGTTGAGGGGTTGTTGCATGCCCTGCATGTGGTGGTCAAACAAGTTTGTGGAGTTGATTTTTCTCCTTCCACCCTTACACGGTTTCCATGGATCAAATGTGTGTCACCAGGCTTGTGTAAGAAGTGTCTTGACCTGCTGAGCCACCTCAGCAGCCTCAACATTACTTTTAAATTTATGCTTACTATTTTAAGTGTGTGTGTGAGAGTGTGTGTGTTATGTATGTGTATGTGTGTGTGAACATGTCAAGTGTGTAAAATCAGATAGTCAAAATTCTACCTATATGATAACTACCCTACGTACAATCAAAAACACACTATTCTTCCTCCAGAATAATATATGAAGTCCCCTAATATTTAACCTTTTTGTATCCCGTAGTTGAGATATTATATTTCTAAAGCTTACCTGTCGCGTCTGCCTTGACCAGCAATTAAGACACACACGGTCGGATCCTTCTCAAGTCAGCTTTATTGCAGGAACGAATCCTGACTTAAGGATGGGGACAGGACGGGGACGGGGACCCCCCAGCAATAGAAACGCACTGCTTATATATCTTCCAAGGCAGGCTGGGTGACGTGTTCTCTCAGGATAGGTTAAGCTGCCAACTACCTCATTAGCTTAAGCCCGCTCGGGAGGGGCACGAGGCCAACGCATGCACAAAGGACTTGTTTACCAGTTTAGCTGAGCTGGCCACGCTGGAAGCCAGCTGCCTACATCGTCAGGTGCTAGTCATATGACTTTGCAACTGTCCCAGGTGCTATCTTAAACACGGCTGCCTACACTTACCTACTGGCATTATCTTAATCATTGTTATATAACATAGTCAAGAGCTAGAGGAAAGATAAACACAAATATTACCTTAATATGCATGTGTATATTCACAAACATTTTTAACTACTGAACCATCTGTCTGGACCCTACAAACATCTCATAAATTAAGACAGAACCACTTACAGCAATTACACTCTTCATCCTACTGCAAGTCACATGGCCTTATCTAAGACTCAACAACCTTCTTCTACTACTCATTTCCTATTTCTTCCACCCCCATCAAGCACCTCATCTTGGTTCCTTGAGGGTAGGCTCAAACCTTCACTAATTCAGAGTCTGGATCATTTACCATGTTGCCTGGATTGGGCTGCTGTGGTTTCCTATTGACTTTAGGCACTAGACAGGGTAACACAAGATTTCCTGTACAACAGACGTACTCTTCCTTATGTCATATGGTGGAGAAGCAGATCAATTTCCTTCTTACAGTCTGTATCAGCCACTCCATTAACAATGTAACTCCTTTATTAGTGTGCTGACACAAGAGCACCAGGAGCCCAAAGTACCCATAGATGGGCTTGGTTTTCAGTTCAATGGAATCTTTGTTGTGCCTCCTGGTAGAAGCACTCCTGCCTCTGAACACATTTCTAGGCCAAGAGAATATGAGGTCACGGCAAACAATAAACAAAAATTTAGCTAGTTGGTAATTATTTTCACCTCTTCGTTCCTATTTCCTACCTTTGATTTCTAGACCAGCAAATTCTGGCTATGGGGAAACAGTACAATATATGGGATCCCAATTCAAAGACTACCTGCCTTCTGGAGAACATTCCCGACCCTCCAGATTACTGGCATCTACTTAACACTATAACTGTTTACAAAACCACTCCACTGTTCTATCAAGCCCGTTGCTTCAGAGCTGTGAAGAATACGGTAAGATCAGTGGGTTTCATGAGCATGAGACCACTCCCACAGTTTTTTGGCTATGATGTCAATTCTTTAGTCAAAAACAATGTTGCATAGAATACCACATCTTACTTTGGGTTTTATTGCTGAGAAGAGACACCATGACCACAGCAACACTTATAAAGAAAAACATTTAATTGGGGCTGGCTTAGTTTCAGAAGTTCAGTCCATTTTCCTCATGGAAAGAAAGTATGGTTGTGTGCAGGCAGATATGGTGCTGGAGAAGAACCTGAGAGTGCTACGTCGGGATCCACAGGCAGCAGGCAGACAGCCACTTGAGCTTCTAGACCTCAAAGCCTACCCCTTAATGAACACTTCCTCCAACAAAGCCACACATACTACAAGGCCACACCGCCTAAAATTGCCTCTCCCTATGTGCATATTGGGTCCAATTTTTTTTCCAAACCATGATAGTGGTTAAGGCAGTCTATACACCCATGGGTGTAATTTTGACAGAAGCATAATGTATAGGAAAGGCATATTTATAATCAGAGTAAAGTATCAATTCCATTCAAGATAAAGCATCGTGCTTTCCATGATGGAAGTGGTCCTACACCACCAAGTCATTAGTTGGTCACCTTTAGGAATAGTGCCTTGTCTGAGGATCAGCACTCCTCTCTGACATTAACAGCAGTTATAACCTGGTCATCCTTGGTGAACAAAAAAAGACTATGCTGTTGAGTCCATTTGCAAAGTGTACCTTTGCCACTATGACTTTTTGTTTATGGGCCCATTGGTCAATGACAGGGAAATGTGGGGAAAGAATTTGACTACTATCTATGTACAAAATGGGTCATCTATATACTCCGTGGAGTCCTCTCTGCTAATATCAACTTTCAGTGAACATTAAACATAGGACACGAGTGTCTTCACATCTGCAGTTCACTATGAGAGATCTAGCTATGTATCCCCTCCCCAGATGTCTCTCTCACCAGTTTTTCAATCAAACTGTTTCCAAGTCCTCAAGCAATCCAACAATTGGCTACAGTCCACAAATAAATATTTAATCATATATCTGGCCATAGCTTCTTCTAAACAAAATGTATGACTGTGTGCACTGCTTATAGTAAGAGGCTTCCCAGAGACTGTAATATCTAAGACTATAAAGATATAGAGCATGAGAATAAATGTATAAAAGAAGGCAAAGAATGCACTGGGTAAAGGGAACCATTTATTCAGATGTGCCAGAGAGAACACCGAAGTTGGGAAAACAGAATGTGATGTTCTTGTTTGGAAGAGCTGGAGGGTGAGGTGGGAGTGATCTGAGAACAGTCTGTGCCTTCCATATTATGCTAGGTTATGTGTATAGGCATGTTAATACCCATGTGACAGCTGTGAAAGAAAGGTTGAAATGGGTTGGTGAGCACCATGGAAGGCAGATGTTACAAACCTGGAAACATGAGCGATTGCAAAAAACAAATATTCAAAAAGATTCCTGTTCCCATGTCACTAAAGTCATCCCATTGACCTGACAAGCAGTCTCCTTAAAAGAAACATTATTGCTCAGCTCTTAGATTTTAATAGAGGAGAAGGAGGAGGGGGAGGAGGAAGATGAGGAGGAGGAAAAGGAGAAGGAAAACGAGGAAGGAAATAAGGAGAATGAGAAGGGGAAGAGGAGGAGGAAGTAAAAGAAGAGGAGAAAGAAAAGGAAGAAGGAGGAGGAAGATAAAAGAAGCAAAAAGAGGCAAAAGTGGAAGAGGAGGAGGAAGAAGAGGAGGAAGGAGGAAGGTGAGGAGGAGGAGGAGAAGTAGCAGCAGCAGTAGTATCATGAAAGCAATGACCTGAATGCAAAGCAGACAAATGAATATTAGTGTGACAGGCAACAGGAGGGGAGAGCAATAAAGTGAGCAGGCCTGAGTAACACTGGTAACCTGCTGAATCCCCAGCCTAAGGAGTAATTTACTGGTTAGTCCTAAACCACTTCTTAATTACCCACACAGCCCCTATGCCAATGTGAAGCCTTCTCTGTGTTATTAATAATGGCAGTAACCAGCAGGGAAGGGTGGGAGCAGAGGGGAGCAAACCAACTTCTCAGGCTTCTGAGAAATATGAAGGCCCCTGTCAGGGCCCTCTGAGAAAAGCCACATCTAGAAAACAGAAAAGTTTCAGTTTCCAGCTCTTGGCATAGCTTTTGTATGAGCCCTATGAAGAGTCTCCCATGGACGATGAGTACCAAGGGTGAAAAAAACAGAATCCATGCCCTGGAGTTTGACCAGTTAGTATCAAAAAACCAAAACAACCAAACAACAAATCCCTCTGCCCTGACTTTCCTAGGAACTGGCTGAACTATTTTGAGACCAAGACCTCTCCAAAATAAGTCAAGGGAGCAATGTAAAACACATGTCTTTGGTATGGTATGGCAACTGGACTTCACTGTCCGGAAGTGTGACCAGTTCAGTAATGTTCTCATGTCTCCTGGTCAACCACAGAATCCATTCCACAGTCCCAGCTAATCCCAACTCTGCTCCGATTGCCTCCGCTCTTTCCTGTCCTGCCCTTCACATGGTCAGCCTGATAGAAACAAGAACCAGCAGCATCCTTTCCAGGCTCCACTTAGAGTAGCCAATGGGAACTAAGAAATAGACGAGGAAAGAGATCTCCAAATTCTTCCTCCTAGGCAAGCTTGATTTCCTGTTTGGCTTCAGCTAAGACACACACCCAGGACTGCTGACTAGAAACAGGTGTGACTGGCCCAGAGCTTGAGCAAAGCATTTTATTCCCATTTCCTGGAATGGCCAGTTGCATCTCTCCCTATTTTCAACTAAATAATTTCTATAAATTCATCTCAAGATAATCCTATAATTCTCATTTCATGTTCATATCAATTCTATCATTTGTCTAAAAATCACAAATATTCCTAGGTTGGCTGGTTACACCACCTTTCTAACCTTGATGAGGACATTCACAAGCACTCAATGTGAATTCCTTTGGAAAAGATCTTTCCATCTTCTCCTAAGAGGCTCCCATCCTCAAAGGTTTAAAATCTATAATTGAGAGCATATTCGATTCTGGCAACAATCCCAACTTTGCTGCACACAATTTATTGAAAAATAAGTTACTACTCAGATGATAAACACTTTACTTACTTTTCCACAAAGGTCAGATTATAACTTGTGCGTGTTCCTTTTTTAATTGCTATGAAAAGACCTTACAAAAGCAACAGAAGAAGGGAGGGAAACAGGGAGGGAGGGTAGGTTTTCTGTGACTTAGTTTCACAGTACAGCCTATCAGAGTGAGAAGTCAGCAGTGTGAGGCCATTGGTCTTGTTCCCTAGACAGACAGAAAGCAGAGAGACAAGTATCTGAGCTCAGCTGAACTTTTGTTTTTTATACAGCTCCAGGACCCATGGGATGGTGACACTCACATTCAAAATGTGTCTTGTCTCTTCAGCTAACCCCTTCTGGAAAAACTTTCATGAACGCACGCAGAGTTGGTTTTTCCATGGTGACTCTAAATCCAGTAAGTTGACAGTGCCTATTAAGCATCACACCAGATGACCACAAAGCTGATCTCAAGCTGTTCCACATTGCTCCGCACACAAGTACTTCTCTGACAACGCACTCTTACACAGTGGCTCCTTCCCTGGGATACTTTCTTCTGAGGACTCAGTGCACTTCCCACTCTACCTTGGAACCTACTATGATCACCTCCTCTAGGAATTCTTTCTTACCTTGGGATACACAATGGGCAAGTTTAGACAGTGAAGTCACAGATTCTATTGGCCTACCACTATACCACTATTGGCCTACAACTTACTAGCTATGACACTAGAAAGTGACTGTATTTCAGCATCGTCATCTGAAATGGGATGACAAGAGTTACTAGCAGCTATGGCTGAGGATTAAATGAGAAAACTGGAGGAAACATTCGGTTCCACTCCTGATAAATGATAAGCACTATCCTGATGCTTAGCTATTGCTGTTTATGACCCAAAGTATACCGTTCACTTGAAATATGCATTCTTTAAGATATATGTTTATATGTCCTTACAAGACTATGTATGACCCTGTTAAATTTCAGTTATTCAGTCTGTTTCGCAGATCTGTGCATTTTGTCCAACTTATAGATAACTCCCAAAAAGCATTATTGCATTACACATCTAGGAAGGAAATATATTTTTGAATAAGAATTTCAAATTTTAAATGCAATAAAATGAAGACAAAAGCATGCATGTGACCTGGGAATGCTGCAGATTAACCATCACACTTGTGTCCATCCCCCATTTTAATTCTCAGAATTAACTCCCATAACGTGTATCTATAGCTTGTAATGGGAGAACTGACGCCCAGTCACAGAGCAACCTGAAACATTCCCTCTCTGTCACCTGCTCCCTCTCAGGCTTCCCGTCCTTCATTGCTCTAATGGGAAATAAGTAACTAACCTTTCTTCCAACTGAAATAAGAATGTAAAAGTCTACAAATGCTCTGTCACCCACTACTGACAACAGTGCTCTCCAAGGAGCCATTCCTCATGGTGACCACAGTCCTCACTTCCAGGAAAGCACAGAAAAAAACCTACCATGTGCCATGGGCAGAGCACAAAAGAGACAGGTATCTGTCCATGTTTTTGGGCATCGCCAGGCTTTTCCTGTCTTTTTGTGCAGCTGAGAAGGTGAACATAAAGCTATCAAAAGCTGAAATAGTCCTTCCCTCTGGAGACAGGCTTTTTCTAGAAGAAAGGACCAGTAGCCTCCCAGAGCATTGTTCAGTCAGATCAGAGAGAGGATTAAGCAGATACATTCAGCTATTCTAACATTTTCTTTAAGCCTTGAATACTTCTCTAACACTCAGATAACCACATTAATTTTAGCACTAAAAGATTCCTTTTAGAGAAGGTAACTTCTGGCTTATGCCACCCAGAGAGGGTGCATAATTTATCAAGCACCACCACAAACAATAGAAATTTGTATTCTCAGATGTTTCCCTTGTCCAGAAAGAGGAAAATCGGGAAAGGAGATCAAGGTAGAAGTGTAGCCAGTCTCTCTGTGGTCAGAGCTGGGAAGACTGAGAACTCCCTCAGTGTAAAGGCCAACAAAAGGAGAAGGCACTCCAGAGACTGAGACAAGGGTAAGGAGTTGGGGGAAACAGGGCAACCTAGAGGCTGAGATAAGGGTAAGGAGTGGGCAGAGACAGGGGTAGTTGGCTTTCTACTGCAGAAAAATTACATTTGGAACCAAAGAAAAGTAAAACAGCTCAACACTAGAATTATACAATTGCTAGTTATTAGCTCTGAGGCCAGGGTTATAATTTCTTGGCTCTATAGACACCAGAAGGAAGTTCTCTACATTTACTTATTCCAATGGAATCTCAGTAGTTAAGGTAACAAAAAATTTTTAAAAAAAAAATCACTCCAATTCTGTATGATTCCCATTTCCTATGTGTTAAAGTAATCACATTATTAATTATAAAGTTATTTAAAATATTTTTGATTCTCTCTCATGTTAAAATTAAATATAAGAAGTGTTAAGTTAGCTAATATCCATTAAGGCTAATATACAGAAAATGGACAGAAGTAGAACCAAATTATACTTGCATTTTTGCTGTTTACTTCAGAAAACTGCAACTTCACCTAATAGTAAACATGAAATGCCAAAGTATCTTAAATCTTCCAAATTAGTAAAAAGATTTTATGGAAGAAATGCAGAGATGGGGGATGGAGCATTCCACTGAGGGAATGACCAGCCAATATCCGGCCAGACTAGAAATGAGATGTAAATTTTAAAAAATATTTTTTAAAAAAATATTTTGTAAAAAATCAACTTAAAATCCCAAAAGTAATAATGTTCTCCACCAAATCTTTCCCTAGCCTAAACATGAGCTGAACAAGGACAACACCAAAGTGGACAGGAAAGTCTGCCAAAGCTCCACCCTATGCAAAGAGCTAGAGGCAACTACAGAAAACTGAGAGCTGGAGAAACAAGTCTTCCCCAGGGATGCGCAGACCAACTTGTTATGTAATACTGAATGGTCAACCCTGAGAACATTCACCAAAGTAACATTATGCAGATTGTACAGTTTGCATTTAGAAAAATATATGCACATACATATATGTATGCAATGACAATTAATTTTAAAAAGAGGCCATGTATTTAAAGAGAGCAAGGAGGGGTATTTGGGACCATTTAAAGGGAGGAAAGAAAAAAATAGAAATGTTGTAATTATATTATAATCTCGAAAACAAGAAAGCAGTAATAAGATAAAACCTTGTCATGGAACTAGGGATAGTTTCTAAAAAGCAAGACATGTTTCCCAAACCATGGTAAGAACATGAATAAGAAATTAATAAACTGAGAGGAAGAGGTCTTTCTGTTGAGAAGAAACTGTTAGTCTGTGTCCCTCAAAGGTTTGGATTCAATCTTACTTCCTATGCTAGAAAAGGCCCTTTGAAGAAAGGTCCGTGTAAGAACTGCTTAAACGTTCCAAGCCCTTGAAAATCGGAAGGCTCCACCAGTTATTAATGTCAAATATGCTGCATGCTTGAATTACTCAGCTTGTCTTCTGGAAGCCACACAGGAAAGTCCCCACGCACCTGCTGCTTGGAATCCTGACGTTCAAGGCTTTAATGATACTGGTAACAATGACTGGAACATAAAATTTCTTTACAAAATAAGCAGGAGTACATTCTACTTTTTCAATAGATGATTTGTGAATTTTTAAAGATTTTTTTTTATTAACAGAATTTGTTCAGTTTTAAAGTAAAAAACAGCACTTTTCCTAAATTGGCAGAATTTAGCCAGATCACCACAAAATTGACCTTGGAAACAAAGAGAAATGGAGCAGGAGAAGGCCAGATTCCTTCCTGGCAGTACCATGGTGGCAAATATCCCAGAACTAAGAAAAGTTGCCAAGTGGGAAAGAGATAAAGAAAGGACTTTCCAAAAGCAGCCAGCCCAGGCACACTGACCTCCCAACAGCTGGAGGGAGACTGGAGCAGCACACAGGTAGGTCTCTGCCTTGTTCTTCATTGCAGCCCAGTTCAGAGTCACTCACTGAGCTCACAGGAAGCAGCCCCGTTTCCTGGATTGGCATCCCACATTCTACCAGCTGCAGCTGCAGCATTTTGAATCCAGCTTCTGCTTTCCCTTTTGTGGCAGGAATGGGGACTCACAATGGGCCAGAGAGACTTCAGCCTCAGAACCAAAGAGACCTCCCCGCTGCTGAGAGAAGGGCTCTCCCTCTGCTGAAAGGCAGTGAGGAACCGTGCCAGTTCTGATGGCCTGCGAGCTGCCATGATGACACAAAGACATGAGGCTGGAGCAGTCACCTGGGTGGGATGGCTGTGCCCACCCCTGTCAATCTCTTGTGTCTCAACCTTGGCCCAACAAATATAATGACAAATGAGAGAAAGTAGTTACATATAAAAAAAAAATAAAAGTGACTGGGTATGTGGGTGGAGGGAACATAAAAGAAGAAAACAAAAAAAATATTTTTCTAAAAGTTGCTCAGTAGGCATTGCTGTAGAAATCTGCAATCCATGTCTTCATATGTTTAACTTCCAATAAGCGAGACAACAGCACAGAGGAAGGATCAAAGGCAGTGTGGGCTCGAAGATCTAAATGATGGGCCCCTCAGGGATGTTGATAGCCACCAGGGTGTCTGAGATGTCTTTGGTTACTCCACCTCCTGACCACGGGTCTAAGTCACCATTGCTGCAAGGGAGGGAAATAAGAAAAATTAATGTACTTTCATAGTTTCCACCTTGTGGATCTCATGCACATTACTCATTTAAACATCACTTTCAAGGTCTCATGTATACGAACATCTTCATTTCCCCTGAGTATACCTAGGAATAGAATTTCTGAGACATGTGATATCATTTAATTTTTTCATGAACTGCCAAACAGTTTTCCAAAGTGGCTTTACTACTTTACACTCCCATTAGCAACATGGGATTCAGATTTTTTTCCACTGTGGATTGGGTGGTGGGATTAGAGAAGAGCCTTACCACTGGGCTGTCAGTTTTCACTGTGGTCTTGATTTCCACACACCCCAACTGGGACTTATCATCTTTTCATATGTTATTAGATCACTTGGATATACTATTTTAATTTTTTTCTATTAAGATTATTACTTTGTTTTTTCTTGTTTGGAGGCAGAGTCTCATTCTAGCCCAAGCCAGCCTGGAACTCACTATGTAGGCATGTTTACCCCAAACCTGGAGCAGTCCTCCTGCTGGGATCTACAGGTGTAAGCCACATGTCTGGCTTCCGACCTATTTTTAGCTGGGACATGTATCTTTTTGTTTTCAAGCTTAATAATTCATTCTCATTAGGCATGGCAGTGCACAGCTATAATCTCAGCACGGGGAAACTGATGCAAGAGGACGATAAATTCAAGACCATGCATAAAATTTTTTTTAATTAGCATATAGAGTGTTATTTTCAATAAAATTTGTTTTTGTTGATTCTCAGCCCCCTCTTCCTCCTCAGTTCTCAATACCCCCTTGTACCCTTCCATCCTTCACAACATTCATCTGAATCTCCTGTCTCATGTGTCTCACTATCCACCTTCCTGTTTCCTCATCACCTCTTCTCCCCTCTCTTGTTGACTAGGTTCATGAGGGTTGGCCATAGTAAACCAAACCAAACCAAACCAAACCAACCACAACAAAAAAACCCAACTGACTATTATAGATGATTATTGTGGCCAATTCAGGTATCTGCCTAATTATAACCACTCTCTCGCTGGTTACCACTTATCTATGGGACAGCTAGAGTCTGCTGACCTACTGACTCACACACCCAAAAGGATCTACGCCACAAATCTGTCAATTTGTGGCCGAGAACTCATGCATATTTGCTTTAAAGCCACAGTTGAAAGTCCCCGTGTAACATTCATTTGGACAATATAATGGTCATAGTAAAGCTATCAGCCTCCCTCTCTCTTCTCTCTTCTCTCTTCTTCTCTCTCTCTCCCTCCCCCTCCTCTCTCTCTCTCTCTCTCTCTCTCTCTCTCTCTCTCTCTCTTTCTTTCTCTGTCCCTTTCCTGTACTCTCTGACCCTCCACTGTGCAGAATTCAGAGGTATTATGTATCCCCCAAGTACTCAAAGTATTAAAAATAAACTTCCACAAGTTGTGGTTGTCATTGAAAAATACATGTGTACATAAAACTACTGTGGGTGTTTTTCTCTTTGGCTTTTTAGTGGCTGCTGGGATTGTGGTTAGGAAAGATGGTGGAGAGATTCAAAGAGCTTCTTCAAAAACACTATTGTAAACGTGTCATTGCTGGGCATGGTTGCACACACCCACAATCCCACTACAGGAGAGGTGAAGGAAAGAGGGTCAGTAATTCAGGGGCTTCCTTAGCTACATAACGAGTTCAATGTTAGCCTGGACTGCATGAAACCTTGTCTTAAAAAAAAAAAAATGACTGTTATCTTTCCCAATATAAGAACATAAAATGTCTTTCTAATAAAGGAAAATATTTAGATAAGAGTTGAGTGATGCATTGATCTAGTCTTCACTAGGGTCTATGGCATGTCTACGATAGGTTCTCAGCTGATAATGATGCTGGGTATGATTTTCACCTTGTGAAGCTGGTCTTAAATCCAATGAGAAAGTGGCTGGTAACCCCTATAATATTTGTGTCACCATTGTATCATTTGGGCATATCTTGTAGGACCAGCATTGTAGCTCATAGGTTTCATAGCTGGATACGATTGGTGATTGGTGATGACTAGTTTCTTCCTCAAGTATCTTGCTCAATACCTACCAGCACTATGAAAGCTAGCCAGTAGAGATGAAGCTTTCAAATCCAGCTTGATTTTGCCATGTTCTATGATTCAAGTATATGTTATCTTCTCATCATGTTCTGAAAGGTATCCAAGAGCAATGGCAACAGCCTACAATGTTTAAGGGCTCAAGAAAACCTCACCAACAACTCCAAAGTAAATAACTCATTCCTGGCATTGGTCTTTAAAGGGATAATCCTTTTGTACACTATGTAAGAGTTGTCATTGTATTATTCAAATGCTGACTTCCATACTGGCAAAGAGTTGAGTACAGACTGGACTTTGGTGTTGTTATTTTTATGAAGCATCACCTGTCTCAGTGTTTTGTAAACATTTTTCTCCATTACTTTCTGATTTGTCAATAAATAGCTGATCAGCCTAGAACTAGGCAGAGGAGATAGGAAGGCTGAAATTCTGATCCCAGCCACGGGTCGCAGGGAGAAAGAGGTAGAAGGAGGACTACTAGGAAGGAAGAGAAGAGGTGGCCATGAGACAGAGGGTCGAGGAGGAGTTGTGATGAGCAGGTAACCAAGGGAGGTCACCATGAGACAGCAGCTATGAGGACACACATGGACAAAACAAGCCAGGGTGAGACTCAAAACGCAAGTAACATGGAACTAGAACTAAGAACAAGGAAGATGCTAGGTGAACATTTATTGGGAAACTGTCTGTAGTTAGGATCTTTAGGAGGTCTCCTTCAGCCAATTCTGGTTTTTATTAATTTTGAAGGAATCCATGTTTTTCTTCCTCTGTTGAAACAAAGACAAAACCTCCCTCCCAACATAACACATTCCCTTCTCTCCATTTTGAAGTTAGGACAGGCTTAATATAAACAGGCTGATTTAGCTCAGCAGGGTTTTTCCATAATCCAATGTCTCTCAGAAGCTGTTGGGTTTTGTTCATTACCATTCAAAAAATTTTAAGTTAATAAAGCATGATGTAACCTATCTCTAGGAGTCTTTGTTACCCCTTTTTGTTTGTTAAATATATACATATATATGCTTATTATATATGTGTATTATATATGCTTACATATATATAATATGAATATAATTACATATATATAATACACATCTATAATATAAATAATATATAATATATAATATATAAAAATATATAATAAAATAATGTATAATATATATGTATCATACAATTAATGTGCTATAATTAACACTAATCGATTATTGTATTAATAATAATATATTAATTTTTATATTTTATGTAATATAATGTATTCTATACTATAATATTATATTATATTATATTTTATATTATATTATATTTATTATATTATTCTGTTTATTAACATATAATATTGCATTTATAATAATATAATAATATTTATATTATATTCAGGTAGTAAGGATATAAAACTTGAATTTGCTGACCTAGTTCACTGCTATGCAGACCTAAAGGTGCTTACATGTAGATGAAGGTTTTTGTTTGTTCTTAATTTTGTATTTGTTTGTATTTATTTCATACCAAATAGAAGTCTTAATTTCCCTCTACATGATAAATGTTTATGAAAATCACACAGAAGATGGATTGTCTACTCAGACAGGAAACCCTCCATTAATTGCAAAACAAAAATGTCCCTGCAGCCACATAATGAGCAAACTTGCATCTGATTTAAAAGGTCTTCTGAGGCACCTGCTGACTTAGCAACAGTGTTTGGAGCTGCTGACAGACCTAGCATGCACCTGGACTTGAATTTCTCAGTTCAGACATGTGAAAGCTATGCCAGTCATTGGGAAATCCAAAAATAAAATTAAATGAAATACTGTTTTCCTGAGAGACTCCACATACCTGGGTAAAATCTCCAACATCCAGCCTTATTTAATCACTGGCAATAATTAATTTGCCTGAGAAATGATATTAGTTCTTCGGGTTCCTTCTAAATCTCTACATAAATAACCAAGAATCACCACTGGTCAAATAATCTATGGGTTTTAGAAAATACAAATCCTTCCACGAAAATCACCATGCTATGAAAAGAATCACCGAAGTAGGATTGTAACAGCTGCTATTTATTATTTCTTAAGGTCAGCTCCTCATCTAATGTTTACTGAGCACCTACCTTGTGTCTGGCACTCAGTAGCAAAGTGGAATAGCATCCCTAATGTATTCAATGTTACTTTAGTACCTACCACTTTCCTAGTTCTGTTTTCTCACCCACTCTGCAAGTGTCTCCATCAACCAGCAAACTTACCTGAAAATGATGTTTGAGTGTGAATTGATGTTTTTGCCACCATACATGGTAGTCATCCATTGAGGCCGTGGTTTCACTCCCCACTGGTTCAAGCAGTCATTGGAATACGTCTCCAAGTCCCACAGAAAGGGTTCAAACATGTCATCAACACCATTAGTACAAAAGGGCATGACCATTTCTGTGCAGGTCTGAGAAGCAAAGCAGGAAAGGAAACAAAGGAAAAATGAAGCAAAAGGAAGAAAATTAAAATTATGAAAGGTCATTCAGCCAGGCCCAAGGTCATTCAGCTAGGGACTGCACTTGCAATGGAGCTTCAGTCTCCTACCCAACCCAGCCTCCAACTTCCCCGCCACTCAACCCCTTGTTTCTCCTAGAACGACACAGCTGAGAAATCAGCGTTTGTACTGTGTGTTCTTTCTTCTTCCTTCCTTTCTTTCTTTTGCAGAGACTTCTTTCACATCTTTGACCATATTTAACCCTCAAGAAAACTCTGAGAGTCTTACTGTGCAGGTGTGGAATGAAGACTCAGAGTCAAGTTAGTCTCCCCTTCTTTCATGGGTCCATATAATGCTTCCTTTCCAAGACTTGTCAAGGTCTATTAAAGTGTTACTCTATCTCCCTCAACAGGCTGAGTTTATGGTAATAGTCATATAAATTATTTATTTTTATATCTTTGAAACATAAGAGATTTTGACCAATGAAAACCATTCATTATATATTTGCTGATGATTAAATATAGGAAGAAAGGGTAAAAAAAAAGGAAGGAAGGAAGGAAGAGGGAGGGGTCATGTGGCAACCTTACATTGGCCAGACTTGGAGGCAGGTTAGGTAGAAAATGCCAGCAACATATAACAGTACAACAGTATCAGGAAAGAGCACACTGAACTCAGGGAAATCATGCATGCTCACCTGATAGCTCCAGCCCACAGAACCTAGATTGCTTGTAGTTGTTTGTGAAATATTCAGGCATTCTGCTTGCCCTGAATAATTATAATACACATTCAGAGCTTGGAAAATATTCTGCAGCAGCACTGTATCAGATACATTAGGATTTTTCAAATATTGGCACACCTCCTAAGAAATAAACATGGGAAGAGTCAGATATGAATAGAAAATTGGTTTAGTAACAAAGAGGAAAGGTTTCTCAGTTTTTAATCATAAAACACTGATAAATATCTTAATCCATTTAAAAAGTTCTATCTTTGAAGAATAATTTCCTTTCTCAAAGGAAAAATGTTTAACTTTTTCTGTAGGGTAGGGAAATAAGTTAGTCATTTGCATGGTAAGCAAAGCACTCTCTATGGATTCTGATTCCCTCCCCCATCCCTTCGCTCCAGTGGTCAAGTAAACCATTCTTTACCAAGCCATGCTCTTTCCCTCTTTCCTCAAATCCCCTTTCCCACTCATTAAATCCACAAATGGCTCACCAATTCACCCTTTATAACACCTCAAATATCCCCTCTTCTCTGAAGTTACCCCTGTGTGTGTTTCCCAGCCTGGGAGAACTAAACCACTCTCTTCTTGGCCCTTCACTACATTGTGTACCTATTTTTGGTCTCAGTTCCTGCACGACTGTTGTGCATGCATCTAATTTCAGAACATCTCCCTCAGTGCTGAGCAAAGCCTCTAATAACTAAATCTTTGCTGAGTGAAGGTCTATATTTACATAAGAATGCAAAATTTATGAAATTTTGTTTCTATATGTATTTGTGCATGCATGTGGGTCAATATGTGTATGGGTAGGCCAGAGAACAACCCTGGTGTCATTCTTTAGGTGTTATCCATCTCATTTCATTGGCTGGGACTCACCAAGTAAGACAGGCTGATTGGCCATCAAGACTCAGGGGTCACCTGTCTCCGTATCCCTGAACTGGGATTGCAAAGACCCCACCACACGCTGCTTTAGTGTCTTTTTTAAAGGCAGCGTCTCATCACATAACATTCAATATTTCATCTTTTTTTCCTAATTTTTGTTTTTGCATTTTAATTCTCCTTCCTTTTCTGTTGTTTTTACCTTTTGTGCTTTTCCTTCTGTTTATTTTTCAGTGCAATTATTGCTTCACTGTATTTTTACAGTTTGCTATTCCTTTCTTATATGCATCTACTTTATTTCAGTATTGGGTAATATTATTTCTTTTCCTTAGGTTCTTTACTTTTTTTTTTTTTTTTTGGTTTTTCGAGACAGGGTTTCTCTGTGTAGCCCTGGCTGTCCTGGAACTCACTCTGTAGACCAGGCTGGCCTCAAACTCAGAAATCCGCTTGCCTCTGCCTCCCAAGTGCTGGGATTAAAGGCGTGCGCCACCACCACCTGGCTAGGTTCTTTACTTTTTTGCCCCTGTGTTTCCTCCTTTCCATACTCTCAATTTTCAGTATATTCTGGATTTTACTTATATTTTTTTAAAAAAATATTCTAATTTTTATAATTTTAGTTCCCTTCTTGTACTTAGTTAATTTGGGTTTTTAACTTTCTTGTTATTGGGAACGTTTTACTGTTCTTCCCCCTTGTTTTTCTTATCTTGTTCTTTTCTCTTCCCACTGTAACATTTTTCTTCATTCCTTCATCTTCCACTCTTCTATTTAACATTATTTTCCCTACATTTCTTCCTTTCTCTTTTTCTCCATTATTTCACTCACTATTTCTGCACTTAACCCTAAAGGATTTTCAACGCCACAGCTTATTCTACAATTGTCTTGTCATTTCAGTTTTATTGTCATTGGTGACAAAGTGTATTTCTACACCTTAAGTGGTCTGATGTAACAGTACGCATTCTTAGCCACCAATCCACCTGGGAGGAGTTAAGGAAGAAAAGAGAAAGTAAAAATAGTAGTATCAAAGTCCTTAGCCATCAAGAAAATGCAAAATAAAACTGCTTTGAGGTTTCATATCATCGAGACAGAGTGGCCACGATGAAGAAAACATCTATGGATATGAGGGTGTTTCCAGACATGTTTCACTGATGGTGGAAGCTCCATCCTAAATTTGAGCAGCACCAGCCCATAGGCTGGGGCCTACACTGCCAGCTGCTGCTGTTTCTCCAAGATGGACTGTAACCCCTTGAAGATAAGGTGAGATACAGTCTTCCTCACTTAAGGTGCTCACTTAAGGTATTTAGACACAGTGGTAAGAGGAGTAACTAGGACCAGCAGTCTCAATTAACCTGGACCCCCAGAACTCTCAGACACTGGACACTCCCCAAGGAAGAACATGCCTATTGGTTTATCCAAATGGTCAGGCCTGAAAATATTTACATACAGTATCACTGTAAGAGCTGAGCAGGGCTTGGCAAGAATCTGACATGGGCCAAGGACAAGGAAATGGGCTGCTTGGCAGGAATATGACATTGGCCAAGGACAAGGAAGTAGGCTCCAGGCAGGAATCTGACATTAGGCTAGAACAAAGAAGTAATTTCAGGTAGGAATCTAAATCTTAGGCTAGAACAAAGAAGTATTTTGCAGACAGGAATCTAAAATTTTAGGCTAGAACAAGGAAGTAGGCTTCAGACATGAAAATGACCTTGGGCTAGGACAGGGAAGTAGGCTCAGATACTTTGGTCATCCCGATAAGACCTTAGAAATAGTGATCACAGGAGTGTTCACGTTATTGGGTTTAATGCCTTGCTTTTTCTTTGATTATTTGTGTTTATTGAATTGCTTGTTCTTTGACTATTTGCATCTATTGTATTGCTAGACCCTCAACCTAGAACTGACCTTAATACATGCATGTAATCAAAATGGTATAAAAGCATAAAGGAGGAGGGAGATGGGATAGGGGGTTCTAGGGAGGGGAAATGGGGAAAGAGGATGACATCTGTATTGTAAATAAATAAAATATCCAATGAAAAAATATAGACTAAGTTGGAAGAATAAAGTGAAAAAAAAAAAAGCTGAGCAGGCTGTATTTATATATTTAGGAATACACACACCATCACCACCACCACCAACAACAATTAAAGAAAAAGAGGCCATGAACTTGAGAGAGAGCAAAGAGTGGGGTACATGGGAGGAGTTAAGGAAGAAAACAGAAAGTAAAAATAGTAATAATAATTTTAAATACTGTAAAATATTAGTAGTTGTTCAGTCCTGGTGAATGTATATCATCTTTTATTAAACTATTCTTGCCAATGATCTGTGGATTTAAAACTTTCAAACTCAGCTAATAAAATAAAACAAAACCCTTTGTGTATGCTAAAGCAAAGAAAGATAAAAGGTGTGAGGAGGAAGGAAGTGGGTTAGAGGAGAAAGGGAGGAAGAATGGACAACAAATGACCAATAAATACTTGAAAAAGTATCAAAGTCCTTAGCCATCAAGAAAATGCAAAATAAAACTGCTTTGAGGTTTCATATCATCGAGACAGAGTGGCCACGATGAAGAAAACAAATGTCAACTGGCGCTGGTAAGGACAAGGGGAAAGAGGACCTCTTATTTACCACAGGCAAGAATATACAATAAAACAGACGCGTGCAAATTAATAAGGAAGCTACTCAAAAGACAGACTAGAATGACAGCTCTGACACTCCTGGCTAAATACGCAGAAGATAGGAAAGTAGCAAGCATACCACAAAGATACAGGCACACATCTGGATCTTTGTTAACTGCTACACTATTCATCATGTCTAAAAAACTGAATCTGCGTGCATGCCCACCAACAGAGGAATGGTAGAGATCATGTGGTATTTACAAATAATATGCAATTCCATTCAGTCACAAAGAAAAACAAAATTGTGACATTTCAGAAAACTGGAAACAAGGAGTCTTTTTTTTATTATTATTTTATGTATATAGGTGTTCTGCCTTCATGTATACCTATGGTACCACATCCACACCTGATATCAGTGTCAGATTCACTGAAACTATAGTTACACATGGCTATGAGTGGCAGGCCCTGTGGCTCGTAGTACTAAATACATACTTACCAGACACCTTCTGCTTTCATGTCACATGTACTTTACAACTCTTTCTAAGGCTCCACTCCTTGCTGTTAAGGTCTTGTCCTCTCCTCTCCTGATCCTCTTTTGGTTTACACACACATACACACACACACAGAGAGACAGAGAGACACAAAGAGACAGACAGACTGACAGACAGTCAGAGACAGAGAGATTTAAATCTGTGTTCCACATGGGAAAGAAAACATGCATTTGTCTGAGTCTAATTCATTATACTTAACATGACCCTCGGGCCGGAGCGATGGCTCAGCTGTTCTCAGTACCCACATGAGTACTTAAGTACCCACATACTACTTAAGAAAAAAAAAAAAAAACCACAACAATGTTGTTTAAAAGCTGAGAAAAGGCTCAGTGGCTTTTATGAGTCAAATGCCAGAAGGGTTTCTATTTTCCCTTTCTCTTCTTCCTGTGCTCTACATATCAACCCTGTAATTATGTCTCCATGTGCATGTAGCTTCTGTTGACAGTAGGCAATATAAATGAATGTGCTAAACTGAAAAGGCAAATTAAAAGGTGATAATTGAGCTGACATACAAAAAATGGCATTTTAATTTAACTGTTTCTTCGTGGAACACACTGAACATAAAGTAAATAACTCCAGTAGAAAATGGATGCTTCACAATGTGTGCCATTCCATCGGGATAATGGTGGTGTCGGTAGGTGCGCCCAGGACAACAGTGGGGCTGGACACAGGGATGGCGGCCAAAACAGAGTGCTGAAGTTTTGCTGCACTTGCTTAAAAACACAGAGAGTAATGCTGAACTTAAGGGTTTAGACATAGAATCTCTAGTCGTTGAACACATCCAGGTGAACAAGGCACCTAAGCTGCATCGAGGAACCTACAGAGCTCACGGCCGGATTAGCCCATCCATGAGCTCCCCCTGCCACACTGAGATGATCCTCACTGAGAAGGAACAGACTGTTCCAAAGCCAGAAGAGGAGGCTGCACAGAAGAAAAAGATATCCCAGAAGAAACTGAAGAAACAAAAACTCATGGCAGCTGGGCAGTGGTGGCACACACCTTTAATCCCAGCACATGGGAGGCAGAGGCAGGCGGATTTCTGAGTTCGAGGCCAGCCTGGTCTACAAAGTGAGTTCCAGGACAGCCAGGGCTATACAGAGAAACCCTGTCTCAAAAAACCAAAAAAAAAACAAAAACAAAAACAAACAAACAAAAAAAACAACTCATGGCATGGGAATAAATTCAGCATAAAACAAAAAGAAAGAAAGGAAGGAAGGAAGGAAGGAAGGAAGGAAGGAAGGAAGAAAAGAAGGAAGGAAGAAAAGAAGGAAGGAAGAAAAGAAGGAAGGAAGAAAAGAAGGAAGGAAGGAAGGAAGGAAGGAAGGAAGAGAAGGAAGGAAGAGAATAAAAGAAAATGGATGCTTCAAAGTTTTAATTATTAACTACAAAGTTTTAATAAAGAGACTGCTAAATTAAAAGTACTTGTAAACCAGACCTAGTGACACAGCCTTGTAATCTCAGCGACTTGGGAGGCCTGCCTGGATAACAGGGTGACTTCAAGGCCAGATCCTGTCTCAGGACAAGGAGTAAAGAGGATCAGAGACTTAGCTCCGCATGTGAGCCGACAAGAGGCCAGGCACACCAGAGGCTGGGCTGGTACTCTTGAAACCCTACTCTCACATGGCTATTTCTAGTTTCATTCCCAATACTCACTCTAGAAATCCCTTCAATTATATCCCCAAACCTTAACCATGAACTCTGCCAGACTTGGTTTTTAAAACTAAGACATTCATAACAAAGAAACGTTTAAGGGTGAACATATGTAATAAATCCTTTTACCATGAAAAGAACTTTAAGATAGCCGGAAGTAGTGGTGCATACCTGTAGTCCCAGCACTCAGGAGGCAGAGGCAGGTGAATGTCTGTGAGTTCGAGGCAAGCCTAGTCTAGAGAGCTATTTCCATGACAGTCAGGCTATACTGAGAAACTTTGACTGAAAAGCAAAACAAAACAAACAAAAACCTTTAGCATTACGAAAGATTGAAAATGAGTGTGATATGTTTTCACTCTGGAAAAAGAACATAAACATCGTAACGTATGATTCTCAAGTGTCTTCAAATCTAACATTTGGCATGGTGTTCAGTGGAACTATATGCATTTACATTTGTGTATAGAGGAAGCCAGGGAGCCTTGTTTAGGAGCACAAAGTGTAAGCAGTAGACCCAGGCCACTCTCTCACCACAGCACATGGAGAGATAGACTTGCATGCTTCTGTTTGGCATGGAGATCACCCGTGATAAGTGTAGCATTTAGATTGCCTTTAACAGCTCACTGTACCTCAGCACTATGACAAAAGCTGCCATTTGTTAAGCTTAGTTAATGCTTTACATTCATTACATGGATCTAGGCATGATACATATGTCACAAAATGGCAAATATTACATATGCAAAGTATGCCCAGAATTTGGCATATAGTAGTAATTCTATCAGCACCAACTATTGGACTTATTCCTTATTCCCACAACGCTGAGACTTATCTTCATTTCTCAAATGAGAAAACTGAGGGCAAAAGACATAGCTAACATACCAAAGGTCACATGATCAGAAAGCTGTAGAACCCAGGATTTCATTCCATAATCATTAATTTCATGGAGTCCCTATGTAATTGAGATTATGTTTTTGATGTTGAAAGTCAGAGAATGCATATCAAAAAAGAGAAAAATACATTACAAAAAAGGAGGAGGAGGAGGAAAAGGAAGAAGGTGAGAAGGAGACAATGACATTTTTGTTACCTTGATGGGCCAAGCAGGCAAAGGCTGCAAAAAGTTGCAAGCATATGGGTAGTTCACCATGGCCAGGTTCACCCAGGTCTCAGTTATCCATCCTTTTAAAGTTGGGATTTTCTCGGAAGTCAAGGGGCTACACAGGTGAAGAATGTTCATGAGCTGTTGGAGCCCGCTGCCTGCACATAAAAAAACAATACTAATCTATAGGTCAACCAATCATTTATTCATCATTTGGTATTACAGAAAACATCCAACATTCAATAAAATATTTTAGGACAACAGGATAAACCCATAGAAATTAGAAAAATTAATATTATTTTCCAGTTTAAAATACTTTTGAAATAAATGAGAACACTAAAAAAGAATGCACAAACTACAACTAAATAAAACAAATGGATACACTTATACTGTGGTTCAACAGGGAGTCACCATGTAGGTGTGAAGAGGTACTGTAGTCAGAAGTAGTACGAGATTTTTTTTTTGTCTTTTTTTATTGGTGGTGGTTTTATCTTTTCTTGATCTGGATATTATCAATACTAAGCACTTATTTTGTAAAAATTTGTTCATTTATACATTTTGATTGATATGATTCCCTATGCATATAATATATTTGTCTTTGTATCGTGTGTTGTGTGTGTGTGTGTGTGTGTGTGTGTGTGTGTGTGTGTGTAATATGTGGCAGTGTTACCGAGATCACTCAGTAGGTAAAGTACTGCTATGCAAATATAAGGATCTGAGTTTGTATTCCTATTAACCAATATAAAAACCCAGAAGTGGTGGTGTGTACCTATAACTCCACTTCAGGTCAGGAGAGAGAAAAAATAAGCCGATCCCTGAAGGTCACTGGCAAACTAGCCTATCCTACTGATGAGCTGCAGGTTCACTGACAGGCTATGTCGCAAAAAGAAAATGGGGGGATGGTAGAAGAAAGGAACCGTGTTGACCTCTGACCTACATACACACACACACACACACACACACACACACATATGCCCACTGCATGTACACAACAGCGATCACATACCATACTAAAAGGCACATATATAACACATAAAAACCAATACAGACTCATATAATACACTGTACATACACATATATACAAACAACAAATACCATTATTTAAAATGTTACAATAAGTGCCAGTGTTGATTTTTAATAAGTTAAAGGTTAAAAAACAAACAAACAAAAATGAACACACTGCAAATTCTGTCTCCTAATGAAAGCTTACCTGTACTTGAGAGTTGGTTAATGACATTCCAGGATTTGCGGATACTTTCTGAACAATGTGGACCACTTTTCATGAAATCTTTAGTTACAATCCTCATAAACTCACCGCAGGGAGCCATGCCATCGAGCTGCCAGATAGGGGCAGAAGCTGCAAGAGCTCTAAATGATCAGGGAAATGGGAGGAGACAAAGAAAAATATAACTCATCTATTCATGCTTTTTGTTTGTTTTGCTTTTTTAAATGTGTGGGTGGGTGTACTCATGTATGTTTTATGGTGTGTGTGTGTGTGTGTGTGTGTGTGTGTTGTGTACGTGTGAGTGTAAATCCCTGTGGAGGCTAGAGAAAGGGTCAGATCCCCTGGATCTGGAGTTACAAGTAGTTGTGAGTCACCTGACACGAGTGCTAGGCACCAAACTCATGCCCTCTGAAATAGCAGTAAGTGCTCTTAAAACTGAAATATCTTTCAGTCACTAAATTCAGCTTTAGTATGGAAACTGAGATGAATCAAAGATGATTAGAAACAAAATGTTGTTGGTTTTTTTTGTTGTTGATATTGTTTTTGTGGTTGCTGTTTGAGACATGGTCTCTCTACATAACCCGGGCTGTCTTGAAACTCACTATGCAGACCAGGCTGGCATCAAACACACAAAGATCCACCAGTCTCTGCCTTCCAAATACTGAGGTTAGAGGTGTGTGCCACCAGACAGACCTGGCCCATTAATACTGTTGTTAATGAGAGAAGTGTCCATAGAACACAGCACGGAGCAGGTGTTACCCAAAACAAATCCCTAATTTTCTCTTGATTGTTAAGAACTATGTCAAGAATCAATGTACTTACCCGACTACTACGTGAGGATATTTCATCCTGAACCAGGCTGCAAGCATGCCGCCATAAGAGCCCCCAATGGCGATGACAGGTTGATCTTTAGCTCCTGGGATTGTTTTTTTCAAGTGTCTGATTAACTCTGCAAAATCAGCCAGAGCCTGTTCTGATGTCAGGAAATTCAAGTGTTGGGAATCCTATATTTGTGTATATTTATTTAAGAATAAAGACAAAGAAAACAGGTATAAATGTACACATAGTAGCAGCTGAGGCACAGCATAGGTTCAGAATAGTTTTCATTACTTCAAATAAATTTCCAGACAATTGAGCTAAAAGCCCACATCATCCATATCAAAGAAATCTATGAAACAGTAACTTTAACTCTGTGAAAGAATACGATGTATTTTCCAATCAGATCTAATTTTATTGTTTTTAGAGCTTATTTTCAAATGCAATACTTAGCACATATTTAACCATTTAAGATGCTTCCCTTAAAGGACAAAGAGAGACCTGGCTATGCCCTACTTGTACATTTACCCAGTCTGATTCTTCTGCCAGAGCTCTGGTTTTTGTTAAGAAATTTATAAAAACTATAAGCATGATGCATAGTTATGGGGACACACAGAGTCTGTAAAAGTAGGCTTCTTAAGCCCTTAGTTCATGTCTTATGGGTAGAGGGCAGTGATCTTATGAGATTTGAAAGATACTTTTGTTTCTGAATAAAAAGAAACTGCAGCAAGATTTGTCACTATGATGTGCTGGCAAGTTGGGGGGTGGGGGGAGGGCACATCTCCAGGATGGACCATAGACCTGGAATAGGGAGGCTAATCAATAGCTGTGACTTACTATACTGGGGATATGTAACTTAAAGAGGCCTCCTCCTGTAGCCAAGCAGGAACCCCAGTAGAGCGACAGGGACACCAATCTATCCACAAAACTTTAGACCCAAAATTTATCCTGTCTACAAGAAATGCAGGGATGGGGGTGGGGGGTGGAACAGAGACTGACGGAATGACCAACCAATAACCAGCCCAACTCAAAACCCATCCCATGGGCTAGCACCAATTCCTGTCACTATTAATGAAACTCTGATATAGCATGGCACCACCCAGCAGCTGACTCAGACGAATGCAGAGACCCATAACCAAACACTAGATGGAGCTTGGGAACTCTTATGGAAGAGGGGGAATGACTGAGGGCCCTGAAGGGGATAGGAACTAACCTGGACCCTTGGAGGCTTTCAGAGACTGAACCACCAAGCAAAGAACATACAGATGTGCAGCTTGGTCTTCATGGTCTACAATGGGAGCCGGGGCTATCCCAAAAGCTGTCACCTTGTCTGTGGAATACTTTCCTCTCTCTCTGGGCTGCCTTGTCTGGCTTCAGTGGGAGAGGTTGCACTTAGTCTTTCAGAGACTTGATGTGCCAGAGTGGAGGGATATGGGGGGGGGGGGCTCCACCCTCTCTGAGGAGGAGGAGTGGGCAGTGGGACTGTTAGAGAGGAGAAGCAGGAGCAGTGATCCGGATGTAAAGTGAATAAAAAAAGAAAAAACATTGCTGCCAAGTCTCTGACACTAAAAACAACTCCCTTCTTTCCTGGTGGTCACCAGTTCTACCAGGACAGAGCCTGTTTTTCTTCAGTACTTTAACACAAACACAGCTACAAAAAGAAAAAAGGGGGGGAGGGGCAGCAGTGGGGCGAGGAGGTGGTTGAAACAGTTGCAAATCACAAGGCCTGTTGGAAGGGGATGGGTTAGCACAATTGAGGAAAGCTGGGGCCCTATTGGAGCTCCAGAGCTAAGGGAACCACAGGGAGCTAGAAAGTGAAGAATACCGGGAACAAGATAGATGTGTGCCCCTCCCCTCCTCCATCCCCTTTACCCCAGAGTTTCTCCTTTAACGGGGCAGTTGGCCATGGGGAAGGGAACTCATCCCTTGGTTTCCTTGAAGGAGTTTAAAAACTAACTTTCCACCACTGTGGCAATGCACCTTGGCCCTATCCTGGAAATGTCACGATTTCGAACACTGTAACACAGCTTGCAAGCTTGTTTCTCCAACAGGATAACAATGTTCTCTGCCTAAGCCTGGGATATATCTTGTTTGTGTTCCCTTTCCAAATGCCATTTTCACCAGATGCCATTTGCTGAAGGCCTTGTTGAGGTTGTAGAAGCAATAGAAACAACCCCCAAGTAACATTCAACAATAAACGTGATGGATTATGAAACTAAGCTTAATATGCAACCGAGAATAATGTCATTTCAAGTCTTGACACATTTAAGCTGTCCAAGATTTAGTCAAAGATGAACTAAATCCCACATGAGAAAAAGATCCCAGTCAAAAGAAACTCACCCCCCTACACACACACACACCTTACCGAAAGATTATATATTTGCTACAGCAACAAATTCAACAATCAAAACAAACTCAGCGGCCAATCACAGGCAGCTATAATTGGAATATATTAGAGAGGAAACAATACATTCGTGAAAGAAAATGATACCCAAGTAGAAGGAAACCCACTCAACCATTTCCATGATGATTTAGCTCTTGTGTGGATCCAGTTTGCTCTGCAGAACTCAGGAGGCTGACAGGTACTGTTTACACGTGTCTATAAACGTTTCCCTCTCCTTTCTCTTACAGACATAACCTAGTCCTTGGTACCTGAGCTACCCTTAGTAACTTGGTTCTAAAAATCAAACTGTGGCAGAAGTGATGATATGACCCACCTAGGTCAGGTCATTAGAGTCACTTCAGCTTCCGCCTTGGTTTGCAGTGTTGAGAGAAGTTAACTACATCATCCTGCTCCCCACACGACACTTTGGACAATGTACGAGGTGACGGTCTTCAGCCTCTTGACAGTGTCCACCGCACTTTATGATTCCTCTGATGGCCTGCTAGGAGTGGATTCAAGCCTTCAGATAGCTACTACTTTGTTCGACATTGTAGCCTAGAGTGACTCCTGAAGGAGAAGCACCCAACTAATTCTTCCTAATTCCTTCCTCACAGGAATGATGAAGTAATAAATGCATTCTGCCATTCTAGTGTGTTTGCTCATGCATGTAAATCCAGCACTGGAATAGGAGATAGAGCAAGAGGATTATGAGTTCAAGACCAGCCTACACTACATAGCTAGACCCTATCTCTAAACAACCAAGCACAAACAATAAGTTTACTAGTGTTTTAAATCAAAATGGCTTTATGTACAAGGCATTAGGTGACTGATGCAGCTATACACCTTTGTTAGACTCCACCTTCATTCTGGGTCTTGCTACCTTGTCACCTTCAGTCAATTGGCATATTACCATGTCACAAAGTCCCTACCATTCCTTTTCTCCTATCTGTCTCACCCACTCCATCCACCTTTACCTTCATCCATGTATACTGACTTCTCATCTCCTCTCTCACTGTCATATTTTTCTTTCATTGTAGATGGCACTATGTTGGGTGCAATTGTTTCCAATTTTCAAATAATATGTATAACGTCTCATGCTATTGACAACTTTTGTGCACACAGGAAGAGAAAGAAGCAGGTATGGTTTCACTTTACTAATAGAATATTGATTGTAACAACCTACAGAAAGTTAAGATGCAATGTGTAACAATCTGACTGCTTCCAAATAGTTTCAGGACCACTGCCCACATGTGTATGTACAATATGAAGCTAAAGAACAAAATCAGCCATCTAGTCCGGCAAAACGAACCACTCTCCCACTGACTTATAGGACATGTATATTTTAAACTTATTTTTAATTATTTCACTTACCATGACATAATAAACTCAGTTAACCGAATATAAAATTTAAAAAAGCTCCTTTCAAAACAGCCTAAAATATGACTATTCCCAAAATATTTATTAATACTTGTTTTAGATGACAACTGACAAGAGGATGGTACTACACTCTACTGAATGAGATAGAAGGTATTAGGTACCACACAAACATTTTCACCTAACATTTATTGTCATATCTTAAAGCAACTTGAAAATCACAAAAATAATGATAACTTTTAGAAACTGAGGAAACTGAGTTCCCTAAGAAAATATTAGTAACAGGATATGTGGGAAATTATTATAGGTAGACAGACATGAGGAAAATCAAGTCATTTCGTGGAGGAAAACTATCCTGGCTCATTAAATACGAAGCCTGACAAAGGCCAAGGCCAGGGGCTCTTATAAGAGGAGAAAGGTTAATGGGAGCACCGGGAGTAACATGACCTCATTTCGTCTTACATACTGATTATATGTTACTGAGAAAATCCTTCTTGTATATTTGCATACTCGTTTACTCCTGAGGTAAGAACAATAACTTAGTTCCTCATTTACAGAGCAGAACTGCTTACTGACACTGCTGAAATAATGAAAATTCTCTGCACTCTGTGCGGCAATGGAGTAAGACTGACCTGGCTGAAGCCAGGCTGAACAACTGAACTTTAACTAGCAGGGGATATTCACGTAAATTAAGGGTAGAGCCCTTGGCTTGAACAGGTTAGGCCCTGCTCAGTTCCCCAGAACTACAAACAAACAAACAAAGAACCACTGCTGGGCAGCTGGAGAGGAAGGAAGCTCAGCAGTTAGAGGTTACTGTTGATCTTGCAAAGGCCCTGGGTCTGGTTCCCAGCATGCACTGTGGCTCCCAACAGTGCATAACTGTAGTTCCAGGGGATGAAGTGTTCCCTTCTGGACTTCTCCCCAGGCTCCCACATGGTACACAGCCATATGGACGCAAACGTTATATACATAGAATTGTTCTGAATTTTCTTTTTAAAAGTGACTGCATGGCTTTAAAGATCTTGGGGTAAGACTGAGAAGGAAGCTTGGAGGGAATGTTTGCTCTGCACACAGGAAGCCTGGGTTTGATCCTTGGCACAAAACGGAAAAAGGAAAGAATAATTCTCATTTTGTACAAATTATATATATAAAGGAAAAATAAAGTACAAATTATTAAGTTTTCAGGCACTTCAAATTAAAGGGATCTCACACCGTTTTATAAAATGTTCTAAACTTAAACAAATAATTACCAAAAAGGGCACCCAAAATCTTTAACCTTAAAAGAAAAATGTGTACCTTGAAGGAGTCCTGACCAAAGGGAAGGGACTCCCCGTAGTATCGATGCTCAGCAAACACCAGCATAGCTTTCAGCTCCTCAGCCACATCCCACATGAACCCCTAGAAAGAGTTCACAAATTCACAGGTCAAATTGGGCCATGAAACATTACATTGAACTTTTGCAAGCCATATGAAATAGATGTTAGACCAGACCAGAAAGAATTCTCTAAAGACTGTGCCATGTATGTGTGTTCCACAGGGGGAAAAACCCACAATAGCTGTATCACACTGTACTACAGAGGAACAAAATAAGATCAGTGTGTTTGTCTAATAGTCACCTCATCTCTTCTTATCATGACCCTCTGACCCTGAGTCAATATTATATGTCAGTCTTCAGACTGCACTGTGGTTCATATTCTAGGAAGGAGGCAAAGATATCTAAGCTCCTCCTCAAACACATACACAGACAACATAAAGGAATTAAAAGATAAATAAGCAGAGTAAACCCCCTTGGAATTTTAATCTTACATATTAGAAATTTAGCAGTGGCTAACAGCAGCTGTTATTAATTACTACTTGCAATGTATCAGCTACTGTTCTAACCGTACATGTAATAATTCACTTAATTAGTACAATAAACAACAATCAGGCATTGTGGCTTTACAGGCAAAGACACTGAGACACAAGGCTCAGCGTTCACACAGGTGCCACAGCCAAGACTGAAATACAGGCTGTAATGCAGAGAAGTCACCAAGGCCACTGGACTTCCATATTTCACACTGCTGGCTTTTCTCTAATCATTCGCTGCCTCTTTCCCTTTGACTGGACGGTGCCCTCTGAATCCTTCCGAAGAAAGCATCCAAGGGACAGCATTAATTGATTATATCAGTGATTCTCAACCTGTGGGTTGCAACCACTGAGAGGTATCGAACAACCCTTTCACAAGGGTCTTCTAAGATCACAAGAAATATCAGGTATTTACACTACAATTCATAACAGTTGCAAAATTACAGTTATGAAGTAGCAACAAACATCATTTTATGGTTGGGATTCACCACAACTGTACTAAACTGAGAAACTGCTAAAGGGTTTCAACATTGGGAAGGCTGAGAACTTTGAGATTGGACAGTTTAGCATAGGTTAAAACCATGTCCATCCTGGTAAATGCTGTAGGTGTTTAATAAGCTACTATTCCCTAACAAAGCATAGGAACCTCAAAATGGCCTTGGTTATTCTGACCAATCTATAAGGAATTAGAGGAGCTACCTGTGAGTATACTGGACATGTTACCCTGATATCTATGGTTTCTAAGACCCCCCCCTTCTCTTTCAGGGACATGCTCACTCTTACCACATATCCCAGGTCCAGCCACACCCAGCTCACACAACCCTCCCCTGAATGCCCCAGCCCAGCAGAGCTGGCCATCTCCCCTCAACACCAGAGGGCTGCAATGAACTCCTGCACCTGCTGCGGCAGAAACTCGCATGTGTGCCTTACACCACCAGACTGCAAGGAGTCTTAAGAGAAGGAGCAGAGCTCTATGGGATTGATTTCAGGCTTTGACAGGAAGTAGCTTAACTGAACCAATAAATGATGCAATTAGTGATTATTTGCCCGCATTCATTTAGAGGGTAATTTTATCTTCCAAAAAATGTCTATGTCATGGATTAACAAGCTATACTAGCAGTTTCTTTAATCTTATTATTTAGTCCTCACATCTATGGGAGCTAGGCATTCTTACTATCCACCGTGAACAAAAGGCTGGAGTTAAAAGCTTGCTCAACCAAAATAGCAAACTGGCAGTCAGAACAGAAGCCTCATCCATCTGCTCATGGTCTTCACTGCTTCTCAAAAACTTAATGTCCAGAAGCCAACAGCAAGCTGAAATGCTTTAGTTTATAGGAAGATGCCAAGGGCTAGGGAGATCTGGGATCTGCTTTGGACACTTAGGTAAAACTGTTCCTCTTTTCTACCTCTCTCGGGACATGGATACCCAGCAAGCGTTCAGTGGGGGCTGCAGAGCCTAAGGTGCACTGGGGTCTCAAGACTGGACATCTCTCTGCCTGAAATAAAATAGAGGAACTGGCCAGGGAAGGTTGCCTGTGGGTTTGGCAGAGAAGAGTAGCTACAGAAAAAAGTATGCCGTGTAGTATACATCTTTAATTCCAACACTCAGGAAGCAAAGGCGGCAGAAGCAGGCAGATCTCTGGGTTCAAGGTCAGCCTAGTCTATATAGCAACTTCCAGGGATTACACAGAGAGACCCTGTCTCAAACAAATGAAAAATGAATCAAAAAGGAAAGAGACAAATCAGAACTGTTTTATACAAAATATCCCCAGGAATTTTGACACTTACCTAATGTCTTTTCTCAGGAGCTATTTCATTTTAAGTATACTTATTTATTATGATTTTTTTTAATTTTTATTTTATTATTATTATTATCATATTTTATTTACCTTTTTGGATTTTTGAGACAGGGCTTCTCTGTGTAGCCCTGGCTGTCCTGGAACTCAGTCTGTAGACCAGACTGGTCTTGAACCACTCTGCTTCCCGAGGACTGAGATTAAAGGCATACATCACCACTGCCTGTCGTTTAAGTTGTTTATTTGTTTTTTGTTTTTTGTTTTTTTTTTGATTGTCTGGCTATGTGGGCTGTGTGTCACTATAGAAGCAGGAAAGACTCAAATTTACAGTCTTCTACCCCACCTTCTCAGTGCTACATGGAGGGGTGCACCCCCAAATGAGTAAGACAGTAACTGTATACTTAGAGTCATGTCTTTCCTGTTAACTCAGTTCAGTTGAGCAAACAGTTCTCAAGATCCCCTGAGTGTGGTGCCCCGTCAGGCACTGGCACTGAGAAGGCTCTACTCCCTACTGGGCAGGAGTTCACAGCCTAGCTTCTTGGGAGAAATTTGACATTTTCTAGTCGCAGCACTCTCTGTGCTCCTTCCAAACTGTCTTGTTAAGAGATGCATTGTTAAAAGGTGATAGAAAATTAAGTTAGTGAAGCAAGCTAGTAGATTATACTATTTTAATTCTAACCCCTTAAAAATGGGTAGAATAGGAAACTAGATGAAAATGCCCCTACTGTATCTCCCCTCTTCTACTTGGACAGTCAAACTTTTATATTTTTCTTTGTTTGCATTGGTTTCATTTCAGTCTTACTCATTAAAAATTTGCTAAACATCTATTGATTATCAACTATACACATAATACAAATCTTCATTTTAAACATACAGTATTAAATACAAAAAATTCCTAGCCTTTTTTTTTTTGTCTACTTGTCTGTCTGTCTGTGTTGAGATGGGGTTTCACATAGCTCAGTCTGACCTTGAACTAGATGGCAGCACAGGGTGGTTCTGAATTCCTAGCACTGACACTTTTCATTTACTCGTGAACTTTTACCATCTTTCTATTACTACTGAGTTTATTTTATTTTTCATTATACCTATGTACTCATTTGGGGAGGGCACATGCCACATCACACTTGAGGACATCAAAGAAGAACGTTTAGGGGTTGGTTTTCTCCTTCCATCAAGCAGACTCAGTGATGAAGTCAGGTCATGAGCCTTTGCCAGCTGAGCCATCTTGCTTACTCACTCTTTACTTTTGAAGAACATTATAATTAAAACAGTAATTCTTGGTCATCTATACTGCCAAACATTTCTCTGTTTATCACTATAAAGTATACTATCTCAACAGACTACTAATGTGTACATACCGTATTATTGCAAAACCAAACAATGTCCCCTTCGTTTCCAGTGTAGAAAAGTATTGATCCACCATCTTCAGACCAGTGTTTATCAGCGACTAGGTACCGCTGTTTAAAAGTTCTTGTGTCAGAAAACCCAAAGTGGTCAACCTGCAATAAAAGCAAAACAGGAAAGACATATTTCAAGAAAAAGTAATTGAAATTAACATTAAGTAAGTTACACTAACACTCTTTCATTGAAAACAAACTATACTATAAAAATAATCAAAAGAAAATTTAAAGTTCATTTGGTTTCATTAATACTAATATTATTTTGAAATTATTTTGTTTATATACTGAGATGAAGCAGTATTTCTTATGGTGGTCAAGATTTTCAGTGTAAAAGAAAAGATATAATTATAAAATCAAATAGTTGCTTAAAACATGTCAAATTAAAGTTTTAAAATTTGATTTAATTTTATCTGATTAATTTTAGGAAAACTAAAAACTATATACTTATAGTGTTACAATATGATATGATAAAATACGGACATATTTCAGAGTGGATAAATTAGGCATCAGCATCACCTCTCATACTTATGTTAGTGCGGTGAGAATATGTGGTACTTGTCAAATAGTCAACATATCCCATTAGTTCTCAAAATGCCTTACTATCTGAATTTTCATTATTCAAATTTTTAATATAAAAATCAAGAATTAATCAGACCACTGAAAAGATCTATGAACTGTGTGATTCCAATACCAACAGACATTCCAAATGTCAGAATTTTGATATCTAACCATTTCTTTTTTTTTTTTTTGGATTTTCGAGACAGGGTTTCTCTGTGTAGCCCGGGCTGTCCTGGAACTCACGCTGTAGACCAGGCTGGCCCCGAACTCAGAAATCCGCCTGCCTCTGCCTCCCAAGTGCTGGGATTAAAGGCGTGCGCTACCACTGCCTGGCTAACCATTTCTAAGAAAAAGAGCCAATAAAGAAACTAAGGCTTGTTACCAAAGTGACTGGATGACATTTGGGACAAAGAAATTACAGGACAGACCAATACATCCTATCACACAAGGGAGCAAAGGCATGTTTAAAAACAGCAGAGTTGCATCAGCCAATGAAGAAAAGAGTCAGCAACAAAGGAACTGTTATTGGCTCACATTTTAATAAACTTAGCATAAAACAAACTGAGCATAGAAATAATTAGTTTAATTGGCTGAAATATTCAACTCATGTAAGCCATTAATATATAAGGAAAATGGTCAAACAAGGGGAAAGTTCAATTGCCACCATTTAAAGTGTCAACACAACTTAATAAAGGCTCAACACAACTAAGCCACCATAAATTAATTCCTTATTTTGAAACTCGGAATTAATGGTTAAAAATTCCATAGTAAAGCTGCCTTTCTGATAGTACTATCTTCCAGAGTACCAAATTGTCCCAAGATGAAGAACAGCTATTAACTAAAAGTCAGTTACTGAAGAAAGGTGATTAAGTTAGAAAAATGATAGTTCTGCAAAGTCCCTGATTCAGACAAGAGTTATAAATGGTATTTTAAAACACCAGGAAAAAAAAAAAAAAAACAACAACATAAAACACATCTTGACATCGAAAACTACAATAATGCTTTACAGAAAACACTGGGCTATCAGCACCTTAATCTAATATCACAGATGGTCAGGTAAGCAGGGCACATGTGCCTTCTCATGCATACAATGTTAAAAAAAAAATCAAAACCACATACTGTCTTGTTGGGAACACACAAAAGAAACTTATTACTGCCATTCCATTTTCCGACTCCATTTAATCACAGAGAGAAACTAAATTCAAGGTCTCAGGGTCTAGGGAAGCTGAGTGTTTCCCTATAGCTGAACAGCTTCTGTTGTAAACAGTTGTCTGAGTCTAGACATCTAAAGAACAACTTGTATGGAGATGATTGTGAATCCAGCCATCTCAAAGACAACTTCTCCATCTAGCTAACAGAATCAAACTAAGTTCATGTCTCTAGACCCAGGAACCAGCTCCTATCATGATTGATGGAAACTCCCTGGCTCAACCCTTATGTCAAAATATGATGGGAACATGGTACAGCTACTCCCAGCTCCCCATATCTCTATGATTTCTTCCCGTAAATATGATATGCAACGTTCCTTCAGGGTAGTAAGTAGTTTAGCTTCCTAGTCTGTTCTGTGGCCCTGATCAATCAATAGTGGCTTAATTACAATAATTTTTTTTCATCTGCCTTGACCTGATGTTTGAGTTCTGTTATGTTTAAGTGGACTCGCAACAGTCTATGATTCATTCTTGCCAAAATTGTTCCATTTTTTATTTTAATCCTGACTTTAGATTACCCCAAAGGAGGACATACAGAGGTCAGAAGAGCAAACTGAAGTCTCCAAAACATAACCGGGCAAATCTGAGGGTTGGACATGTTACAAGACAATGCATGGCCAGAGGTCTGCTCTAAACTAAGTAAGTTTTAAGGAACATAATAACCAGAGACAGTGCAATCCAGGGTTGACCGTAGTTTGAGCAAAATCAGATGCAAGTGATAAACTGGAGTGATTGAGTTAATTTTAAATTAAATGATTTTATTTTTTACAAGTGTACCCTGAATGGTTTAAGAGATAGACTATAATGCAGACTATCATCTTGGAATTACTCTGACAAGAATAAACAAAGTGAATTTATATGAATTGAAGTTTCATCTGCACTGAAAAAAATAACATACAAAAGGTACTTGGACTTTACAAAGTAGCCAAACCGTGTCAAAAATAAAAAAGAATAATTTAAGCATGAGGGATTTTGGATATATTTTTAAGGCTTTATTATTTTTTTAACTTTTTGAAATCATGAACTACCATTTTAATATAACTATCAAACCTCTTACGATGATAACATTCACATATAACTACAGGAAAGAACTACCCTAGACCCTTTAGGATGGCAGAGGCTGATATCTCCGTGACTCGAAGGGACAGTATTAAGAGTGTCGTGTCTGGTCTGAAGCACACCACACTAAATCCTAAGAGGGAAACAAAGCTTTCCAGTGAATTCCAAGATTTACTCTTGCCTCAGACGACCAAGTGATGGATTAAAGGTGTGCACCACCATTGCCCAGTTTACAAGAAGTATTCTTACAGTGTCAACAGCCCCCCCCCCCCAGGGCTTTCCTAACTGTTAAGCCAGAAATGTGTTGTGAAATAAATGTCCTTTGCACAACATGAATTTCCAGCCCCTGCCTGGCTCTTTCCCATCATCAAGAACATCAACTGCAGCTATAGAACTGAGGGTTCAGTACCCAGTGGTCACACACACAGGATCAATGTGCCCTCTGCTGACCAGACTTGAGACACACATTTCCAAGGCCTCCAGTGGAGACTTTAGGAATCACGGCATGAAAGAAGCCAATCTTATCTGCTTGCTCTAAGCAAGCTGAGTGCAAAGGGCAAACAAAGTAGGTGATAGCACCCCAAAAGCCTCGCAGGCATGACCCAGAAAAGGAAGCACATTTCTGGTCATGAACAGCAGTTCCTTCTAAAAAATAGAGTGAAAGAAATAGAGGAAGGACAGAAGGAAAGGAGGCAACGGTGGGGGGGAGGGAGGGAAAGAAGGAGGGAGAGAAGAAGAGATTCAAAAGATGCTTCCTGCCTCAATTCATCATGTGGAAACATGGAAAGAATCTGTGAACACGTGAACATTCTCTAAATAAAATCTACAGAAAAGATGCATGCTTGCATTTTGTAACTGCTCAAGAAAGAAGCATACATTCAGAAGTAATATGAAATTTATTAAGCACAGTGGGTGACAATTTGGGGCAGTGAGGATGGGAAAGAACACAGAGCTACTGCTCTGTGCTATCAATCACCTGGCCATTTCCAGCCATCTGAGATATTTTCATAACATCTTATGATAGGACGATGACCTTCAGAGAAGTCACATAATTTCCCAAATAATGTGACTAACAGAAATCAAACATAATTCTTTCTACATGCTGTGATAAACACTGCTTCCCATCCCTGCTTCAGACATACACTAGCTCTATCTGCTGTTTTCATAGCATACAGGTAGTTATGGATAAGGTGACAACAAGCTCCCCCCTCACCAGGAGGCCACTCAAGAATCTTCTTCTAAAATCTGTGGGTACAGCCATAAGCTGCTTACTAATCACATTCCAAAACACAGGGAATGCTGGTCCTTGTGCTGACCTTGATGATGGTCATTACTACAGTGTCACATTTAGCTCAATTAAGGCAATTGACTCAAACAAAAACAAAATCACACTTTCTCAACAGCCTTTCATTTTAGAAACCCACTGCATGGTAGTCTTATTTAGGCACTCAGTTATACAATAATTGAAGCCAGAAATTGTATTAAAGTATAACATGTATCCTTGGAGATAAACATGACAAAAAAGAAAAAAAAAAAGAAAAGAAAAAACCAGACTCCTACTTCCAATGAGTCAACATACCTTAGGGAGGCTCTTGTGTGTGCAACCCTAATCTAGAGATAAGGACATAAAGACCTTCTCTCTCTACTTAGATGTGTGTGCTGCAGATGTGTTTAGAGATTGTGGCATTGCTTTAGCTTCTCAAATAGGATGTGACAAGGTTCTCAAGCACATTTGATTCCTGAAGGAAATGACATCTCCAAATAGAAAAGACACAAGCTCTCAAAGAAAGAGCTAAAATTGAGAAAGCCCATGGAATGTAAGGCGGGCCCTGTGGCCATAGGGGAGAAGCCTGTGTATCTGACGACAGTCCTAGTGTTCCCAGGGCTAGAACAAGAACGGAAGGTAATGATGACGTGTCTTATGAATCAAATCATTGGGAGTGACTCCCTATTGACTTCCACCTTATTGGGTTAAAGCGGTTCAAAACCTGCTTAAACACTCTTCATGTTTTGGTCTCTACAACAGGAAGACAGGGAGCACTGGAGACTGAATTTAACTGAAAGAATTAAAGACAATGCTTTTCCTGGATGATAACGTAATGACAGCAGAGAAATGCTGATTGAGAGGTAGATGAATCTTACACTACATACAGGAATTATTCTTCCCTCCACTTCACTTGCCAATCACCGAGGTCTTGCTTCCACCCTTTGTTTTGGTGTCAAGGTTGAACCTAAGACTTTATGCTTCCTTAGCACACACTACAAAACAACAACCAAAAAAAAAAAAAATGCACAAAACCACATCCTAGTGTCCACAAGGACAGATGATGGGCATTTTCTCATCTGTTATTCAAATAGAACTCCTTTCTATGCTATGACACCCTATTCATCTTCAAGGGATGTTTTTAAAATTTTTATCCTAATTGTATGCATGTTTGTCTGAAAGAATGCCTGTATACCAAGTGAGTGCAGTGTCCAGGGATGCAGAAGGCATCAGATCCTCAGGACTGGAGTTTTTAGATCATGGAGTTTGAGTAACCACGTGGGTGCTGAGATTTGAACCTGGGTCCTCTAGAAAAGCAGCTAGTGTTCTTGGTTTGGTTTTGTTGTTGTTGTTGTTGTTTGTTTATTTGTTTTTCGAGACAGGGTTTCTCTGTATATCCCTGGCTGTCCTGGAACTCGACTCTGTAGACCAGGCTGGCCTCGAACTCAGAAATCCGCCTGCCTCTGCCTTCCAAGTGCTGGGTTTAAAGGCGTGCGCCACCACTGCCCGGCGCAGCTAGTGTTCTTAACCACTAAGCTACATCTGCAATGCCATACCACCTTATTCTTGACATATCTTTGTCTATAGTATGCAGGAGAGACACAGTGGTTCCTTCCTTCTATACTATGTTTTATAAAAATAGTATATTTATTTGTTAAAATGAGATTCATAGAAATAAAATATTATGGTGAGACAAAAATGGCAAGGAAAACAAAAATAGTGATTCATTACAGGAATAGTCCTTCAAAAAAAAAGTGAGATTCAGCTTCTTGTACTCACCCATTAGCTTGAAAGATAGGAGAAATACAGGATATTTTGCTTTCTTGCTATTTGGGAAAGTCAGAATGGCAGTAGCTTCCACAATACCATTGTACAAGGCAGGCACTTAATAGATAATAAAATGCACTTCTAAAGCAATAGCTCAGCATGTTTCTAAGTATGAGGTTCTTTTACTAATAGTACAACTTTGTTTAATAAAAATTAAAATGATGAACTTTCCTTTTATTTATTTTTTAAATGCTAAGGGCATTATTTTTATTTTTAATATTTTTACTTGTGTCTGTGTGTGTGTGTGTGTGTGTGTGTAAGAAAGAGAGACAGAGGAGAGAGAGAGAGAGAGAGAGAGAGAGAGAGAGGAGAGAGAGAGAGAAAGGTCAAACTCACAGCCCCCAGTTTTTGCTTCTGGTTGCTAGAGTTAGAAGAATATGCTACTACACTCAGCTTAAGTTTTTCATGTGTGTGTTATATTCTACATATGTCATATTCCTGTATCCAATGTTTGAGAAAATATGAGACATTATTACACCACTTCAATTGTGGTGTAAATAGCATCCAATTAAGTTTGAGGAAAATATACTTAAATTTTTTCTATTTATTAGGACAATAGATTCAATTACTCTCCAATAATTCTAAAGTGTCCAGTAACTTCTTTATCACAAGAAGCCCAAGAGGGACAATCAGTTTCTAAGTTGACAAAAAGTCATGAAAAGGTCTATGCTCTACTGCTAAAACAAGTGGAGACATCCTACGCTTGAAATACTTCAAACATACCAGTGCCTGTGTGTGATGGTTTTGTTCAAGAATTCTGGCATCCCTTATTGGGTAAATAGCTCTACAGGAGCACAACATGATTGATAACCCCCCCAGGGCTTAAGGATGCTGTGTACCACTACAGCTCTCAAATTAAAATATCTGCACTGATCCAAGCAAAGTAAAGTAGGAGAGTCCATTACATTTTAAATTAGATCATACAAGCAGGACAGATGGAAACTTGGATCTCTTGAGTAAAGAACTTCATGCTGTAGAGATGCCAGTTTTCAATCTCCTGGCTTTGTCCTTCTCCCTCTTTCTGTTGCTTCTGCCGTTTTTGTTTTTAATACAAAGCTTCTCTCACTCTAACACAGGCTGTCCTAAAGCTTGTGAATCTCTTGTCCCAGTCTCCTGAGTGCTGGGATTACAGGCATGTACCAGCATGCCCAACCTAAATGTTTCTTGCCTTTCTTAAATACATATTCATATCACTGAAATAGTAATTGGTTCCCTTTTCATTTTGTTTCTCATGTCTGTTTACTCTGTGGCTTATACTTGCCTCCTACTTAATATGTAGCCCATGCTGCCCTTGAACTCAGCAATCTTACAAGGTGTGCTACCATAGCTGGCTCCATTTTCTTTTTTTGAAAATCAGAGGAAGCCGGGCGGTGGTGGCGCACGCCTTTAAACCCAGCACTTGGGAGGCAGAGGCAGGCGGATTTCTGAGTTCGAGGCCAGCCTGGTCTACAGAGTGAGTTCCAGGACAGCCCGGGCTACACAGAGAAACCCTGTCTCGAAAAACCAAAAAAAAAAAGAAAATCAGAGGACAAGATATATGTTGGAAATCATTGCAAGGGGCTAGTGACTCAAAAAGAGAATTAGTGAGTTCTCAACAGAATAGGCATGTTTCTGTAGTAAATAAAATAAATTCATAAATAGATTTTAAAACATTCAAAATTGAGGACTGGAGAGGTAGCTCAGTGGTTTGGAGCACTGTTTGCTCTTACAAAGGACCCAGATTCAATTCCCAGCACCTACATGGTGACTCACAGCCTTTTATAACTCTAGTTCCAGTGTATGTGACACAGTCTTCCAACCTCCATAATCACCATACAACCACATATAGATTATGTTGCACTGAATCATACAGATTAAATCTTTTTTTCACTTAAAACATTTATTTTAGGAAGTTGTGCAAGAAATCAATATTCACTAAACAAAGACATGAGGGGAAGAGCTTAGTAAGACCCTATTCGATATCTCAAGTTCAGAACTTGGCAAAAGTGATTCCTGTGGACAGAATGCTAGAATTCAGAAGCAAAGTTAATATCCCATGCATGGAATCATGAGAAACAGAGTGTATAGGGGATCATGCATGCTGAAGCTTGAAGCCTAACCAGAATATTCTCAGGAACAGATGAACAACTCAAGTAACAGAAGAAGAACATGTGCAAAAACTATGAACTGTAAAGAGCAAGCTTCAAGTTAAAAGCTGTTGGTTGCAAGCCTGAGAAGAGTGCAGGACAGGAAGGCATGGCCTCCATGTGAAGAAGCCAGGAAAGCACAGCCCAGAGCATGGCCCCGTAGGGCAGCACTCTGGGTCCAGAGCAGCCAAGATAGAATATAGAATTTAGTAAGTAATAACTTGGGATTATTGGCAGAAGGTTGATTAACTGTGTGGAAGTTAGACAGTGACCCAGCTATTGTGCTGATTAAGGTATATTAAAATACAAAGGCTGTGTGTGTGCGCGCACGTGCGCATGTGTGTGTGTGTGTGTTTCATTCAGGAACACAATAGCAAACCCACCATGGGGATTAATTTAATTTATTATTTCAACAGGGAAGAGGTAGAAAATGACATTAGATTCATCAAGCTGCCATTATATCTAGATAAAAATCTTCCCACAAACAGAAACTTGGCTGAAATCTGAAATTCTCTCTCAAACTAGCAGTGAGTGAATTATTAAGATCACAGGAGACAGAACTTGAGACAGGGACTTCTCTTTGTCCCTTGTCATCAGTGATTAGAATAATACCTGGCATATGGTAGGTCCATGGATACACAGGAAATACAGTAAGACATCACATACTCTGATTCTACAGCTGCTGTGGAAACAGAGCCAACCCAACTCCAAGAAGAACATGACCCAAAACAATGAGAAAAGAGCATACAGTTCTCAAGATCAAATTTGTGCAGACAGGTTTACTGCATTTATCTAAAGGCTAGACACAGTAGGTAGAGATTTTTTATAAAAATGCTGTGATAGAGGATGGTGGGCAAGACAGTTACTATCGTCACTCCTAACTGCCATGTAGTAAGAAAAACCCAAGCTACACATTCACTTTTGGGCTTATACTTCTTTGCTCCAAAAGCCAATTTTCATAACCATCAGTAGTGTAAAATGTCACCACTTTTGCCAGAATTTTGTGTTTTCTAGGTGACAGCCATTCTGAGATGCAGTCTCCATGTTATTTTGATCTGCATTTCCATAATGACTAAGGAAATTGAACATATTTTCACATAGTTATTGGTCATTCACGTTTTTCTTTTAATAACTGTGGCTCTAGTCTCAATAGCTATGACATGGAATCAGCTAAGATGTCTATCAACAGATGAACAATAACAATGTAGTATACATTCACAGGAAATTTTATTCAGCCATAAAGAATAGAATTATATTATTTGCAGAGAAATGAATGATGGGGATCATTTAGTTAAGTGAAATACATAAGACTCTGATAAATGTTACTGGTTTTCTACCATATGCACAACCTAGATTGCCATTATATATATGGGCACACACACATATAAAATGAAAGAGGGATTATTCAGGAGGATGGGGGAGATCTAAAGAGATTGGAAAACAAGAGAAGGTGATGTGGACAAAAGAAAGACAAATATTGCCTGTATTCTCTTGAATGCAGAATCTAGATTCAAATGTCTATATAGCTGGATGAATGTATGTGACATGAATACAGAGGAGAAACACTATGGGGACAGGAAGGGGACTAGGACAGTGATAAACTTTATTTCAGTATGGTAACTGACAAAACAAAGATGGGGATTGGACAGCAAGCACAGTGCTTGCCAGAAAATTGCTCTACCACTGACCTTTATCCTCAACCGAGAAACTGTATGTGTTAAGAAAAGAACTTGCAAGAAAATATTAGGTCATAACACTAAAATATGAATCATCCTCACCAAGAGACTCTTTTGCAAATCACACTTGTGACAAACACTAATTTAGAAAACATACAACGCTCTCCTTGTAGATGATTGTGCTAAAACACATTATTTTGTTACGCTGAACAAATGCATTTTTAAAGGACACACAGGGAAAACGAAATTTACAAAGTCCCCACAGGAACAGGACCTGCCAAAGGAAGCAACTGAAGAAAGCAATCCTGAGCTCTTTTCCTTCTGGGGAACTCCAACATCAAATTCAATACTGATTCACTATAAAAGACCTCCAGGGATTTCTTATCATCATCTTAAAAATACACTCTACAGACCACTCATTGTTTGGAGCACTGTAAAAAAGATAAAGGAAGGGAAAAAGGACATCCTCAGTTAAAACCAAAACTCAGAACAATAGCAGCAAGTTCAAAAGAGACCCCGTGGCTTCCTCTGATTACTTTCAGGTGCTCTGGCACTACATCAACATCTTTGATGACAGCTGCCCAGAGTTAATAGGATGTACAAACAATTGGCCATCACTAGCTAAACACATTACACCAGACAAGCATTCCTTGACTAGCCACTGTGGGCACTTAGCAGGGCTGTACGGATGAACAAGATGCACATGGTCAGTGTGGTCACAGGGCTTACATTCTGGAGGCAAATCACAGGAAAAGTAAACACACAAGTACACCAGTTTTATTTTGACAGATAATCGCAGAAGCCAGTCAACAAGGGATAGCCTGGCATGTACAAAGCCCTGGGTTTAATCCTCAGTGTCCGAATAAAATAAACATGTCTTACACCTATGCTACTATAAACTCCAAGATAGAAAAAACAAAGTGTCACATTCTGAGGTAACTTGACTTAGGTACAGTAATTACTATTTATATTTAGTAAAGGGACCTCTCCCTTCAAAACTACAGTGCTGGCCATCTGCAATGAGAAGGTAATTACCATCATTTGCAAGTGACATTTTCCTCCCATGGCCGCTGACCTTACAGAGCTCACCATCTGGGAATGACCCCTTTTATACATCTTCAAAATAGATGAGAGTCTGCTTTCCTCTTGCCAATGAACAGGTAGGTAGTACAAGTCAGAAAACCTCAACAAGCCCCGCAGGTTCACAAGTACGTGAACACTGAGGGAAAGCAAGGGAGGATAGATCTAAAGACAAAGGAAAGACAGATGAAAATGTGTATGACACCCACCCACCCTTGTTAAAAACAAGGGGCATCAATTGTCAAGGAAAAAAAATCTGTAAACAATTAAGGTCAGTGGGAGCACAGAGCAGGAGACACAGAGCAGGAGACACAAACTATGTGCCAATTAGCGTCCTGAGCAGGGCTTTACAGACACTCCACCTCTACCTGGGCAATGCTACGATTCATGACTTTGCCATAGAAAGTCATTTTAGAAAAAGTCAGTGTGAAGTAGAGTTGGAGTTTATTTTAAAAAAAAAAAAAAAAGGTTTTATCCAAAATTTATATTAAAGGAGAAAAGCCAAGAAGGGTGTGGATTTTCAAGGAGTCTTTTGTTCTTACCAACAGCCATACATATGATTTTCATATAGTACATAATGCATTGTATCACATTTACCTGTTATCTCTCCCATTGCATTCTTATTCCCACTGATCTCCTTCAATTTCCAATTAGAATCCCCTTCTACTTTGATGTCACATCTGGAGAGGGCATGCATATACCCCTCATATGGAAATCAACTGGCAGCTGTGGGTGGTAATCCTCACATTCCATCTTGACATAGGGCCTCTTTGTTTTTCAACACTGTGTGGACTTGGCTGCTGGTCCATGGTTTTGCAGGTATTTTCCTCTTTCCATCTCCCATGCCTCCATAGAAGCACTGGGACTACAGAGGCATTACCATTGTGAGCTGTAAGTTTGAGGGATTCAAACTGAAGTCTTCATGTTTGTGTGACAAGTGCTTTCCATTTTCTTTTTAATGATCCAGTTTTCCACTGGGGCTGCTTATAGGAACATAGGCACCTTACCCGCAACTTCACCATTAAAGAATTTGTTTCTCCTTCCCCTATAAGCCATTACTACTTATAGATCCTCAGGAGGGTGGGGTTTCATGAGCTCCAAGCATGAAAGGTGATAGATGGACCACCATCTTGTGCAGGTAATCACAGTTTCTGTGAGTTCAGAAGTCCAATTGTTATGTCATGCCCCAAAGACTCCAATCCTTCCTCGGGCTTACATTCTTTTTACCCTGTCTTCTGCAACTTCCCTAAGCCTAGGAGAGGGCAATATAGATAGCTTATTTATGGCTAACCATCAACAGACACTTATTCTCAGCCCTTTGATGAGTTATGAGACTCTGCAGTTATTGCTGTCCACTGCAGAAAGAAATTTCTCTGAGCAAAGCTGATGGCAGCATTTTTCTATAAGCATGAACATAATTATTTAGGATATGATTTGACAGGTGCAGCATGTCCATTTAGCAAAACAGCAATCTCGGTAGTTTCCTCCCTAGGGAATATGACCTCCCTAGGCAAGGGCTTTTCATGGGGTTTATAGAATCCAATGTAGATTCTCTCCTTTGGGACAAACCCCATCAAAAAGGTTGATTTCTCCATAACAAACTACTACTGGACTAGTGGGTCTAGCCAACTGGCAGCTCTGTACACAGGGCCCACAGTTAAGAAAGTCTGCTGCTGACCATCCCCCGCCTGTATGGCACCTCTGACACAAGGAAGGGTAGCCAGCGGGAAGGAAGCCTCCATCTACTTGCAGTTTCTCTATGGCCTGTTACCAGAACATGTGGCTTCTTCAGCTACAGGATCTTATAATCTAGTTGTGGTGTGCAGCTAACATTTACCTACGTTTTAAAAGTTTAAGGGCCATCCTGACCAACTCATAGGGAGACAATTCACTCTTGACACTGGATTTTCATGTGGGAAATGTGGCATCTGACAGTGGTATTATCCACTTGCCCAGGATACTTCCATTCAAACTTTTTTTTTTTTTTTAAGTTTTAAATGAACCTAGCAGGTATAAGGATTGCTTTTGGCTTTTTGTGCATCTTAGCTTTGGCTAAACCTCCCTCAATCCCATCTTCTTCTCCCTTCTCTGCCACCATCTTCCCGTTTAAACCTTACTCTTACTTAAAATCTCTTTATAAAAATTTTGTCACTAGGAGGGCAATGTTTAGAATAAACTTTGTTAGTTGTAACAAAATACTCTCAGCTGGTGAGAAAGTTTACCCAGACTCTAGAGTGAGAGGCTCTTTTTGTTTCTGAGCCCTCTTAATTTTCTTTGTGGATCTTGTTTTAAAGATAAATATGACATGGAGGTGGATATTCGCATGTCTCTGCCAGTCAAAGATAGTTGGTATATCTAGGTTGGGTATTGGATTACACTTGGGTTACACTTCTGATTGTATGGGCATCTTGTTATTGAGCATTACCAAACTTATAAGGCCTTTGATTAACATTTTTTTTAAAAAGTTACTAATAAAAGATAAATATGGAAGTCTCTTCCTCAAACAGATCTTCCTGTGAAGGAAGTTGTTTTCACCATAGAATTTTGCTTCCTCTGAATTCCTAGGCTCATATGTCTCTTTTCCAATACCTTATGTTCATCCTGTAGTAGACTTATACCCAGACTTAGTTTTTCCATCATGAGAAGCATTAATCTTTGTATGAGCTAGACAGTGGTTTATAAAATGGAGGCTATGATTCATCAGTGGACTATAAAATCAATTTAGTGGGTCATAGCATCTTTTGAAACACTGAACAAACCAACCTACAGATTTTCAAACTATTTTTATCTTAATAGAAAGTCAAACAGCCTGAGTCATTATGTCCCTAAGAGTATACTTCTATATAAAGAACAACTACCTGTCAAATCACATTCCAGAAAATAAGTATAATTTGAGTGGTCTTACAAATTAGAGTACATTTAAGAGCCAAACGGATGCCACAGACAGTAAATTCCAGGGCACTGTGGGGAAGGATAGCTCCTACACGAGGCGGGATCAGTTGGAGAAATAGGATTGAAGCAGGGTCAAGTAAGACTGGACTAGAAGAGAGAAGAAGCAGGTCTGAGGCTGGAAGAACAGAGACTGAAAGGCTATGATAATGTAACCTGGAATTACATGGAGCAGGCACTAACCCCAAGTAATGCAAAGCAGAGGCATGGACTGGGTCTGGAGTGTGGCTCAGTGGCACAGCACCTGCTGAGAATGCAGTAAGGTCCTAAGCTGTTTGGGCAGCACTAGAACAAAGGAAGGGATGGAGGTGAAGTAGTTGCTTTAAACTAGGAAACTGAGAAAGGTTCCAGGGACTGGATTTTGGGAATAGGTGTGAAGATGATGAAATCAGCCAATCCTAAACATGAGCGACTAGGCTAAGAGAGACATGAAAAACAGCAGAGCAGGGTTAGAAAGGAGTGCAATAACACTAATCTTTGCTATAATCATTCCTAACCTGCAATGCCTGCATCTGGGAAGGACACTAAGGAATCTAAGCATTTAGTCTTAAGGTGCTCAACCTGAAGAACCAAAGCCATTTTCATCAAGGTTTTATATACTATATATTATGGAGCTTAAAAAATATATATGGATACACACACACACACACACACACACACACACACATATATATATATATATTATATATCTCACATGTAATATTATCTCAGCTCTCCATGAGTTGGGTAAAGGTGGACAGTCAAGACAATTTAGAAGGTCAAGGTCAGATGATTTAGAACTTAAAGTCAAGCCATGGAAAGCACATCATCAGCTAGAGCTGCCTGCACTTGTGAGGTGTGTGTGAGGAAAGATGAGCTGTGGTATTAGAGCAGACCTTCCAGAGCCACGACAATCAAGATCAAGGTAGGTGCACTCAAATGAGAAAAGAGGTTCAGTCATATGAACTCCTGCCTCATAAAGAGTGATCATGCCTTACCTGAGAGATCAGAGCACAAGCATAGGCAGACTGATTCTCCTCTTAACCTGAACTTCTCATTATCAGGGAAAAACAATGGTCAAGGGATAGGAGGCCCATCAGCACTAAGGACAAGAAAGCTGTCACCCCTGCTTTTTCATATTGTGTCCCATAACCTGCTCCCTCACGGAAGAAGCCACCAGTATCAGGAAGTGGCAGAGATTTCCGAGTGTTTAAAAGGACAGTGTCTGCAGCATGACCCTGCTTCAAACTGCATAGGAAAAAAACTTGACAAAGAATAACAAGTACTTCCCTACTTTCTTGTCTGGTGAGTCAGAGCCATTATCTGGCTTGTAGTTCCTTATTTAAATCGGGTTATTAAATCATAATGTCTTTGCCCAAACTTGCAGGACAGGGAAAAATATAGCATGCTTTTCTATCATATGTGGACTCCTATGGAAAACTTTCCTAAAGTGGCACTTGAATCAAGGGTCTCACACATACACACACACACACACACACACACACAACTGGGGAAGGAATATGAATCAATAATAATGGTACTAATTAAAAGGTAGTGATAACTTTGAAGAACACTTTCTCCCTTTCAAATCCACAAATGTTCTATAATATAGCAGGATGAAAGAGGAATTAGAAGGCAGACTTGAATACGTGAAAGACCTTGTGCCTGAACAGAATCTCCACCACTTCAAAGCCACATCTCAAGTCTCATTATTTGTAACAAAAGGAGGACTGAGGAATGAATTTTGCCACATGGTAATGTATGTCCTGTAGGCTCCTTCTAATTCCAAAGAGAATAATTTTACAAACTAATTTCTGTCTCCAGAATTAGGAGCCCTCAAAATTGTCTACATTCTCTCATACGCCTTTCAGAATAAGCACCTGGATCATATTGAATCATCAGAGGCCATATTCCTGTGATATTTCCCTGTGCACATGTGTGTATGTTCTCCTATTCAGTCTGTGTTCCAATTTATTGCAGAGGACCTTCAGGGAGCAAAAGGAAAGTTGGTTTTTTTTTCTCCTCTCAATTGCAGCACCGTTCAGAGAAAAACCCAGAGAATCTGACTTTAACAACCTGGTTTTTTTTTCTAAGTGATGTATCTGCCTATAAAATGTGATCAGGAAGAACATCATCATGAACTGGGCGGAGGTGTGGACAGCTGGAGAGGACGTCTCACTAATAGTAGCACTGCATGGTAACCTGAGTTAATAATCCATGCATGGGTAAATGAAGATCTATAGATAATTAGACTTGGTTTGTAAATGAAAACACAAAATCATACTTCCTTTAACTCTCTAGTAAGCTTGATTGGGAGACAATTAACCACCATATAAATACAGGTCTAGTAACAATAGCTAAGTCACAGAACCAGTCCAAGTGTCCAACAACAGAGAAGTGAACATGGAAAATGTGGTTTATATGCACAATTCCCTTCCATTCTTCTTTATTGCTGAAAAAAAATTAAGAAGACATTTTTTGCTGATCATCATATTGCAATGAGAGAAGACACTTCCCATTTGTCTTTCTACAGCTGGCTCAGCTGGCTTAATGTGATTGTATGGAGACGTATGCTTGTTTTGAGACAAGGTCTTTCACTGGCCTGGAGTTAGACAAACAGGTAAGGCTGGCTAGCCAGCAAGTGCAAGAGATCCACCGGTCTCCACTTCCCCAGGGCTGGAAATGACAAATGCAGGCCACCACACTCAGGGTTTTGTTGTTTTGTTTTGTTCCAGGGATAAAACTCTGGGCCTCATGCTTCCAAGACAAGCACTTTACTGACTGAGGTATCTTCCTGGCCCACATATTCCCTAATATTTTCATTTTATTACCCTTTCTCCAGCCACCATCTATATACCAAAGAAAAGTCTGGAGTTAAGTTGTTTAAGTTGTTACCTTCTGAATCTCTTTTTAGGCAAGCTAGGAGGATCAAAATAAAATTCTAGCTGCAGCTTACAGACAATTAAACAGAATGAAAACAAACAGACCTACTCTCATGTGTTGCTCATCAAGAAGAGACAGACCCTTGGGACATAAACTTATGTAACCGTCACCATCCCAGACACACAGCTCTTCCTTACTTCAGTGTCTGTTGATGTGGACAAGAAGGAAGGTAAATGGAAACAGAATAAGATTTGTGAAGACAGCATCCTAAGTATTCAGCATGCCATGGGAGAACATAGATGTTTTCAAGACAATGGTCTAGTTTTTTAAGATGAGTAAGAAGTCAGATGTGGTGGCACATACCTGTAATCCAAGCACTTTGGATGTAGACAGTTTGAAACTAGCCTATACTATCCATTGAGAACCTGTCTAAAGGAGATAGGGGGCGGGGCATTACTAGAAGGATGCAAAACAAATACCATAACACAAGGAAGGAAGAAGATACCTGGTACCATAAAAATATAGAGCTGGCCAGCCATACTCTCCAGATTTTGAAATGACCGTAACACTGGCTGTGGCAGTGTCTTCGATGGGGCTTTAGACATGGATGAATAGATGAGACTGATAAAGGCAGGAAAGGCTAACAAAGAGCCAACTGAAGGGAACAATGTGGGCTGTGGAATGGAGCCAGGAAAGGACTGAACATGTGTGGAGAACAGATTAGGAACTTAACAGTGGGCTACAGCCACAGAGTAAAAACCCGTCAGTGCTACAGGATTCTGTTCTCCCCATTGCCTTCCTTGGTCTAAGACAGGATCTCACTCTATAGTCTAAGCTGACTTGCACTCACAACCCTCCAGCCTCAGTCTCCCAAGTGCTGGAATTACAGGCTCCAGATTGTTTTTTTAATACAAGAAAACAATAAGGAGCTAGGGCACATTCTGAGCAGGAAAGCTGCTTGATTCACACAATTAATGTGACCCACAGAACAACATCTTTTCCTCAGAGAAGCTGTCCTCACACACAGGTTCACCGAACACTGTTGTACTTAGCTTTGCCAACTGCTGTTTTCCATATCCACACACGCATCACACCCAACCACCCCTGGCTATTTCTTTCATGATAACTATTACAAGTTGTAATCTTTTTTGTTGTTATTTTGTGTGTATAGGTGTTTTTGCCTTCATGTACATCGGTGCATCACATGTGTGAAGTACCTTTGGAGGCTAGAAGAGGTCATTGGACCTCTGAGACTGGAGGTTAGAGGGTTGTGAGCAGCCATGTGGGTGCTGGGGCTCTTAACCACTGAGCCATTGCTCCAGTCCCTCAGCTGTAATCTTAATGTTTATTTGCTTGTTATATTTTTATTGCCTAAGCAGAAAATGAGCTCCTCAGGAGAAGTCAATCTGCTGGCTCCAAAGCCATGAATGATGTTTATATGTGTATCGTCAAATGTTTTGTAATAATTGGCCTTCAGAGAGAAAGTCATATTAAATTATCTAACCAGATGAGACTTGTTCTGAATAAGACCTACAAGAAATGTCACAGAGAAATATCAGGAGGCAGACTGGAATAGGGATTAAAATAGCTAACACTCTGTGGTTCAGTCCCCATAAATAAGTTAGAGGCATAGTACCAAGATGTCACAGCTAGAGTCACTTTGAGAATCAATAAGTTAATATGTACAAAGTGCTTGGAACACTGCCTGGCACATAGTACTAGGTCAAATGATGTCTATTATTTACTATTGGGATTATTTGGGAGTGGGAGGAAAGAGGCATGGACTTAGGGAGAAGAAAATGGAGATGGGCAGGGAAGGGTTCAAAGAGACCACCTAGGAAGAATTTAAGAACGGCTTTTTGTCATGGAGGAACCATGGAAGTGAGTGTATGTCTTCCCGCAACAGCCAGAAGGGACTAAAAGCAGACGTGTGGGGAGAGGTCAAAGGGTTGGAGCCAATGTCTACTCTGGGTTGATTTCTGTGATTTTTAAGACACCCCCAAATCCTGTCTCTCTCACCACCATCTTCCCAATACTTCTTGAGTTGGGGTGGGTATGCTCTTTGCTTCTATGTCTCCATTCTCCCTCCCCAATTCCTGCCTTAAAATGTTATCAGCAAGCTAGACAATACTTCCAGCGGTCTTGTGCAATCACCAGTGACCCTGTTCAGATCTCCTCTTCTATGGCAATCTCATCTCCTTGCTTACCACCATTCCACATAACACCTGTGCAATTGTTCCTCTGTGTCTGTCTTTTTGCATTTTCTTCCATCATCCACTTCTTCAAATCCTCATCTTGTCATCCCTGGTCACACCAACCTGGCAGTGAGTGTCGAGCATTCTACTTTCTGTCGTGAGCCTCTAAGTCCTTAGGCCTCACTACTGCCCTTAACTCAGCCTCACTCGCCTGCTTACACGGCTTAGCAAGGCCTTCAGTGTATAAGCAAGGTTGCTCCCAAGAGGAGAGTGGGCCCAAATGACCTACTTAGCTCCCACTAGGCTCCACCTCTTACAGATTTCACCACTTCCTAATGTCTTTGCTCATGACCAAACTCTTATTATTCTATTTTACAAATAGAATAAACAAGATGTATCTTCCTTTGAGTTTTCTAAATTCTACCAGTCCCACTTCTAAAATGGGCAACAATCTTACAAGATTGTTATAAAGGCTAAATAATAATGTGAAGAATAAACAGATTCACCAGGGGTTTTTATTATTACTTATAACATATAGGCATGATAATGCCAAGGAAAAACCAGAGATATTAAAGCAACAGATTAAAAAGTGGCACAATTATTATCCTTTAATAGCTCAATTAAGCCACTTCCTGTAACTTCAATTAAAACCTACATTTCATGAAAGAGTTGTAATATATCCAATTAGATATGAAAGATTAAGCATGTAGCTCAATGACAGAGCATTTAACTAGTATGGATAAAGTGCTGTCAAAAAGAAGTACATAGTATCTGGCCCAGAATATATACTCAATAAATGTTATTTCATTTACAATTAGTGAACGATAACTAGAACTTTTAAATATTGTGAGCCATAACAAAGATATTTTTATAATTCTCCTCCATACATATAACTTCAAAATATATAATATAAATTATTAATGTAGAACTACTATATATATATATAGTGTGTGTGTGTGTGTGTGTGTGTGTGTGTGTTCTCTGTGTAGGTAAGCCAGAGGTATCAGATCATCCTGGATCTGGTACTTGACATGGATGCTGAGAACCAAACTCCAGTCTCTCTGCAGGGAAGTCTGAGTGAGGAGGATCTCAAATTGTAAGCAAGTACATGATGTGCAGCAGGACTCCACCTGAGTGGGGGGATTCAGGGGAAGTAAAAACCTACCTACCATGCAGTAGCATTGTGTAAGGCATTAGAAGTGAAGACAATTAAGACATATAACAAGGACTCTTCCTTACTGATATTCTTTCCTCTCCAATCTGCCTATAACCAAGCAAACTGAAGTCACAAATATGCAGTGGTAGAAGTGACAAACTGCAGAGTTGAAATGTACTTTGCTCATATCTTATTCAAAGTCAAGATGGAAATACTACACAAGACCAATTCACCAAGGACAATTAACATTATGATAAAACCCCAAATCTGTGCCACACTACTGCTCTTCCTGCAGACCACTACAGACTAGAGGCTCTAGTGACAAAAGAATTAAAGGTGCATCAGAGATGAGCATGGCCAGCATCATTCTAAATGTTAGGACAGGATAATTGAGAAAGTTAAGCAACTGGCCAAGATCATGTCACAAATTAGCTGAAGGGCTAAATCTAGAATACCCACTGAAATGTCTGTGTCTAGTTCTCATTAAGCACAAAAAGTGCTAACAGTTAACCCTAAAGTTAATTTGTATTTAATTACATTTGAACACTGATAAAATGTTAGATACTTGACTACTACAAAAAGTTATTATTTTTAGTAGTCTTAATAGTAAAAGGCCATTCCAACAACATCCATTACTAAAGTTTCCTTCTACATTTTGCCAAACCTCAAAATAGTATAGAAAAAAAAAACAGAAATCATTTGATATTCTTATGTTTACATGAGAGAAAATCACTTCACAAAAGAAAAACATTAATTCCTGTGTAACGAGGCTATTAACTTATAAAACAAAGATTTTCAAATAAAACATGGAAAAAAAAGTTCAAAGAGATTTTCATGTTTTCCAGAACAATTTTATCTATAAGGAATCATTAAATGTATTACTCTGAATAAAGAGAAGTAAAGCATTAAGAACAGGAAGATAAAAAGTAAGGGATCAGTTTACTCAGATGGGGCAAAACCAAAGTTCATTCTCAAAGTGGTTTGTCTCTCTGGAACCTCTGTTCCTAATTATCACCCACCATCCATAATGTAGATCAAAGTCAATCCATCGCATCTAAGAAGCCAGTTCCATGATCTCCAAGACTCCTTCCAGAAATGTTTCTATCATCAAACACAGCAACAGTTAAGAGCTCATACAATAGTAGTTTTACTCCAGACCTAAGGAAAAGGTCATCAGCAGAAGCCAGTGATGAGAGAAAGAAGAGTACAAGGAAGAAGGGAAAGATTATTATCAGTATCTTCTTCCAAGCAGCTTCTTGCAGCTGCATTTTAGTAGACAACAGGCCACTGGGGCAAAAGTTGGGAAGAGGAACTCAAAACAGGAACAGAAAGCAGATCTCAAAGAATGTCCATACATCAACATACCCAGGCCTTACCCCACAACTAACCGAGAAGCTGTGGGAAGGCATGTAGGAGCTGACAACCATGAGGCCCACACTGAAACAAGACAAAGATTAACATAAATTCTGAGCAGAAGTTAAGAGAAAGAGCTGGGTGCAAATGACCAGCAGTTTCCAAAAGAGGCATACTCACAGCAATGCAGAAGTAGCCCAAAGTCTGGGAAACAAGACAGATAAAGTATTCAAGCTGAAATAAGAAGAGATAAGAAATTCAGGGAGAAAAAGCAAAGGTTAGAGAAAGCCCTTCTGTACATAGGTAGAATTAAGAAATCTGGCAAAACAAAGCTGTTCCTTGTCTGGGGATTTTGGTGACCCTTGGTTCTATTCCTGTTTAAACATCTGCCTTGCTTGCTAAGACCTCTCTTGCCACCTATGGCTAGGATGACATGTTGTCTTGGAGCTGTGTTCTATATTTAAGAATAAACTTTTATTAAGAATGGATAAGTGGGGCTAAGAAGATAGTGTACTCAGTAAAGAGCCTGAGTTCTGAATCTTCTTCATATGCACAATTTCTAAATAACTGGATATGGCTTTTGCCTATAATCCTAGACTTGAGCAGGCAGAGACAGGAAGATCTCTAGAGCTCAGTGGCCAGCTAGCCTGAATTCAGTGAGAAATCCTATCTTAAAAAAGTTACATGGGAAGCAATTAAGGATGAAACTCTCTACAAACATCCACATATCTATACATGTATACACATGCAGATACCCACACAAACATATACCACATAAATACACACACAAAAATACATTTAAAAAATGGGATGGAAATATAGCACAGTTGGTGCTTGCCTAACATGCACAAAAGCCATGGGTTTAATTCCCAGCACCATATTAATATGACATGGCAGTAAAAGTGTCTAAAATTATAAATTCAGTACAAGCCAACAGTATAAAGTTTTGCTGAGTAAAATCAAATATACTAGCTATGATGGTTTGAACAGGTATGGCTCCCATAGACTCATGTACATAAATGCTTGACCCACACAGGGAGTGACACTACTAGAAGATATGGCCTTGTTGGAGTAGGTGTGGCCTTGTTCAAGAAAGTGTGTCACTGTGGAGGTGGGCTTAAACTACTCCCAGTCTCCTGCTGCCTGAAGATCAAGTTGTACAACTCTTGGCTCTTCCAGCATGTCTACCTGCATGCTGCCATGCTTCCTGCCTTGATGATAATGGACTGAACCTCTGCAACTGTAAGCCAGCCCCAGTTAAATGTTTGCCTTTATGAGAGTTGCTGTGAGCTGAGTGTGGTGGTGCAAGCCTTTAACCTGAGCACTTGGCAGATAGAAGCAGGTGGATCTCTGTGAGTCAAGGCCAGCCTGGCCTGCAAAATGTCCCAGGACGGCCAGGGTTATGCACAGAGAAACCCTGTCTTGAAAACCAAAAACCAAAAAAAAAAAAAAAAAAGGTTGCAATAAAATCCTAGCTAAGACACTTGCCAACTAACTACTGAAATTAAAAAAAAAAAGTCTTAAATTGTATTTGTAAAAACAATGGAGGGGACGGGAATGGGGAGACGGCTCAATGAGTAAGAGCACCTGTCACGCAAACCTAAGAACCTGAGTTCAGACCTTAGCACCCACATAAAAAGTCAGGCATAGCTCCACAGCTGCCTGTAACCTCAATGTCATGGGTGAATGAAGACAGGGGGATTATTGGGACTGTCAGGCTTCCAGGTTCGATAGGAGAACATTCTTCATTCTCTCATTCAAGGGAATAAGGCAGAGAGTCATAGCATAGGGCACCTCACATCCTCCTCTGTCCTTCATATGAAAACTGGTAACATACACTCACACATACACTCACAGAGAGAGAGAAAGAGAGAGAGAGAAAGGGAGAGAGAGAGAGAGAGAGAGAGAGAGAGAGAGAGGAGAGAGAGATTAACATATTCTCAAGCTTCTCCCTCTAACTTATTAATAACTTGATGCTGTAAAGAATTAAATATGTGTAAAAAAACTTTTCAAAAAGTTTCAGTACAAGGATTAAGGGTAGTTCCATAGGGAAAGCCCTTAGTTCAACTTTGTTTGACAGTAAGTGTGGGTGGAGAGCAGAGGGACAGGGAAGAGGAAGTCCTAGGTTCTCAACACAGCCTTCACTTCAGCTAGACAGCCATAGCAGCTGGTTCCACAGAAAGGTCTTCCTAGGGAAAGCATAAAACTCCATGGTCCTGACTCCAACTTCTCAATTTACAAATGAAGAAACTGTAGAGATTAAAGGGGCTGTCCCAGAAAGACTTCTGCTACCTCAGCTAAAATTAAAATGCTTTCTTTCTTTCTTTCTTTTTGAAACCCAAACTCAAATTTGTAGGCCTGTTTTTTACTTAAAAATTAAATTGTTCTACAACCCCATGTTTTCCCAAATTCCTAGTCAAACTTCACATCAGTAATCACACATCAATAACTGTCTTTTTAGGACAGCCACTCTGCTATACGTAGTCTGCTTCAGTTAGTCATCACTGCAACCTTCTTCATTAAACCAAGAAACTTGGCTCAGAAACTAACTGTAACCTGAGATTACAGAGTGAGGCCGGAATCCTTCTGTGATTTCTAAAACCAAGATCAGACTACTGTATTCTTTCTAATCCCAGTGTCTTGTGCATTCTGGCCTCAGTGACTGCTAGAACTATAGAATTATATATCCTTGTCATTATAGAAGACACAGAGCCGGGCGGTGGTGGCGCACGCCTTTAATCCCAGCACTTGGGAGGCAGAGGCAGGTGGATCTCTGAGTTCGAGGCCAGCCTGGTCTACAGAGTGAGTTCCAGGCCAGCCCAGGCTACACAGAGAAACCCTGTCTCGAAAAACCTAAAAAAAAAAAAAAAAAAAAAAAAAAAAAAGAAGACACAGGTACTTTTCCATTCAGACCTATAGGGCAATCAATGTCTCAAGCTGCAGTTAAATACAAAGGCAATGGAGAAACCTGTCTTAAACTGTGAACTCAAGTTAAAGACCAGAAAGACCTGATCCTTGCACTCACCTCAGATCCAGATCCAGACCTTCAGCCTCTAAAGGTAACATTTCAGCTGAGAGAAGCAGTTTAGCTAAGGGAATAGGCTGGCGCTTTACAATGTTATATTATGTAATGGGTACATTAGTATTTGTGTTGAGAGACTTAAGGTGAAGGTTAGCCTCCATACATTAGAATTTGAGTTGAGAGATATGGGATCAAAGGTTAGTCTCCATAATTTGGTTTGGGCCAAGGTAAAAAAAAAAAAAAAGAGTTTAGATTGAGGCATTTTCTGAGATGAAGTGTTTAAAATATGTATCTTGGACCTCCACAACTGGAAGAATAAATTTCTCGTAGTCTCTGTTGGGGAAGACTCGAATAATTAAGGCTTAAGGCTACCCTCCAGAAAATGTGAACTAAAACCAAGCCAAGTCCTAAGTATCAGAGTCTGAATTTTGGAGTGGGTGGCGGTGCTCCATCACGCTGTAACAGCCAAGCAAGGTACGGGCGGGCGGTTGGGACGTGGGACCTAGAACCCTGACTCCCCAGCCTCTGCTTACCTTCTGTTGGAAGTAAAGAACTGAGTAGTTCCTGGCTACAGCAAGGTCGGGTGTGGGACTGGTTGACAAGTGCGGGGTGCCGAGGGTCTTTAGCCTAGGCCGGATGGTTGTGGCGGTCCCGAGTGATAGGAAAGACAGGAGCAGGAGAGTCCGGCAGCCCATGGCTCGGGCCAGCAGCCACAATGTAGGCGGTTAAAGAAAGAGAGCCACCAGCAGAAGCGCACAAACTAAGCCGGCCGGGCTCGTAGCTCCGCCCGCTGCAGACCAGCTCCTCCCCCGAGAATACTAAAACCAGGCGGCTCCGGGTCCCAAAGGCGTTGCCTCCACACTTGCCACCCGCCATCCTCCTTCTCCCCGCCCACCTCCACTGAGGTCACACTCTACGTCGGCCTTTACTACACAGGGCTTTGCCCCATCCTTATCTATGGCTCCCCAAGACCTATCTTTACTCTAGGTTATGCCACATCCCTGTCTTTAGTGTCACCATCGCACTGTCCCCGCAACCTCAGTCCCACGGTAACACCCCCGCTCTCGGCAAATCCTATGTAATGTCACGGGGCGGGCGGGGGGGGGAGGAGGGAGAGAGAGAATGTATTGTCAATCTTCACCAGGCATGACGGCACACACGTGACCTCTCACGCAACCTTTCAGGCCGCGTTCCACTCTCCTCTCCACTTGGATGAGGAAACAAATACAGGACCTCGACCCTGGGCCTCTCGGGTAGCAAGAAATGGAGCGAGGTTCACAGATCGCTCTATCCCCTCCGTTGTTCCCGCCTAATCAGCCCCACGGTATTCAATTCTCGGGCCATCCCATCCTCCGCATGGCCCTCACGACTCGTCCCTTCTGTAGCCGCTGCGTCTTCCGCGCAGACAGCCCGGGTAATCCATCCAGGCTCCGCGATGGCGACTCCCTCTACAACAGCGCCCCCTCCTGTCCAGGCCGCGGCGCCAACTTCCACCCGCTCCCACGCCCTCGGCGTCCGTCTGAGGGGTGCAGCCACCCCTTCCCACACCTCGAGCCTTCCCGGCTTCCCCCGCACTTCGCCGAGAGAACTACAGCTCCACCAGTCGACGAAGAACGTCCCTCAAAACCCACAGCTACCCTCAGCTTGACCAGAAGGGTCGCTTGCCAGGGGGATAAGCGACACGCCCAGAGGAGCATTTTCTGATTGGCTCTCCCGAAAGTCCGTCAAAACGGTACTTCCGGCGGAAGAGGACGCGGGAGATTCGATTGCTGGCGTTTGGAGAGCGGCTGTCTGAGCGGCCGGTGTCGCGTCGTGGTTGCCCGGGCTTGTCTGGGTCCTTTGCCTCAGGTGAGAAGCTGAAGAAAGGAGTTCTTGGGGGGCTCTAGGTCTGAAGAGGCGCTGTACCCTTGCGCTCCATACGGCTTCATTTCAAGACTCACGGCCGTAAAAGCTGGAGACGAGGTTAATGGGGAAAGTCAGTCCTTTTCATGTTCCTTGGCGAATGTTTATCAACACTTTACTGTTGCTGCGGAGCCCCAGAAGCCCTGAAAGGAAAGGGCTCGACTTTCAATTGGGACATAAAAATATGTCAGCGGTTGCAGAATATGCAGAATAGTGCTAGGTGCTGGCAAAGATGTTTTATTTTTCAGATTACTTTGATTGCCCAGAGAAAGTATTTTACCGAATAATGCACTCAATCCAGAAATTGAAACTTTTCCATTTTCCGAATCCACATCTGAGATCCAAATCCAACTCCCCTGAACAGTGCCACAACCATAATCTAACCTGTGACTGTTGCATGCTGTGACAGTAGCCTTCCAACTGTTTCCCCAGCTTATCCGTTCCCCATAAGACCAGACAGGAGAAAAATTTTGACCAAGATACTCATCGTTTAACTTGTTTTAGAAGCTTCTGTTCGTCCGGGTGTTTTAAGTCCAAATTCCATAACTTAGGTTAAGAGCTCTTTGGCCTTGCTTGCCTCCAACTTCAGCTCTAGACTTTGGCATACCAACATTCCCCCCTGTCCCCCACCACACACACACACCCTCTCAGTGTGGGAGATGAAACCCAGTATATCACACACACTCTGTTCTTAACATACTGAATTATCCCCAAATCCAGGTTATCTTTTGTGGGCCTCAAAGGCACCATCCTCTCAACCTCCCAAACTTCTTTTTATCCCACCCACACCCAAAGCTTGTTCTGACTCGTTTGTAATTTCTTAGTTTGGAAAGCCTTTCTGGTTTTGTTTTATGTCTGTGAGTTAAGTAAGATAGCAGGATTTTATACCCAAGACTGACCTTGAACTCCTGATCATCCAGCCTCTATCTCCCAAGTACTAAATTTATAGGTATGTTAGGTATGTCCCACCAAGGCTGGTCTTGAAAACATTTTTAAAAGCATCTTGCAGGGGGGGGGGGGGGGCGGCAGCGCATGCCTTTAATCCCAGCACTTGGGGGAGGCAGAGGCAGGCGGATTTCTGAGTTCAAGGCTAGCCTGGTCTACAGAGTGAGTTCCAAGACAGCCAGGGCTATACAGAGAAACCCTGTCTCGAAAAACCAAAAAAAAAAAAAAAATCTTGGATTTAAAAGCATTTCTTGACCTTGCAAAACTGGATCATGGAGCATTCTGTCATTTTTTTTATTAATTCCTCAGATAAATTTTTAAGCACCTCCATTATGCCAAGAAGGACCGGGTTTTGGATGACTTCAATTAACAATAGAAACTGCTGTCCTAGGGTAAGTAGGACACCCCACACCCTTTTTTTGAATAGAATTAAACCGAATAGCAAAATTGAGTATGGAGACCTGTATCACTAAACTCAGCACTCTGGAGGCTACATCGTGAGAACCTCTAGTTTGAAGCCAACCTAGGATACAAAGAGTCTTAAGGGCTGCAGAGGAAAATCTTATATTTAAAAAAAAAAAAAATGGGTCTAGAAATAACCATGGCTCTGGAAAGTCCCCTCTAAAGAATTGATACTCAATTGGTGAATGTGACATGGCTTGGGAAGGGAAGGGAGGGAGGAGTCCTAGTTATCTAACTACAATGGGTTGGGTTTGGTTTGTTTGACAAGGTCTCTTTATGTATCCTTGGCTGGCCTCAAACTCACAGAGATCATCCGGATTAAAGGCTTATACTACCATTTCCAGCTTTGCTCTTTATTTTTGAGAAAGAACCTAAAGTTGGGTGGGTAGGAAGGTGTGGGAGGGGAAATAGAAACTATATTGTATGAAATTCTAAAAGAATAACTATTTAAAAAGGAATAAGCTGGGCAGGAAGCAGAGGCAGGTGGATCTCTGTGAGTTCAAGACCAGCCTGGTCTACTCAATGAGTTCCAAGATAGCCAGAACTATATAGAAAGACCCTGTCTCAAAAAAAGGTGGTGGTAGGGGGAGGGTAAAAACGTCGGATGTGATATGGATGTGGAGAGAGATAAAGAGTCTTAAGTATCTGGCCATATGGCTAGTTAGAAATACTACTATTTCCTAAAATTGAGAGGATTTTGTACTAAGAAAGACTTAACAGGATTCAATTTTTGTTACTTATTAAACTTTGAATTTGTGAGACTTCTAAATACAATTGGCTCTCCTGTAAGAAGTGACATTGTGGAAGCCTTTGCATTGTTTCATTGATGCACATTAATGAATAGAACACATTATCTGCCTGATCCACACTAACTTCCTGTTCTTGAACACAATATCCTGGTTTGTTTGGTTTTGTTCTATCTCAAATGCTCCCTTCTCTGTCTTTTGTTAGAAATACCCCAGAAACGATACCAAACATAGAAAAGCTATGTTGTATGCTCCAAGACTTGCCTGGTTAGTGTTTCAACAGTAGTTTTCAACAATAGTTCACCTTCTGCTGTAAATCTTGTTTCTGCCTTTTGTGCATATCCACCTGAGACATTCCCTTCTTAGGAACCTCCATCAGCTAAACCTGATCCTTGACTACACCTCAGAAAAGACTGAGCAAAGTTGATGAGTTTATTAAGTATTTAGATAGTCATTTAGGAAAAAAGGACAGAACTACAATTCCAAGACACAATGTGGGCTTCACAAGATGCTAAAATGTGTTTAGAGTGTCTTGCTATATATGATCCTGTGACTGATTTACATTAATCCAAGGAAATACTTTATAAGCCTTTTATAATTCCAGTCGTAAGATGGTCTTATGAGGTGCACTGCTTAGATTTAGGGGTGAAAAACAGGTGCGATTGTGTTAAAACTCAAAAATCCTAGCTAGAAGTAAGTTAATACATATTTGAAAGGTCTTCTGAACATATATTTACATACTCAACTTTGGCTTATCAGTTGCTTTGGAGTTTCTGGACTCAGTAAAAAAGGCAAACTAGATCCTAAGGGGGGGGGTCTTCTTTCCCTTCTCATGTCCCCACATTTTTCCTTTCTTTCTTGCCTCAATCAATGCCTTCGACAGGACTATCTCACAGTTTATCTTAACATGTACTTATATAAGTCTCTCCACACATACAGAGAGACAGAGAGGCTGATATACAGTTCTGTTTCATGATAAATTGAAGCATCTTTGGTTATGGAGTAGTTCCCCCATAGAGCTTTAAGACTAAGCCTATCAGAGCCTTCTTGAACACCAATTTGGGCAATCTCTAGAAAAATTAGTTCTCCTCTATGCGCCATAACACACTTTTCTCCCACTCTCCCTCCCAATCTTATTTCTACTTTTATCTGTATGAGATTAGGAGGAACTGATATTTACCTTGTATGTTATTGCTAAATTTCCTTCCTAGTATTTTTATTACATTTTTCTTATTATAAAAGCTTTACATTTAGAGAGAAATGCCGTAGCTGTTAAGAGACCTTGCTGCCTTTAAAAAGCACCTGACTCAGTTTTCAGTACCCACATCCAGTGGCTCACATCCAGTAGTGTTACCTACTGTAATACCAGCTCCAGGAGATCCATAGGCACCTTGCACACGGGTGTACATGTACACATAGAGACAAACACATACATATAAATAAAAATAAAATAAATCATTCCCCCAAGAAGTATACAATTAGAAAATATTTTAGATATATAAGAATATATATATATATATATGTAACATATATATATGTTACAGCATTTTGTTTTGTTGTGCTTTTTAACATACGAATTTGATCCACTAGAGGGCAATAAACTCTTAAATAAAAGGCAACAACCAACCTTAAAATGTAGCAATTCATTATTGCATTATTTAAAAATTAATTCCAAAATGTCATGCTTATATTAAGTTTTTCTTGTATTGGTGAGTTGTAATACACACACACACACACACACACACACACACACACACACACACAGTCAGGCCTGGTGGCACAAATCTGTAATCCCATCTACTTGGAAGCTGAGACAGGAGAATCACAAGTTCCAGCCCAGCCTTGGGAAACTTAAAAGATGTCTCAAAAGAGGTTGAAAATGCAGCTCAGTAGTAAAATGCTTGCCTAGTACTTGAGGGGTACTCTCAATACAGCATGGTATCTTAGTTAAATTATAAACCAACCTATCTAAAGTATCTATGTAATAAAACTCATAAATAATTTTTTGAAAAGGTTTATTTGATTCTTCCCTCACAGAGGGAAGACAGGAACTTAGAAGCAGGAACAGAAATAGAGTCTACGGAGGAACACTGCTTTCTATTTGGCTCTCAGGCTCATATACTTCTCTTTTCCTTATTTTGGAGTGGGGTGGTGGTGGTGGTGGTGGTCGTGGTGGTCGTGGTCGTGGTCGTGCCGTCTTCGTCTTTGTCGTCGTCGTTGTTTTCTTTCCTCTGGTTTGGAGACAAGGTTTCTCTGTGTAGGCCTTGTTTTCATGGAACTTACTTTGTAGACCAGGCTGGCCATGAACTCACTGAGATCCACCTGCCTCTGCCTCTCTGCCTCTGCCTCTGCCTCTGCCTCTGCCTCTGCCTCTGCCTCTGCCTCTGCCTCTGCCTCTCCCTCCCAAGTGCTGACAATAAAGGTGTGTGCCACCACTGCTTGGCGCTCAGCTACTTTTCTTAAACAGCAGAGGCCTACCTGACAAGGGATAGTATAACCCACAGTTCATAAAGAATATTTTTGAATGTCCACATATAAATCTGGGCATGGCTGTATGTATGTATGCAACCCTAGTGCTGGGATTGACAGTTTTGAACTATAAACTAGAAATATGGAAATGAATGGAAAGCAGCAAAGAAATGTGAAACTTTTAGTAAGGCAAAAGGCAAGGAACAATACCTTTCTGTGTTCCCTTAAGAAATTACTAGAACATAAATACCAAGGAAAGGCAATAAAATAAGAAAAGGAATCTGGAGAAATGGCTGAGTGGTTAAGAATACTGTTTTTCCTTAGGACTCATGTTCAATTCCTAGCACCCACATACCCACATAGCTGAAATATCATAGGCTTCCCCCATGAAGTCTCATCAACATGGCTGCCTAAACAAGACTGGAAGCTGAGCTGTTAGCACTAATGATGGGGTTTGGTGGATCCCTTTCTGCTTTTCCTTGTAAATTATATCATAAACTACTTCATTTTTAAAGATTTCCTAGGTGGCAAACAAATCTAGTAATATATGGATGTGTTTGACAAAATGTTGAACCAAATCAAGTATACCTAAGGTCTCAAAACAAGCATAATAAAGGATTAGAGTTTTCTACATTCCCTTTCTGAATATAGGTAGGTAGTCTATATATTTAACTTGTATCTACAAATTTTCATTTTTTGGGAAATTTTTTTTTAATTGAAAACTTTTTTTCTGATCATGATTTCCCCTCCTCCATCTCCCAGATCTTTCCCTCTTCCCTACCCATCCAACACCAAGTCTTTCTCTCTCTTTAGAAAACAAACAAGCCCCGAGGCCTAGGATAAAACCAAGCACTACTGTTCTAAATAATAATAACAGCAGCAAGCAATAAAGTGACTCCAGTGACATTCCGCTATCATGATCAGTACCTTGGTCTACTATCATCAGAGAAACTTCCTCCTGTACCAGATGGGAAGAAAACTCCACAGCCAGATAGATATGCAGAGAATGAGAAACCTTGGAAACACTCTACACCGGATGTCTCCATCTAATCCCTCCCCTCAGGGCTCAGGGAACCCAGTGAAGAGGAAACAGAAAGAATGTAAGAGCCAGAGGGGATGGAGGACTAATCTGCAGGATCAAGTCACAGGTCACATTTGAACTCACAGAAGCTAAGACAGCCTGTACAGGGGATACAGAGGCCTTTCCTAAGTGTGTAAACGAGTGGATTTCTCTCTCTTGGGCCTTCTCTCAGGTTCTGTTCCTTCTTTTTGTTTTGTTCAATTCCAATGCGTTAACTTTTGTATTTTATTTTATTTTTAGAAGCCTGTTTTTTTCTGATGAGAGACAGAAAAGGAGTGCTTTGGAATGGGAGGAGAGGTAGGGAGGAACTGGGAGGAGTAGAGGGGAGGAAACCAAAATCAGAATATATTATGTGAGAAAAAAATATTTTCAATAGAAGGTGTAAATGGCAAAAAAAAAAAAAAGATAAAGAAAAAGAAGCAAATAAAAAGAATTTAAAAAAAAAAAAAATTCACAAGAAAAGCACACGTGTGCATGCACACATAAACGCCATAAAAATTCCGAACTATAATATACAAGCAAAAAATCAGTAAGAAAAAATGCCCAAACAAAGCAATATGAGACAAAAATTTTGAGTTCATGTTGTATTAACTATCTACTGCTGGGTATGGGATCTACCCTTAAGTGTAGCTTAAACACTTAGTGAGACATCATTGGAAAAAGTAATAGAAAAAAAATCTTATTTTCATGGAAATACTATGTCTTAACACAGGAATTTTTATTTTATTTTATTTTTTTTACACTCCAGTTGTTAACCCCTCCCTGTCTGCCCTCTCACAGTTCCTCATCCCATTCCGTCACCCCACCCCACCCACATCCAAGAGGATGTCCACACCTCCTTACATCCTGCCAGTCCTCCCTACTCCCTGGGGCCTCAAGTGTCCAGGGTTAGGCACATCTGTCCCACTGAGGCCAGACCAGGCAGTTCTTCCTCTCTTGTACATATTGATACAAGATTTGTAGGAATCTTTTACAGTTAACACATTTCTGATCTTTGAAAAGTTATGCCTAACTGAATTTTACTTTGTCAGAATTTACTGATTCCAGTCCCAGAAACATATCACACATTTTTACAAATTGAATAACTCTCTGAAAAAACATAGACTTCTTTATTGAAAGCATCTATTTTATGCTGTGTATAAGTTAGTCATTGCAGGGAAAATGGTAAGTCAATGTACAATTTAAAGAATTTAAAATTAAATTATAAAAGAGAGCGTTGCTTTTAAATCTTTGACATGCTTGCATAAAGGATTGTAAAATAAACAAAAACAACATAAACTACCCTGACCTTTTAGACCAGGTAGCATTCTTATTTGCTAAATGTTTCCTTTCTCTCTTCAAACTGTAAAACTCTACTCAACGGAATCTACTAAAGCAGTTTTCAGCTACTGTCTCGAATAATTTAGCTCCTCAGGATCACTTTAGCCCACGAGTTCAAGACTAGCCTGGACAAAACAAGAACTCCCAAAACAACAGGGAAGAGGAAGAAAGAAATTGGTTCATGGAAAATCCTTCCCATTAAAATTGTAACCACAACTTCTGTATCCTTTGTAAAAAATGTGAACATGTTGAGTGATTTCTCTAATAAATTACTAGAATAGACTAGTTGCTCAGAAATAGTCATTCAGTTTTTCTTTTAATTCTTTTCAGTACATCATCACAGGCCTTGAGATGTAGTTCAGTACTTGATTACCAATGTATGTGTCCCCAGATTTAATTCCACAGTACAAAAAAGAAAAGCCAGTATATTGACACTGCCTTCACTGATAATGAAACAAGAGATAATATTGACTGATTGGTTTTCATAAGAATTATATTCAGAAATATGATGAAATTCCAGTTGTGGGTTTGGAGACGTTGATGATCTATTAAACAGTAAAGATGTCCACTGGGGGGCATGGGAGACTGATATTCATGTGTGAGTTAACATTCTCATTGAACCTCTTGCTTGTTCTCTCCTGTAGGACAAAGTATAGACACATGAATAGAAGACGGAAATTCCTTTTTGCCTCAGTACTTGCTCTCCAGAATTCAAGTTTTATATATCCATCATGTCAAAGGTGTTTCTCTAGGATAATCCTTGAGTCCAAAAGGTAAAAGTAAAAACTGTATAAGGGGAAATACAAGTAGACACTTTCTGTGACTCAGGGCAAATGCACACTAAATTCTACATACCAGAACATCAGAGTGTCTCAGAAAATTTCAAGGTTGGTTCTTTTAGTCTTAGAATAGAATTGAGTAGTAATCCAATTTCTAGAGGAAAGTTTTAAGAGTATTAGTATGTTTTTTCATGGTCCTCAGGTTATTTTTTTAAATATACATAACACACATTTATGTGTGTGTGTGTATGTAAACTTAGTAGCTGGTACCATGCTTACTAATACATATAAAATACTTGGAACCTGGAACCAGACATGTTTCTGATTCCAGAACTTTGGAGATTTAAGAATATTTGCATAGACTTTGTTGGTTGAATATCCCTGATCTAAACTTGAAATACAAATGCTCCAAAATGAATGAATATATGTTTGTTTGTTTGTTTTGTTTGTTTGTTTGTTTGTTAGTGAATGGTTCTCTGCAGCTCAGACTGTTCTGGAATTCACAGCTGTGGTATGGTAACCCTGGTTTCAAAGTCTACAACTTTTTAAGTCATATCAGTGCTCTGAAACCTTTGCAAGTACTCTGAAGTTCAGAATTTCAGGTCAGATATGTTCAAATTCTAGTTATCTGTTGTTCAACAACTACAGTGTTATTTGGCTACATCTGAATACCATGATAGAATCATTGTAGCCAGGTATAGTTGAGATTCCAAGATATATATATATATATATATATACTACCTATCTTTGTAGAGTAGAAGTGAAGTTAGGTTTGGAGTTCTTTGACAACTCTATGTCTAGACCTAAGATAAAGATGGTAGTAACACAGCCGGGCGGTGGTGGCGCACGCCTTTAATCCCAGCACTTGGGAGGCAGAGGCAGAAGGATTTCTGAGTTCGAGGCCAGCCTGGTCTACAGAGTGAGTTCCAGGATAGCCAGGGCTACACAGAGAAACCCTGTCTCGAAAAAACCAAAAAAAAAAAAGATGGTAGTAGCACCTAGTAATATTTAAATAAATGTAGTAAGCTAATAATTTTCACTAGTCACTTGTCAATTTAGAGTTGAATGGGGTATGGGGAAGGCTTAGAAACCTTTCTTTAAAACACTATGGAGTGTTCATGCTGCATAGGATTGCAGATAGGTGCTAACATCTACTAATGATACTACACTGGGCAGGAGATGTAGATTCTATGAGTCTAATTACGTATTTGTTAGGCCAAATAATATTTACAATGTGGATAACTATATAGAAATAACATGGAGAAATCTAGTACAGTACATGACATATATGAGGACTTCTAAAATGGCACCCATTTTTGCTGAGAACTTTTTACAAGTATACCTTTCCTATTGCAGTAAATCATGATGCTTAACATTATTCTGTGGAGTCAGAATGCTTGACTTTAATATTACTTCTGACCCTCCTGCTCCCCTTTTTTGGATGGCAGGAGATTAAGATAAGGTCTTACTCTGTGACCTGGGTTGACCTGAAACTCACTGTACATCCCAAGTTAACCTCAGACTTGTAGCAGTCCTTCTATCTAAGCATCCCAAGTAGGGAGAGTATAAACATTGGCCATCATATCTACAACCATCTCAGTTATAGCTATGTATTCTTGCCCAAACCATTTACACAGAACATTTGTATAATATCAGTAACAGATATAAAATATTATTTAAAGTTTTATCTTTTCCATGTGAACTAGAGTATTACTATATAGCCCAGCTGGCCTTGAACTTGTGATCCTCTTGCCTCTGCTTCCCAAGTACTAGTTAGGATCACACGCCTATATCACCATGCCCAAAAGACCAAGGGTTTATCTTAAAGATAATCTTTCACAAAAACCTGGGTTGAATGATAGTGCCACTGTTAGCTCTTTAGACTAGTGTTATCAGTTTATACAGTTTATGTTTACTGTGTGCTAGGCATGATGCTAGAAGCTTTGCAGACATTATCTCATTATTTAATATAAGAGATTCTTATGAAATGGATGTTGTGTTGAAAACCAAATTTGTAGACATCTGAAGCTTAGAAAAGTGAAGTGACTTGTCCCAGATCACACACCCAGCTAGTTAGGTACAGAAACATTCAAGGCACAACAATGTGACTATGGTCAACATTCATATTCGCCATATTATCTCTGACCAGTGTAGTTTATATTCAAATTCCCACTTAAAACACTAGGAAAAGAGCTCCAATTGTATTGTTGAGATGCATAAAACCCCATAGCGCCTGGTCCTTACTTGTGGAAATGTAATTCACTGGAAAGTAGCCTGTGCCTGTTCATATTACGTTGATAATACCACAAAACTCAAGAATGATGCTTAACCTTTTCTGTCTTCACTTCTGTTTTTCCTCAGCCAACATGTAATACAGAAATTCTCTTTTGTTACACCACTACTTTAGCCACCAAGTTTGTGATGAGTTCCCCCACCATAGCCTCTGCCCATCCTCTTTCAACCCTAGATCCTTAGCAATGACCGCCATAGTAGGTATTTTTTCGTTTGGTTTGGTTTGTTTTTTCCAGACAGAGTTTCTCTGTATAGCCCTGGCTGTCCTGGAACTCACTCTGTGGACCAGGCTGACCTCGAACTCAGAAATCCGCCTGCCTCTGCCTCCCAAATTCTGGGATTAAAGGCGTGCACCACCACTGCCTGGTCATAGTAGGTGTTTTATGTTTGGTGGAGGCAACTTTTAATCTCCTAGATCAAGGAGTAGAGATATTTCAAGTACATCCTAAGGGCTAAGGAAATGACTCAGTGAAGTATTTGCTGTACAAGCATCAGAATACAAGGATCAGAGTTCAGAACCCCACACCATGCTTTTTAAAAAGCAGTTGTGTGCCTTTAGTACCAGTCCAAGGAAGCAGAGACAGGATGCCTGTAGCTTGCCGATAGGTAGTACTGCTGATCAGTGAATTCTAGATTCACTGAAACACTCTTATCTCAAACCAAAATAAGGTGTTCCTCTTATATGCAGTGGCCATAAATGGGAGCAGGTTTGGGAGTTTATGAAGCCTGTTGCCTATATGGGTTTCCCTAAGGGACCCTGAAGATACTGATAGTCATATATCTTATCTCAATAGCTCTGGGATATAATGGCTAAGGTTCACACTGCACAAGTCATGTACATCAGCATCAAGCTGGAGAATAAGGAACATGTGATTAAGGCCCTGCATAGACCCAAGAGCAAGTTCCCTGGCTACCAAAAGATCCACATTTCAAAAAAGAGGGGCTTTACCAAATTTAATGCAGATGAATTTGAAGGTATGGTAGCTGAAAAGAAGCTCATCCTGGTGGCTGTGGGGTCAGACATATCTTCAGTGTTATCCTCTGGACAAGTGGTGGGCCTGAAGGCTTACGTTAGGGAGCAGTAGAGGAAGATCACCAACCGCAAGCAACTTGTATCCTCCAAATACGCACACACATACAAACACAGAAACGATAATTTTCAGTCTAACAACATCATGGTAGCACTCTGGCGAGAGAGATGAGAGTAGCAGTCATTAAATATCTCTAAGTGTAATAGTACATGGTCTCTGAAAGCCTCGCCTTAGTTTCAGCATTTTCATTCTTGTATAGGAATCCAAGTTGGATTTCAGTTGGAAGAGTTCTATGAAACAAAGAAACGACATTCATATAGAACTTACTTAAGTCCTTTATATAAGGATTTAGCTACCAAGTGTGTACATGTACACTCAGTATAATACATAATGTGTATTGTCCCAAAATTATAAATAAGGGATTTAGCCATATAGGATTATGGGTGAGGCAGCAAAACTGTCTCAAAGACAGCTGTATCACTAAAACCTATGCTAGCAGGGATGAAAGCTGGAAATATGGAGCACACTTCACAACCTGCAGGCCACGCAACAGATTGAAGAGTATCTTTCAAGGTACATTAGCTGGTCTGAGAGTCTTCAGGCAGCTCAGCCTGTCCGAGACTATCTCAAGGATTTAAATGAGGAGTCTATTTGAATGTAGTTTCTATGCCCTTTTCCATCAGTTTCACATGGGAGCTTAGTAGAAATACAGTAATTTGAGTGTTGTCTTAGACTTAGGAATCACAATTTTAATTCTAACAGGATCCTCAGGTAATTGTTATACTATTAAAGTTTGAGAGGTTCTAATCTATATCCTACCACATTAACATTTATTTATTTCCCCAGCTTCTTTGCTAAAAGATTAAGAACTATGAATAAATGTCTTCGGTGCAGTTGTTTTATAAAAGTATATATTGTATAGTCTACCCATGCTAAGTTTATGTGCAATAAGACAAATAGGCTTTCATTTTCTCAAGCTGTCACTGCTATGCTATTTGTCATTAATCAGGGTTTGTTTTTCTAATGGATGTGATGAGAAAACCAAGAATTTCAAGATACGAAACCAAAGCTTCAGATTTGAGTCAGTTCATTGCCACCTTGGGCAAAACTTCAAACCAGTTTCACCCTTTGTAAAGAGGATACACACGGAATGAAATGATGTGTGTGAGAAACCTTTATAAATGCAAAATATTAATGGATATTGATTAAGATTTGCTAGGAATATTATTATGTGTATTCCAAACAGTTCACACTGCTACACCTTAGCTCTAATTTTTAAAAATAGGTTTATGTTCTACTGAGTCAGTGTTCTTTATTCTATGGCCGTCTTATAGTGCCCCGGCAGATTTCAGTGATGGGATATGAGTGGATTCAGACCAATCTATAGAGTTGAAACAGTGATAATAATTATTAGCACAGATGTATGATATTCCAAGAGCTAAGGAGCATACACTGGACCTAATCGCTCCCTGGCAGCAATCAAGTTTCTGAAGCCATCGCTCACACTGATTTCTTTCTGTCTCTGCTTTGCTACTCTTTAAGGCAAATTATTAGCAACTTACAAAAATAAGAGTCTAGTATCCGATTACCATGGTTTTTTCTTTCTTTCTTCACTTTACATCCTGATTGCAGCCCCCACCCCTTCTCTCAGTCCCACCCTCCCTCTCCCTTCCCCCATACTCTTCTGCCCTTCTCCTCAGAGATTGGGAGCCCCACCACCGCCCCTGCCATGGGTAGGGGGCACCTGACCCCTAGGACACATCCTCTGCCACTGAGGCCAGACAAAGCAGCACAGCCAGGGGAAAGGGATCCAATCGAAGGCAACAAAGTTCAAGACAGCCTCCGCTCCAGGTGTTAGGGATCCCACATGAAGACCAAGCTGCACATCTGCTACATATGTGTAGAGTGCCTAGGTCCACCCATGTATGCTTCTTAGTTGGTGGTTCAGTCTCTGTGAGCCCCCATGGGCCCAGGTTAGTTGACTCTGTAGGTTTTGTGTTCTTGACTTCTCTGGTTCCCTCAGTTCTCCCTACCACTCTTCCACTGAGCTCCCCCTATTGTTTGGTTGTGGGTCTCTGTCTGTTTCCATCAGCTGCCAGATAGAACCTCTCAGAAGACAATTATGCTAGGCTTCTGTCTACAAGCAGAGCAGAGTATCACTAATAGTGTCACGAGTTGGTTGTCTCCCATGGGCTGGGTCTCACATTGGGCCAGTCATTGGTTGGTTGGAGATTCCTTCAATTCTGCACCATATCCCTGCATATCTTTTAGACAGGCCAAGTTTTGGGTCCAAGGTTTTGTGGGTGGGTTGGTTTCCCACTGCTTCCACTGAAAGTCCCACCTGACAACAGGAGGTGACCACTTCAGACTCCATATCCACCACTGATAGGAGTCTCAGCTAGGGTCACCCAATGAACTCCCTGTCCCAGGTCTCTTACTCATCACCATCACCAATTTTCATTCTCTCCTAACACCCTCCTCCCCACACCTGATACCCACCTCCCATTCCCCTCTTCATCTCCTCTCCCACCTAGTTCCCTCCCTCCACCCACCTCCAATTCCCCTTCTGAGTGACATTCAAGCATCCTCCCGTGAACCCTCCTTGTCACTTAGCTTCTTTATTATCCACTTACAAGTTGAATATATACCTTGCAAGTCCTTCTGGATCTGAGTTACCTACCTCGGGATGGTATTTTCTAATTCTGTCCATTTGCCTACAAATTTTATGATTTCCTTGTTTTTAGTAGCTAAGTAATATTCCATTTGTGTAAATGTACCACTTTTTTTTTTAATCCATTCTTTGAGGGACATCAAGGTTGTTTCCAGTTTCTGGCTATCACTAATAAAGCTGCTATGAACATAGTTGAGCAAGTCTCCCTCTGCTAAGATGGAGCATCTATGCCCAGGAGTTGTGTACCTTGGTCTTGAGGTAGATCTATTCTGTTTTCTGACAAACCGCCAAATTGATTTCCATAGTGGTTGTACAAGTTTGCACTCCCACCAGCAACAGAGGAGTGTTCCCCTTGCTCCATATCTTTGTCATTATATGCTCTCAATTGAGTTTTTTGATCTTAGCCATTCTGACAGGTGTAAGGCAGAATCTCAGAGTTGTTTTGATTTGCATTTCCCTGATGACTAAGGATGTTGAACATTTCTTTAAGTGCTTCTCAGCCAATTTGAAATTCCTCTAATGAGAATTCTCTGTTTAGCTCTGTACTTCACTTTTTAATTGGACTATTTGGTTCATACCTAATTTCTTAAGTTCTTTAAATAATTTAGATATTTGTCTTCTGTCAGATGTAGAGTTGCCATTTGGTCCTATTGGTGGTGTCTTTTGCCTTGCAGGAGCTATTCAGTTTCATGAGGTCTCATTAAATAATTTGTTAATCTTAGTGCCTGAGCTATTGGAGTTCTGTTCAGGAAGTCATGTCCTGTGCCAATGCATTCAAGGCTATTCCCCACTTTGTCTTCTGTTAGATTTAGTGTGTCTGCCTTTATGTTGAGGTCTTTAATCCACTTAGATTTTCGTGCAGAGTAATAAATATAGATCTATTTGCATTCTTCTATATGCAGACATCCAGTTAGACCAGCACTATTTGTTGATTATGCTTTCTTTTTTCCATTGTGTGGTTTTTCCTTCATTGTCAAAAATCAAGTATCTATAGGCATGTGGTTTATTTCTGGTATCTTCAATTCTATTTCATTGATAACCTGTCTTTTTTTTTTTTTTTTTTTTTTTTGGTTTTTCGAGACAGGGTTTCTCTGTGTAGCCCGGGCTGTCCTGGAACTCACTCTGTAGACCAGGCTGGCCTCGAACTCAGAAATCCGTCTGCCTCTGCCTCCCAAGTGCTGGGATTAAAGGCGTGCGCCACCACCGCCCGGCTGATAACCTGTCTTTTTATGCTATAACATGCAGTTTTTATTACTATTATTCTATAGTACAGCTTGAAATTGGGGATAATGGTACTTCCAGAAATTCTTTTATTGTACAGTATTGCTTTAGCTATCCTGGGTTTTTTGTTTATCCATATGAAGTTGGTAAAATGGCCATTTTTGCTATGTTAATCCTACTGATCCATGAGCATCTTCAATTTTTTTCTTCAAAGACTTGAAGTTCTTGTCATATAGGTCTTTCACTTGATTGATTAGTTACACCAAGATATATTATTTGTGGCTATTGTAACAGGTGTTATTTTCCTAATTTTTTGTCGGCCATTTATCATTTTTATAAAGGAGAGCTACTGGGTTTTTGTTGTTTTGTTTTGTTTTGTTTTGAGTTAATTTTGTATCCGGACATGTTGCTTAAGGAGTTCTCTGGTAGAATTTTTGTGCCACTTATATATACACTATCATATTATCTGCAAATAGCGATACTTTGACGTCTTCATTTCCAACTTGTATCCCCTTGATCTCCTTTAATTGTCTGATTCTTCAAGTACCACATAGAATAAATATGAAGAGAGTGGGTAGCCTTGTCTTGTCCAATTTTATTGGAATTGCTGTAAGTTTCTCTGCATTTAATTTAGTGTTGGCTATTGGCTGGCTGTATATTGCCTTTATTGTGCTTAGGTATGTTATCTTGTATTCCTGATCTCTCCAAGACTTCTAACATGAAGGGCTGTTGGATTTTGTCAAAGAATTTTTCAGTATCTAATTAGATGATCATATGATCTTTTTTATATCAGATTGTTTATATGGTGGATTACATTAATAGATTCTCATATATTGAACCATCCTTGAATCCCTGGGACAAAGCACACTTTATCATGGTGGATGATGTATTTGATATGTTCTGGGATTCGATTTATGAGTATTTTATTGAGTAGCTTTGCATCAATGTTCATAACAGAAATTGGTCTGAAATTCTCTTTCTTTGTTGAATCTTTCTGTGGTTAGTTATCAGAGTAATTATACCTCACAGAATAAGTTTGGCAATGTTCCTTCTGGTTCTATTTTGTGGAATAGCTTGTAGAATATTAATCTTAGCTCTTCTTTGAAAGTCTGCTAGAATTCTGCAGTAAAGCCATCTGGTCCTGGGCTTTGTTTGTTTTGGGGAGTTGGGAGACTTAATGACTGCTTCTAATTCCTTAGGGGTTGTAGGACTATTTTGATTGTTTACCTGATCTTGATTTAACTTTGGTAAGTGGTATCAAGAAAATTGTCCATTTCATTTAGATTTTCAAATTTTGTTGAATACACAGTATTGATTCATAATGTCTGTTAGTTTCATTATTTCTCTATTTAGTTTCTGTCTGGATAACCTGTCTATTGATGAGAGTGGGATGTTGAAGTCTTCACTCTTAAGGTGTGGGATTCAATGTGCAATTTAAGCTTTAGTAATGTTTCTGTTACAAATGTGAATGCCCTTGCACTTGAGGTATAGATGTTCAAAATTGAGACATCATCTTGGTAGATGAGTATGAAGTTTTTCCTTTGAGTGTGAAGTGTCCTTTCCCATTTCTTTTGATTAATTTTGGTTGAAAGTCTATTTTATTAGATGTTAGAATGGCCACTCCAGCTTGCTTGTTAGGTCCATTTGCTTGGAAAACCTTTTCCTAGCCCTTTACTCTGAGGTAATGTCTACCATTGTTGCTGAGGTGTGTTTCTTGTATGCAGCAGAATGATGGATCCTGTTTTTTTATTCATTCTTTTAGCCTGTGTCTTTTTATTGGGGAATATAGAGATGATGTTGAGAGATATTAATAACCAATGTTTGTTAATTCCTGTTATATTGATGGTAGTGGTCAGGTGGTCGGTGTGTGTGTGTGTGTGTGTGTGTGTGTGTATGAGAGTTTGAATGTGTGCACTCACACACGTGCGTGCACACACACCTTCACCTTCTTTTGGTTTTGCTGGTATAGAGCTATTTATTTCCTGTGTTTTCTTAGGTGTCATTAGCCTCCTTAGGTTAGAGTTTTCCTTCTAGTATCTTTGTGAGGCTGGATTTTTTGGGTATAGTAGTCTAGGCTGACATCTGTGGTCTCTTAGAGTCTTCAAGACATCTGACCAGGCCCTCTGGTTTTAGAGTTTCTGTTGTAAAATCGGGTGTAATTCTGATGGGTCTACCTTTATATGTTACTTGGCCTTTTTCCCTTGCGGCTTTTAATATTTTTTCTTTGTTTATACATTTAGTGTTTTGGTTATTACGTGGCAGGAGGATTTTCTTCTCTGGTCCCAATCTATTTGGTGTTCTGTAAGCTTCTTGTATGTTTATAGACATCTCTTTTTTTAGGTTGGAAATATTTTCTTGTATGTTTATGTTAAAAATATTTTCTGGGCCTTGGAACTCGAGTCTTCTCCTTCTTCTGTTCCTGTTATCCTTACATGTGGTCTTTTCCTAGTATCTCAGATTTCTTGGATGTTTTGTGTCATGAACTTTTTCCATTTAACATTTTTTTAAACTGGTTTATCAGTTTCCTCAATTGTATATTCTGTGTCTGAGATCTCTTCCATCCCTTGTGTTCTTTTGGTGAGGGTTGCATCTGTAGTTCTCTTCCTTAGGTTTCCATCTCCAGGATTCCCTCAGTTAGTGTTTTCTTTATTGCTACTATTACTATTTTCAGACCTTGAAACAGTTTGATTCATTTCTTTCACCTATGTGATTGAATTTTCTTGTATTTCTTTAAGAGATTTATTTCTTCTTTAAGGCCTCTATCATCTTTATAAGATTGGATTTAAGGTAATTTTCTTATGCTTAGCTCTGTTAGGATATCCAGAGCTTGTAGTAAGAAAGCTGGGCTCTGGTGGTGTCATATTGCCCTGGCTCTTGTTGATTGTGTTTTTAGATGGCCTTTAGCCATCTGGTTGTCCCTAGTGTTGACTAGCTGTTCCTCTTGCTAGCAGTACTCCTAGGGAGGCAGGCAGGGCTGATGGCAGAAGGATGGAGCTCAGGGGACAGCATAAAACGTATCTCTGCTGGCTGTGCCCAGGTGGTTGCTGCAGGCAGCAGATTGGCAAAGAAGATGTTCCTGGGGCCTGACAGTCCTTAGGAAGGCAGTCAAAACTATGGGACAGACAATAGAGCTGAGGGGACCCTTCATAGCTCCAATTACCATGTGTTTAAAGGGTCAGTGTTCCAGAACATAAAAAATGAAGGTAACAATTATAAGATATTGCAAAGTAAAGCAGGAAAATACCACCTAGGCCTATATAGCTCAGTGGTGAAGAATTTGCCTAGCATACAAATAAGTAGAAGTAGAAGTTATAATAATTACAGCAATAAGAGAGAGACTAATACATTAGTATTCACTTAATTTTTTGTCTAGTTTGTCTTACCTCTGCATTGGATTTTATATGCAAGGTCCTCAAGATTTTAGACATCAGTAATGCTATCCCAAGACCAAGCAGTACAGAACATGAGATTAGCACTTGATGTGTACTGTAAACTACCGTTTGGCTAGAATTGCATATTATCTTGAAAACAAGTTTTGTTGTATGCTTTTAAAGTCTAGTTTTTTATAATCTAATATTCTTAACATATCCCGATTAATGAATTTTTAGGAGCTGGAGAGGTCATAACTCTGGCCCCAGGACATCCAATACCTTTGCTCTCAAAGGGTACCTGTATTTACATGCCCAATACAGGTACAGACACATACACATAGTGAAAAATAAATTTTTAAAAAACTAATAATTTTCAGGATTTTAAGAAAAATACAAATAAATTTTTGGTGTATAACTATTTCAAGGTTATTCTTTTGTTATACTGTTTCTTAGCAGTTTGGTATGTTTCTTCCAATTTGGTACTACTTAAATCGATAAAGAAGTTCATTAACGCTGGGCGGTGGTGGTGCACGCCTTTAATCCCAGCACTTGGGAGGCAGAGGCAGGTGGATTTCTGAGTTCGAGGCCAGCCTGGTCTACAGAGTGAGTTCCAGGACAGCCAGGACTACACAGAGAAACCCTGTCTCAAAAAACAAAAAACAAAAAAAACAAAAAAAAACAAAAAAAAAAAAAGAAGTTCATTAACCTAGATGTAGTAGTGTGTGTGTATTCCCATCCTCTGGAGGGAGAGGTAAAGGATCTCAAGAGTTCCAAGCTACATAACAGTAGGATTCAGTTATGTCACACACACACAACACCTTATCTCAGGAGGGAGAAAAGAAGGTCATTAGCCATAAAGAATTGAATTTACTAGGAATATTTTTATATAAACTGTTCTGCATTTGGAACTCTATGCTTTTTCTCCCACTTTTCTAGGTTTATTTGTCCCAAATGTGGCTCTGCTGGTGACGCTGGAAGTACCAATTACAGATACAAACTGTCCTTGAAAGTGGCCAAATCCAACAAAATATTTGTCATTACTGTATTTGGGAGCTGCTTAGATGCATTTTTTGGACTTACTGCCACTGGTTTACACAGGTAAGAATCTTTAAAGTGTTTTTTTAACCTGACTGCTTATCCATCATGCTAATAATATTTGGAAATAGATGTATTGAAGGTATTTGTCATTTACTGAAAAGAAACCCTTTATCTCAGGCCATCAGTTTCCTTAAAAGATAACTACTGGGAAAGGAAAGTTTCTCAAAAATATATAATCATGTTTTAAGTTCTGAGTAACTATTGTACAATTAAAATATTTTAAAAACTCTAATCCGGGTTAGACACTTTGCAGATTCATCCCTTCAGCTTGACCTAATCACAGCCTTGAGACTTTTAAGAATCCATACAAGTGAGATATTTTCTCATTGTCAACCTTCTTTCCTCTTTACCTAGTCATTTTTCAGAAAAAATGTGCTCATATGGTTGCACATTAGAGAAAACTGAAGGAAAGGGACCACAAAGACCACTTCTTCCACAGTTGGTTTTACTTTCCCTTAGTATAATTGTGGGCTCTGAAGATTAAGTAAGCAGCTTTTTTTTTTTTTTTTTTTTTTTTAAATATCTAAGGGCAAACACTAAGCTTCCTCCCCAGACCTTGCAGACATCTGTTCACATTTGATGAGTTTGGTTTGGGAGGTGGGGCTTAAATATTTTTCTCCTTTTGTGCTGCAGGAACCTAGTAGGAACAAATTGCCATGGTCACACTTTTTTTTTCTCTGTATGTAACTGACAAGGTTCATGGCATATTTGAAATTAATTGTGTCTTCTGATTTTACTGCGAGGTAAAATTTCAAAGCTTGCCTACCACTTTATTTTCTTTCAAAGGTACCTTGAGGATTCTAGTAAAAGCCCAGAAGCCCTGGACAGTGGTAGAACTGAGAGCCTATTGACCACAGCAGTAGAAAAGTGTTTTGTTGGACAAAGCTTTGTGTTCGGAGTAACGGTAATTGAAGCATCTTTGTTTTGAATGTACTCTGTATTGAAATGATTGTAATTTCCCAAGCTGTATCTAGAAGCTACATAGATAGTAAAGCCTATAGAAGCACTTGAAACTATAAAAATAGTTTACATGTGGTCTATTTAAACATAGGTTACAACTCCCTATTTCAAAAGCCAAAGAAGATCAATTCAATGCTTTCAGAGCTTTAAAAGGCAGGGGGGGGGGGTTATTATGAATTAGAAAAACTATTAGATATTTTGTTTTGGAAAATTACTTTTTTTTTTACTTTAAATTCTATACAAATTACCTAATATCTATGACTTCTATAAAAGGAGAGAAACAACTTTAAAGGTGAATATCTGAATATTGATTAAAACCATTAAAAATAGATTAAAGACTGTTGTGGTGGTATACACCTTTACTCCCAGCACTCAGGCGACGGAGCTAGTTGGATCTGAGTTCAAGGCAAGCTTGATCCACAGAGCAGGTTCCAGGCCAGCCAGGGCTACATAATAAGACCCTGTCTCAAAAAGAATAAATTCAGAAGAATGTTCTTAAATTAAATACATAACAGTAGAAAGTTTTAAAATGTACTAGTTCTGAAGGGTTAGTAATAAACTGATCTAAACTAAAAAGTATAAATGGAAATTTAGTTATACTCTAAGTGGGGTATAATAGAGAGAATTTAGCACTACCAAATGGGCACTAAGGAAAACCCAAAGACAAAGAGAAACCAAGACCTAAGGAACTTTACTTTGTTAAAATATTGCATAATTTAGTTCTCTTTTTCTGTTCTTTCTTTCACAAATATAATAGTACCATCATTTATAACAGAATAACTACTGTTTGCTAAGTTTTGTGTGATTGTATTATTGTTAATCAAATAATCTTTGTTTCGTAACTGAGACAAATGATGCCTGAAGGAGTTAGGAAGCATATCTAGGACCCCGGCATTCCTAGTAACTGCTGAAACAAAGATTTGAAGATAAGTCTCTGCCTACGTTTATGGTCTTTGATATGTGCTATTCTTTCAGTAATAGTAAAGGAGTTGGAGTTAAAGGAATTATCATTATATCTCCCTTAACCTTTAAATTCCCATTTCCTCGTTGAGCCAAAAGAAAGTTATTTTGTTCTCATTTAAATCCATTTACTTCTTTCATAGAATTTTGGAGATGTATGTGGACACAATTCAGATTCCAGTAACGTTCAGCAGCCTTGCTGTAAGCACAGAGGAGAAGTCAGGACACTCGTAGCTTCCCAGATTGTTCTGCCTGACCCACATGTTACAGGCTTTACGGTCATTGACTACTTACATCCGCTTTTACACAAGAAACATCACTGTGGCTCTCAGGAACACAGCAGCCAGTCGCTCACTTCAGATCACTCAGACAGTGATCTTCACAGCATACAGGGCTCTGGGAATACATCCTGGTTTTCAGAGTCTAGTAGCAGAGAGGATTTTTTCAGATTCTGGGAGCCATCTCTTGAACTGACTTCTACTGATTCACAAGTAACATGTAATGATGACTTTCCAGCTTCAGAACAAGTCATGGCCAGTGGTACTCCTAACCAAAACCGACACTGCATTTCCTTTTCCGAGGTCACTAGTTCTAAGAAATGCCGTGATTCCCTTCAGAGTTTATGGAGCCTTGTTTCTTGTATGAAGAAGAATAATACAACAGGAAAGTTGGGTGAAGAATTAGGTTTACCAAGTCCAATTTGCAACAGTTGTCATGAAAGTAGGCTGTCTGACTCTAATTTTTTCCCTTCACAAATGCAAGAACCCTTCGAGGAACATAATTTAGAATGCTATAATAAAGCAGAAGAAAATGATTATTCCCAGTATGATATCCCATGTTACCAGCATCATGAAGTAAATACTACCCCCACCCTTCATCAGAGGTCTTCTGCATTTTCATTGTCATCACAGAAACCTGAAGAAACAGCGAGTGCTTCCCAGAACTCTGACTCCTTGATTTGGGATGATCTACCATTGTCTGAAAGCCTGAACAAGTTTCTAGCAGTGGTTGAGAGTGAGATTGCTATAACTGAGATAGATGCTAAGAGTAGAAAACAGGGTATGGATAATAGCATTGATAAATGCCGCAAAAACTACAGCAGATTATCATTGACTCCGTGGAGAAATACTAGAGCCTTGAATACACCACCTTTTGGCTTAAAATCATCACAAGGAATGATGAAAGAAGACTCTAGGAAAGAGGCCTTCTTTTCCAACTGCAAATCTAATTCAAGTCCTCAAATTCAAAATGAATCAAAACCAGACAAGACAGAAGAGGCTGTCTCTATGGGCAGTAATAGAAGTGATATCTCTGAGTATTTTCTACCAGATACTTGCTCCTCAGCTCTGTTTACATCTTCAAAAGATATGGAAGCTTCCATTACCCAAAAGAGGACTAGTGGGATCTTTCAACAAAGGAATGAGATTTCATGCAGGCCCAGTACCTCAATAAGTGACTGTTCTGATCTCAGTAACAGCTGTTTTACTGGATGTGGAGAAAAATCACATTCAGGAAAAAAAGGAAAATTGGCAATTCAAAACTGTTCTAAAAACTACAGTGATGTTTCTGATCTTCACAAATTAGAAAATAAGCGGAATTATAGCTGGCCAAAAAAGCAAGATGACAATTTCACAATATGCCGGAAACTCACATATCCTTTAGAGACCCTATGCAGTAGCCCAAAAAGTATAAATACATTGAAAGAAATGCTTTACAGGCCTAGCAATAATAACTTAGCACCAAGTTTTTCTGCTGATCATGAAGATAGTTACAATGCTTCTGCTGATCTTTTTGATTATATTGGTAAAGATAAGGACAGTGAAACAGAAATTACCAAAATATCACAAGATATTTTGTTACCACTGGAAGCACCTTGCACAGAAAATTATCCTATAAATGAGAACTGCAGCCAGCCTTCACAAAAACTATCCTTGCAAACCATATCACCCTCAAGGTATCCAAGACCAAGGTCTCAGTCAGACTCAGATTGTGATTTTGAAGAAAGCCAAGACTTTGTTCCATGTTCACAGTCAACTCCAGTTGCAGGCTTCCACCAAAGAATTCATGGCTTAAATTGTGCTTCCAAAATACTGCCTTCCTTATATTCGAATCTTAATGCTAATTATAAAACCACAAAAATGTCTCCTCTAACTGGCAAATATCAAGCCACCCCAACCTGCCCAAAGAATGTAAAAACATCTAGCCAGAAACCCAAAAGTCCTGTTATATCTAGTTTGACACAACCAAAGATTTTCAACCACTGCCCTGCTGCTGAGAGCCTTGAAAATGATCAGGATGAATGGGTCCCCCCTACCACTAAAAAAGTATTTATTTCAGATATTCTTGGACTCAGAGTCACATGTTTAAGAACATGCCTTGCTGTCCATGATTCCACTGACCAAAAAGAGTTACCAAGGAAGAAACTGATAAAAGTCACACATAAAAACTAACATTTAATTAAGAAGTTAAAGACTATATTTATGACAATAGTTGCAAAACCAGAAGTGTCCTAAGTGTGATTATAAATGATCAGGCTAAAAGTAGGAAAAGTCCATTTGGGGATGGCCTTTCAGAAGTCAAATGGAAGCTGCCTTCCATTTTCATAATACTTTTAGTGTCTGATACCAAAAACACTTGGTCAACAAAGTATTTTCATATAAGTCATATGAACCCAGTTCCCAGAATTTTTAAGTAATGGCAAATCTGTTTGGAAATTTTGCGTTCACTGATACAGAGAACAGTCTTTATATTTTGAACACTTAAAGAAAGTCATTTAATATAGAATGGACTCTGTTGTATCTTCCAAGGTTTCCACCATGAATTTTTTTCCTCCAGAATACTGTGATTTCGATAACTGAGCCCTTTTCCTTACATTGACTGTATTGATATGTTGATTTTGTATTTAAAAGGATTTGTTAAAATATAGACATCCAGAAATAAAGTCTTTACAAACCAAAATATCTTTTTTATCATAATTTTTATTGATTATTTGGAAATTTCATATCATCCACCCAGATCACACTCACTTTCCAGTCCTTCCAGATCTACCTTCTACCTTTGTGACCTACCATGTGCTGCCCCCTCCCCCCACAAAAAAAAAAAAAGAAGAAAAAAAATACAAGTCCAATTTGTGTTGCCTATATAGCCACTGAAACATGGTCACACTCCCAGTCATCTTCCACTTAGAGAAAACGTAGTCTTTTCCCCACTCAAACCCCTATCAGAAGCCCTCTGTTGTGGAGAGCTCCACTTCAGCATGTTTATCAGTTTATCAGAGATCTCTTCCATGGTTTCCTGTCTAAGCTGTTACTATTTGGGGGTGGGGGTGGGGGTGGGGGGATGGTTTGTCACCAAAACCTTCTATGCTCCTCTCAGCTAAGTCTGTAATCATTGATGCCACTTCAGACCAGCTTCCTGTCCTTCACAGTCCTCAGGAGCATAGATCATGGGCTTCCACATAAACCAAAGTATCTTTAATTGTTAGCTAAAATAAAACATAACTGCTCAGCCTCGGGGAGGGTGGGGGAGGCAGTGATGGTATTTAATCCCAGCACTCAGGAGGCAGACAGGTGAATCTCTGAGTTCAAGGGCAGCCTGGTTTTACGGAGCAAGTTCCAGGAAGATTAAAGCCTAACTGAATATTTGGTACTACAACATTAAGAGCATTTTCAGTGTTTTCCACATTTAATTAATATTCTAATCTTAGAATTGTTGATGAGAATGTTGCTTTGTATAGGATCATTTCAGAGATGGTTGGAAATTCTATACAAATTCAAAGCTAAAATTCATCTAGCAGTCTTGGTAGAACTCAAGGCACGGGAGAGACATGACTGTGGCTAATATCACTTGCTCCACAATTATGAGGATTAGAATTCAGAACTCATCACTCACATAACAACCTAGGTTTCCTGAAGTTCCTGTAGCCACACAGCCCTTTTCTAGCCTTTGCAACTATACACATGCATGTGCATATACCACAAAAATGCACAATAAACATAAATGAGTATTTTTGAAAATCAGAAACCCAAGTTTCAACAGTTTTTAAAATCAACCCATTTTACACTACAATCTAAATATACATTAATTTGTTATTTACATATTTAAGGATGATCATAGAAATTATGTCTTTGTTTTCTATAATTAAACTGTAAGAGCAGAAAATTGTTTATGAGCAATGAAAACACTGTAGTTCATACATAACCACATTTGTTAGCATTGCATGTCATAACATGCACAGCTCAAAGTGCATGGTATATGCTCAAAGCCAAAGTTGCAAAGAAACAGGCAAGCACTGTCAGAAACACCTTGGATTTCTTATACATCACTTTTTTTTACCCCCAGAAACTTTTTGGTGCTACCAAAATTGTTTTTTTTAAATCCCATCACTAAATTGTACAACCCTGAATGGGTTCACAACCCATTATTTAATAAGCTAGGCCTAGTGTGTATAATCAAATAATCCAGATCTATTATGTTCTGTAATAGGAGATGAGCTTAAAGTGTTAGTATTTGGTTGTCTCTTTGATGTCCTTCCAATGCCTTAGCTCTTACTTTCCATTAACACTGTCTTTTATGAAAATACTTTTGAAATGTGTCCTATATTCTGAATTTGTGTTTGATTCTTTATACTATATTTGTCCCTCTAGTCCCAGTATTTACTATAAATCAGCTCTAAAGATTTGATTAGATTCAGACTTTGCACAGAAGTGTTTCCCGGTTTTATGTTTATCTCATCAGGAGACACCATATCAAGTCGCCCCGCTCTATGGTAATAAGGTTAAATTGCTTAGTTAAGATGTTGCAGAAGTGCCTCAGCAGTTTACCAGCAACTACTGCTCTTGGAGAGGACCCAACACTCACATTGGGCAACTCATAACCACCTGTAACTCCAGTTCCAGGGAATCTGATACTCCCAGCTTCTGTGGGCACCTGCACTCAAGTGCACACACATATATTTTTGAGTTAATTTTTAAGAGAAATTGGTTCACCAGAAACTCTAAAACTGGTAGGGAGGTTCAGTGGATTCACTGAGGTCTGTGGTGGAAGAGATGATTACTACATGGAAGAGGCTGTGGAGGACCTGAATGACTTGAACTGACAGATACTGAGTTTGTAAAGGGCTAAAACAATAAAAAGGGATGAGAAGGGCAAGAGCCACAGAGAGTTCTCTCTGGGCTCCTGAAAAACAAATGTGGTGATTTCTTGATAAACTAGTAGACTAGAGGGTGTTTTTGTGGGAGCCAGAGAAGAAAAATTAATAATAATAATAATAATGGTCTCAGAAACAGGAAAGGCTGCAGACATATGTGGAGGATACTAGACAAGAGCAGAACTAGACAAGAGAGACATCATCGCACAGATCAGGCTGAATGCTGCATCATCTGAACAGTTTCTTGGTTAGGAGACAGGACCCAGAAGCTGCTACCAAAAAGGTAAGCCTAGTAATTCTTTCCTCTTTACAAGCCCACAATCTTTCTATCTTCAGATTCACTAGTGGGTGTGGGGTGGGGGAAGCAGTGATCTTCCAGGAAATGGGTAAACAGATCCCATTTTGTCATGCTGTGTGACTAGGACAGTGGAGAAGCACCTTGAGAATCTTATACACAATGACCCGCTAGGGTTAGGAGCCTGCCACAGCTCCTGAGTACAAGAAAACCCAGATAGGCTTTTTTAGACAGCAAGAATCCAAAGGATGCAGGTGACAGAAAAGTGCTCAGGCTAAAAAGGAGCTCAAGGATCTAGCACTCTCCTTGGTCTCAGGGAACAGATCCTTTCAACTGAAATCACTATGAAGTTTGATAATTCTTATCCTGAGGCCAGCAATTGGATCAAAGCCTGGAGCCATGTATTCTGTCATTTGCTGCTGGAGAGCCTGAGAACTCTTGAGATTCCACAGCTGTAAATGATTTAAACTGTTTAAACAAAAGCAGCTGAATAGAATTGTAAATTGTGTAAGTTAAAATCAAAGTACACCAGGAACTCTGCCTTGTGGCCTTCACGCCTTCTGTACATATGCCGATAACACCTACCAAGGGTTATACACTGTTCTTTCTTTCCACTTCCCTCATATCTATATTCAAGTGACATGCTACTGTTGAGGCCCTTGACTATCCTATATAAAATAACAGCATTGTACCATCACTACCTTGCGTCCTTGTCCTGGCTTACTATCTCCATAGTAACTATCAACATTTGACATACTACAAATTTCCTCATTTTTCTACCGCTTTGCATATGATGCAGATCTCTGAGAAACTGAATTTTCATTCCTGCAGTGACTAAAACATGATTTGGCTTATAGCAAATAATAGATAAATAAGGCAAACACTGATTTTGTTGTTATTGTTATTCTATTCAAGATACCCAAGATTCTATTGGACTGCTGTCTGCAGCAAGAACCCAGAATAGATTTAAGACATGACTTGAGCAGGATCAAGATACTGTCTCTACTTTCTTTTTTTTTTTATTGGATATTTTATTTACATTTCAGATGTAATCCCCTTCCCTCCACCCCCAGGAACTCCCTATCCCATCCCCTCTCCTGCTTCTATGAGGATATGCCCCCACCCTCCCACTCTCACCTTCCCACCCACGATTTCCCCCACACTGGGGCGTCCAGCCTTCACTGGACCAAGGACTTCCTCACCCACCTATGCCTGACAATGTCATCCTCCTCTGCATATACAGCTGGAGCCATGGGTCCCTTCCTATGTGCTTGCAGGTTGGTGGTTTAGACCCTGGGAGCTCTGGTTGGTTGGTATTGTTGCTCTCCTCATGGGGCCACAAACCCTTTCAGCTCCTTCAGTTTTCTCTCTCACTCCTCCATTGGGAACCCCATGATCAGTTCAATGGTTAGCTGTCAGCATCCGCCTCTGCTGTCTCTACTTTCTTGCTGTCTTGAGTACGAATCTTCTCTAAGACAGAAGACATGTTTCTAGCATTCCTGGGGATTGTCCCCTGAAGTGTAGATTTCCAACCCTGCCTCCTCAACTGGGACCTTCCTGGTGCCTGGTGTGTGCCTTATCTGAAGTCTACCACTACTGGCCATACTCTGACCTTCATAAATCAGCATTCTAACCTAACTGCATAAGTAAGAGGTCCAAGGAAAAGAAAAGAAGCCTGAGATTCAAAGAGGTTAATTTGTTAAAAGTATTAGATACTTTTATTGAAAGCCTTTGCCTAGAATGCTATCTTCATCTCTGTCTTTGCCTAAAACAGAATGCTTTTCCTACTCCGAAGATTGCTTTAAAGGGTTGTGGTTTCAATAGGTATGGTTCCCATAGACTCATGTGTTTGAAGGCTTGGCTACAGGAAGTGGCACTATTAGGAGGTGTGACCTTGTTGGAGTAGGTGTGTTCTTGTTGGAAGAAGTGTGTCATTGTGAAGGTGGGCTTTGAGGTTATATATGTTCGAGCTACACCTAGTCTCCCAGTCTCTTCCTTTCTGCCTACAGATCAAGATCTAGAATGGAGATCTATACCTGATACTCTTTCAGCACCATGTCTGCCTGCAAGCTGCCATGCTTCCCGCCATGATGAAAAAGGACTAAACCTCTGAAACAGTAAGCCAGCACCAATTAAATGTGTTCTTTGTAAGAGTTGCTGTAAGCGTGACATCTCTTCACAGCAATGAAATCCAAACTAAGATTAGCTAAAATTAATTTTAAATGAGCATCAATAAATTGTATATTTTTTTAAGCTCCTACGGTATAAATCAAAGTAAGAAAGATGGTTTCTCTTGCTTATTTTTATTTAGATAAGAAAATACAACTGAAAACTCAAATATACTACAGGTGTGAAAATTGAAAATATCTTGTATTATTAACATGGTTTCCTGAAACAAAACAAAGCAGAAATTTCAGTTCCAGAAATAGGCCACAGTTCTTCAAATATTCAGTTTCACACACATGTGATTGTTATTATAAATATAGATCTAGGTTTCATCTCAAGACTGGATCCATTTAGGGGTATACAGATAATTTATGTCAGGAATTGTCTTCCAGTTACCAGAAATAATTAACTGTAATATAATAATTATTCTCAAAGTTTTTTGTGATAGTTTTCCAATTTATCAAATACTTATTTGGAACATTGCATTGCACACATGAAATGTACAATGATTTAAACCTGGATATTTGGGGGATCAGCTATATTTATACTTCTTTTGTAATGACCAATATTGATATATTTATGAATGAAATTTTTTTTAGGATTTATGCTGATTTGCAAGGCATCTCATTTTGCTAATGGAAAAACCAATATGTGAGATATAACTTTCTAAAGACCCTTGATGGGAAACTATGATTGCAGGTCAGTGGTTTTCCTCTGGCTAGCTGTAGTTGCTGAACAGTTCCTGCTACTTAGAACTAAATCATATTAGAATCATGAAATTGCCAATATATGATTAGTTTCATCCTGTAGTAACAGCAATCTTGTGTGATTCAAATAGTAAGAGAACAGTTAAAAACCATAACATGGTTAAAGTCAGTGCACAAATGTTGGCAAACACCTCCCTTGTGCATTCCAAGAATATTCTCAACTACTGAGGTATACTCAGCACTCTAAAGAAGGGACTATATAACAAAAGTGTGAGTCTCATATCAACTTCAGACATAGTGTCATTGCATAATAACAAAATCGTGATTTGATTTTGTTAGCTCCAATAATTTATAGACTCTTAATGATGGCATTCAATACAGTTACATTTTTACCTGTGTTCAATTAACTGAAGAACAGACGAGCGGTGGTGGTGCACACCTTTAATCCCAGCACTTGGGAGGCAGAGGCAGGTGGATTTCTGAGTTCGAGGTCAGCCTGGTCTACAGAGTGAGTTCCAGGACAGATAGGGCTATACAGAGAAACTCTGTCTCGAAAAAACCAAAAACCAAAAAAAAAAAAAAAAAATTAACTGAAGAACAATATTCCAGGGACCTGAAGTTTATAGGTCTGGTCCTTCTGTCATCCTACAGATTCTACCATGCTCCTTAGCCTGCTGTACTCTTTAAGGCACATGCCAATTGTGTACATACTGAAGTTGCATGAGATAGCCCCATGGGTATAGATAGTGTGTGTTAGACATACAACAACCCTTCTTCCACTCTTATTCCTCCCCACCCAATGTACCATTTGAAATCCTTAGCAGTGATCACCAACTTACTTTCAAAGCAACTTCTACTATTTTTAAAATTTGCATATTGGAGAAAAATATGAGATATTTGGTTTTTCTGTATTTGACTATTATATTTGATATTAATATACTGTACTATAATTTGGCTGCAAATGATATTCTCTTTGGCTGAATAAAATTTCTTTGTATGTATATATACAATATTTTCTTATTCATCCATTGACTAGCAATTGGTTTCATTCTATCCTTAGGTATTATGGATATCCTTAGGTATGAATAATGCTGCAATACACATGGGCATAATGTTTATATAATGACTATATTTTCATATACACTTCCCCCAGATAGATAGATAGATAGATAGATAGATAGATAGATAGGTAGATGGATAGATATTGAATGATATTGAATGGTTGCAAAGAGACACCATGATCAAGGTAACTCATAAAAGGAAGAATTTAATTGGGGCTTGCTTACAATTTCAGAGAGTAGTCCATGACCATCATGGCGGTAGGCAGGCCAGGTGCTGGAGTAATAACTGAGAGTTTACATATGATGGGAAAGATGGAGATAGAGTGAGACTGGTCTTGTAATGGCTTTTAAAACCTCAAAGTCTACCCTTGGTGACACACTTCCTAATTCTTGCTCAGCAGTATTCAAACATAGAACCTCTGGGGCCCATTCTTATTCAAACTACCACAGTAGCCATTAGCATTTTGTCTGTTGAGATGAGTCCATTCAAATAATTTGCTCTTTTTAAAAAAATTACTTCTTTTTTATATTTTTATGTAACTTTTATATGCTTCTGGGTGTCAAATGAGCCCCATTCTGTGAGTTGTCTCTTCACTCCATTGATTGGTTCCTTTGCTTGGATACAGCGTTTGAGTTTGATATAATTTCGTTTGTCAGTACTTCCTTTTGTTTCTTGTACTTCGGAGAGTCTATCCATATAGTCATTTTCTGTACCAAGATTTTGGAATATTTCCATATCTTTTGTTTTAGCATTGATATTTTTAGAGTCTTTAGTCTTACAGTTATCTTTAATTCCTTTTAAACTGATTTTGTATAGAGTGAGAAGTAAGGACCAACTTTCAGTCCTCTAGATAAGGATATGCAGTCCTCAGCACCATTGGTTGAAAGACTGTCCTTTCTCCAGAGCATGTTTTTAGCAACTGTGTTGAGAATCAGTTGGCTACAGATGAGTTAATTCATTTCTGAAATCTCTCTTCTATTCTACTGGTCTAGTTTTATGTCAGTACTGTACTGTTTTAGTCATAATGGCTCTGCAAGTATATTTTGCAATCATCTATATAGTATATATGGGTCACTACATATCAGCTTTACAGTGATGCCTTCAGTTTTGATCATTCTTATTAGAATGATTTCAGATGTTTAGAATCTTTTGTGCTTTATGAGTTTTTGGATAATTTTTCCCCAGTTTGGTGAAGAATGTGTCATTGGTATTTAATGGGGATTGCATCGATGTATAGATCACTTTGAGTAGCATGCATACTTTGACAACATTCTTTCAAACTGGATCTGGGAGGTCTCTGCATTCTTTAATCAGGATTCATCAGGGAACAATCTTTTACTTCTTTAGTTAAGTTCATTTCTAGAGTTTTTTTGTTTTGGTATGTTGGGGGACTTGTGAACAGTGTTGGTTTCATGGTTTCTTTCATAATAAATTGATGGATATATAGGAAAACTATTTTTTTAATTCTGATTTTTTATCCTTTTTTATGTATAGTCTTTTTTTTCTTGGATATTTTATTTATATTTCAGATGTTATCCCCTTTCCCCATTTCCCCCCTCCCAGAAACCCCCTATCCCATCCCCCCACCTCCTGCTTCTATGAGGGTGTGCCCCCACCCACCCACCCACTCCTACCTCCCTGCCCTTGTATTCCCCTACACTGGAGCATCCAGCCTTCACCGAACCAAGGGCCTCCTCTCCCACCCACTGATGCCCGACAAGGCCATCCTCCACTACATATATGGCTGGAGCCATGAGTCTCTCCATGTGTGTTCCCATGCTGGCTGTTTAGACCTGAATAGCTCTGGTTGATTGGTATTGTTGCTCTCTCCATGGAGTCGCAAACTCCTTCAGCGCCTTCATTCCTCAATCTAACTCCTCCATTGGGGACCCTGTTGTGATCAGTTCAATGATCGGTTGCGAGCATCCGCCTCTGTATATGTCAGTCTTTTGGTAGAGTCTTTAAAGTTTTCTATGGACAGACTCATATCATCTAAATACAGGAATAATTTGCTTCTCTCTTGTTCTAAGACTTGTATATGACTTTTGTTTTTCCTGTTGTTGAAATGGTCTGGCTAAAACTTCTAGCACTATACTGTGTAAGAATATTGTCCTGGTTAATTCTTTATCATTCTGACCCATGCTTGAGTAATCTAGAAAGAGAGAACCTCAACTGAGGAAATGCTTCAATCATATTGGACCTTAGGCAAGTCTGTACAGCATTTTTTTTTTTTTTTTGACTAATGACAGATATAGGAAGGCCCAGTCCAGTGTGGGCAATACCAGCCTTGGGCAGGCAGGTTGTGTAAGAAATCAGACTAAGCAAGCTATGGGGAAATAATCTAGTAAGCAGTTATTTCCTTTATGGCCTCTGCTTAGTTCTTGTCTCCAAGTCTCAACCTTGAGTTCCTAAAGTGACCTTCGTTCATGATGTACTACAACTAAGCTGAAATCAACGATTTCCTCCCCAAGGTTTTTTGTTTGTTTGGTCAGAATGTTTATCACAGCAATAGAAAGCATACTAGGACAAGTGTGAAAAATAAACACCACCACCTCCTTTCTTTAAGGATATGCTTTCTCTTTCATATTGGCCGTGGGAATTTGTGTGTTTGTTGCATTGAGGAATAAGCCTTAGATACCAAGGATTTTGCCATGAAATAAAGTTGATTTTTTTCTTTTTATTCATCTGCCAAGGGTATGGTATTATTTTTCACCTTCATTCTCTTTATGTGTGGTATATTTATTGTATATATATTGGACCATCCTTGCATCCCTGCAATGGAACCAGTTTGATCATGCTAGATATCTTTTAAATGTGCTGTTGAACTTGATTTACTAGTATTTTCTTGTGGCTTTTTGCATCTGTGTTCTTTTTGGGTCTCAATCTAAAGCTTTCTTTCATGTATCCTTGTTATTATTTCTCCACTTACTGCCCAAGATCAAGTGTGGAGTCTTTTTCAGGTATTGACAAAAGGATAACACTGGCCTTTAACATTTTATAGTATAAGAGTTTAGCCAAACAATCTGTTCCTAGGCTTTCCCTTTTTAAAAGACTTATTTTTATTATTTTCAACTATGTATAGGTATGTGTATATGTGTGTTTATCTGTGGGTATGTGCACATGAGTGCAGGTGCCAGGAAGCCCAGAGACATTGTATCCCCTGGAGCTAGAGTTACAATTGTGAGCTTCCTGATGTGGGCACTGGAAATAAGTCTATTCTTGGGTCCTCTAAAAGAATAGCATGCAGCAAGCAGTAACCACTCTTAATTACTGGTCCATCTTTCTAGTCCAGCCCTGTAGTTTCTTTAGGTGTGATTAGTGAATGTGAACACAATTTATACACTGTTTGAGCTCTGTGGTCCACAAACACAACCAAAGTCAGGCAGAGTGAAGTGAGATAATTTAAAATCAAAGTACATCAGGTGGTAGTGGCTTCCTTTGGCATTGTTGCTGTTGGTTCTATTTCAGGGGGTCTCACTACCTGCACCAGGAGGAGTAAGGGGCCTAAAGTACTTGTGGTCAGTTCATGGTCATAGACAACACAGGGCTGGTAGAGGAGGCAGTGTAAAAAGCAGCAGGAACTGTGTGTGGTGTTCTTTGCTGCTCCTGTCGAGGTGTCAGGAGCTGTACCCTTGACCCTGCCCTGTCATGAGCCAGGACAAAAACCACTGACTAGGGCTTTTCTACCTAAGAATCTTTGAGCTACTAACCAGCAGCTGACTCAGACAGATACAGACATCCAGAGCCAAACAGTGGATGGAGCTTGAGGACTCTTATAGAAGAATAGGCAGAAGGATTGTGGGCCCTAAGGAGATAGGAACTGCACAGGAAGATCAACAGAGTAAACCAACTTGAACCCTTGGAGTTCTCAGAGACTGAATCACCAACCGTGGAGCATACCTAGTCTACACAGATCTACCTCCATGGGCTGGACCTAGGCCTCCCTGCACATATGTTGTAAATGTGCAGCTTGGTTTTCATGTAGGTCTCAAACATCTGGAGTGGGGGCTATCCCAAAACATGCAGCCTGTATATGGAGTATGGTCTTCTAGCTGGGTGCCTCATCTGGCTTCAATGGGAGAGGAAGCACCTAGCCTCTCAGAGACTTAAAGTGGCAGGGTGGGGGATACAGGAGGAGGGGGTACTCAGAAAACAAGAGATGGGGAAGGATTGTGGGAGGGGGTGACTGGGACGGGTTATAAAGTGAATAAGCAAAAAAAAATAAAATTAAAAAGAAAAAAAAAAGAATCTTTGAGCTAAAGAACTTCTATATGCAAGCTGAATATGTCACAGCCACTCCCAAATAAAGTTTCTCTTTAGACCTAGTTAGACCATGTAACCCAGGAGAAGGCAGCAGCCCAGAGCTGGGACATTGTTTCCAGCTACCTCAGAATGGCCTTGTGAGTAGTGGGCATCCATAGAAGCAAAACTTCTCCTCCTTGTGACAGACACCCATGTACCACACTGAAAGGAGTGATTAGACTGGCACAGGTGACTGACAGGTGTGGATCTATAGTTTCCTGTGTTTCTTTCTCATTTCAGAGGGCAAGTGTGGTCATCTTGGTGCCCTTTTCTTTTTTCTTTATAGAGACATTTATTTAGCTCACAGGTCTGGAGCTCAAGGGGATAGCACCAGTATTGACTGGGCCTTTTATAAAGGCTTCACTCTTGATGGTATCATGATGGCAAGAGCACACAGAGGAGATTGTCATTATTTGGCAAGCTAGGGAGGATCGCCTCCTCCTGGCTGTCCTGGAACTTTCTCAGTAGACCAGACTGGCTTTAAACTCCGAGATGTGCCTGCCCCTGATGAAATGCTGAGCAAGATCTCTCTAGTCTTGATCCTCCCAGTTCCCTGAATTTTGTATCACCCACCCCTTCCAATAGAGAATGTTCAGTGGTTTTTGTCAAAGTCACTCTGTTGGGCCAAGTTTTGTTTTCAAGGCGATAGAATATTTATAACATCTCAAAAATTGTATATACAGGGATTTCTGATACTCTTATTTAAGATGGCTCCTCAGTACAGCTTATGGTAGGTTTGCTGGGAAATGATATGAAATCCGTTCCTAATGCAAAGCTACTAAGCATATTTCAGGCATATCTAGTTACACAGGCCTACAAGGATTGCCAAAACTTTCTAGTGTTACAAGAAGCCTTGTTGGTGACTATTTTTCCCTCCCTTAACACACTAGAGGGTCAGTAGATACTGCATATTTTCTCTTACTATGCTGTTGTCCCAAGACCCTGAATCTTACAAGGTTCCAACTTCTATTCAGCCGATTACTCTTCCTAAAATGTAGCTATATACCTGTTGCTCTGGTTTTTCTCTAGAGTGGAGCAGGTGAGTGTTGGGTGCTCCTAAAGCAATCCACCTATTACATTTAATCCAAGTCATGCATCTCTCATATGAATATCAGACAGAAAATAAAAGACAAGTATTGGAGGTGGAGTGAACTTTGAAAAAAGGTATATATATCTTTGACTCTTGCTGTAGAAATAGTGAGGGGCAGGGTGATTCTAAAAGATACATTCTTTTTTTTTTTTTTTTTTTTCTGGAAACTTCTTTACTACTCTTACTTTCCGTACTTCTCATGAGAGTGTAGAAGTAAGGGTGGCAAGGAACCGAGATGTTTTAGAACAGTGCTTCTCAACCTTCCTAAAAGATACATTCTTGTTTGTCTTATTTTCTTTATTATTATTATTATTATTTAATCTTTTTTTACATTCCAGTTGTTAACCCCCTCCTGGTCTGCCCTCTGACTGTTCCTTATTCCATAACTCCTCCCTGTCTCGAAAAGGATGACCCCACCCCATCCCCACTCCACCAGACCTCCCCACTCCCTGGGATCTCAAAGGTTAGTTGCATCTTCTCTCACTGAGGCCACACCAGGCAGTCCTCTACTGTATACGTGTTGGGGGCCTCATATCAGCTGGTGTATGCTCTCTGGTTGTTGGCTCAGTGTCTGAGAGACCTTAGGGGTCTGCCAGTCTTCCTAGGGGGTTGCCCTCCTCCTCCCCAGCTTCTTCCAGCTTTTTCCTAATTCAAACACAGGGGTCCCTGGCTTCTTTCCATTGATTGGGTGTAAGTATCTGCATCTAACTCTTTTAGCTGCTTGAAGGCAGCCATGCTAGGCTTCTATCTGTAAGCACACCATAGCATCAGTAATAGTGTCGGGCCTCAATAAATGGTGAGTATGCAAACGAATGGATGGATGCCTCACTAGTAATTAATAAGTACTCTCATTTTGAATTGTGTAGGATAACATCTTAAGTGATATCTCTTCAGAACAATACAATGTATTTAGCTACACTTAAGCTAAACTTAAAGAGATAACCATATTTTGAAGTTGAAAAAATTAAAGGTTGAATACTATGCTAACTCTAATGTCACACTTGAGACAGGAATACGGTGTATACTCCTGCTTACCCGTGCATTACCCCATCTAATGCATCATAGGATAAAGTAACTTTCTCAGTAATCATCAGTAATTAACATAGATGATTTTCACATCTGAATATGACAGGATAATCTTAGTATTCGAACCTAAGGAAAATTTAAAGGTGATCTAGTATAGGCCCTATCATAGAGGAGAAAAAATACACAAAATGTTCAATGACTTGTCAAAGGTCTGCCAGCTACAGAATTAACACTCAAACTCGGAAGATCTAGAGCCCTCCATGCAGAGTACATTCCAGGTTATACTGAAGGACACGATCTGATTCGCTTTTGATGTATTGACGTTGTATAGAATCCTCCAATTGGGGGCAACAGGAAATGTTTATTTATGTACAAGTACATGGGAAATCAATTTCCATTCAACTTTTTAAAAAAATTGTTACAAAAAAAAGATTTTGTTAAATACATTCATTCTTTGCACACAAAATACATTCTGGACACTTTTGCTCTCATTATGAATTACTTCTTAATAATAAAAACTTAAACTACAACACTCAGTAGGCTTGGCAATTCGATGATCTTTTTTCCAAGAAGGAAGATGCCAATGTTGAGATAGTTAAAACGTAAGAAACCATACCTTTAAAATGCTCCTTTATTGACTGAATGATCCTACCAAGTTTAATGAGTGCCCTCTCCAGTATGATTGATAGCTGTCTTTACAGGAATTCAGAGCACTTTGAAATTCTCAGTGATGACAATGTAATTTCTACAAGGACTGAAGGAGTCCTCATGAAATTGATAACCATATCAAAATGACATCCTCACAAAAATCTTCTTACAGACATATCTGGCAGGCATTATTCTAGAATCCAATTGACCACTTTAATCAACATCATAAGTTTCATTCTCCAAGCAAGATTCTATTTAAATAAATACAAATTACTTGATTTGTTAATCTGTTTTTGAGATGTGGAAGAAACCATGACCACATAAAAAATTACATAAATGGTCTAGCAGCATTACTTACACTAGCCAGAAAGTAGAAACAATCTAAATGTCCAAAATTTGATTAATTCACAGATAAAATCTCTCTCTCTCTTTCTCTCTCTCTCTCCCTCTACACACACACACACACACACACACATAACACAGAATATTACTTAGCCATAAAAAGAACATAGTGACTCATGCTACAACACAGATGAGTCTTGAAAACCTTAACAGAAGCCAGGCACAAGAGGCCGCACATTGTCATTTATATTTATATGAAAGGCAAATCCATAGACAGAAAGCAGATAGATTGTTCCCAGATGCTGGAGAAGAAGGAGGTTTGGCTGCTAATAGATACAGAGCCTTTGGGGAATGACATATTCTGAAGTTAGACAGTAGTGACAATGTACAATATATTGAGTATACCAAAAACACTGAATTTTATACTTCAGAGGGACAAATTACTGTGTGTGAATTATCTGAAATTTTTAAGATACAATTTTACTTAAAAATGCTTCTTTTGAGTTCCTGGTTCCTCTTTGTCCCCCTTTTGAAATTGGACTAAATTTTTTACAAATCATCTTTCTACACAATGTTTTGAAGTAATTATACTCAGGTTATCAATGGCTTATATTTATAATGGCCTTTTTGTTAGGTAAACTTAATACATGGACACAAAAGATATATTGTATGGTTAATATCTGCATATCACATTTAAAACCAAGAACTATGCTTCTATTAAAGTAGATGATTAAGATTCGTATAGTAATACATATATGTGTGTTGTTTACTGAGATCCTATGCATAAAGCCAGTAGCCATATATTAGGAACTGAGTTTATAAAATCTACTGGTCAACTTGTTTGCTGAAACTGTATAAAATATTTGTGTTTTAATGGAGAGATAAGAAAATGAAGAAAATAAGGGATTTTCTAAGTCTCCACAAAGCAGCTTCTACAAATATTTTAACTAGCTGTGGAGATTTCCAGAATGAAATATTTTGCATCATATGCCATCCTTATGCTGAAAGTCATGCATTACAGTGTGTGCAATAACATACAGGGCACACTTTCTTCAAGTTCTTGTCTTAGTTCTTTATTACTTGAGAATTTTTTTCTTTTCTGAAAACAGCAATTTTGGTCATGCACTACTTGAGAAAGATCTGTGTATCTCATTTACACACTGTCAAGGAAGTGCTAACATCTGGCAGTCTAGATGGATACTCCAATGAGTAGTTAGAAGCCAGCATCCAATTGTTTGAAAGGTTTTATATCAGGGACCTGAATGTCTCAATCAGACTAAAAAGGATAAAATTACTTTAAAAAATTCATTTAATAAGTCAGCTGACATTCATTGTCAAAATAGTCTACAATAAACTTCCACTAACATTCTGTAATTGTATAGAATATGAGAATATTTACTCCTAATGATTACATTCCAGAAGCAGTATGCTTAGCAGCTGTTTTTCAGAGGGCTTTATCAAGTTTATTATTATTATTATTTAATCCAGGCATAACTGTGTAATATTAAACAAAAGCTATGTGCCATTCATCAACTAGTGAATTATCCTAACCAAACAAATTTTTTTCTTATGCTGCACATGAATTTTTGCTCTATTAGGAAGTTAGTAACCTAATTTTTATTTCAAAATGTAGCACACACATAGAAAGAGGATAAAAAACCATTTAGAGTATTAGTAATACATTCATCCAGTAATGTTGTATATGGAATTAAATTCTAAAAGCAGATCACACGACTGGGATTTAATGATATCATTTCTACCTATAGATATCTGGACAAGAGCCACAGAACCAGAATTAGTGTTACTTGGATATCGATTATACATTATTAGGAAAGGGAGAAATGCATGGGTAATAAAAGAACTAATCAACAATAAGATGATCTAAATCTGATCCCAGTATGAAATTAAGAGTTAATCAATGACTGTCCTGATGTTCACCAAGAGGATAAGGATCACCACCTTAACACGCTTTTATGACTTAGTTTTCAAATAGTAGACAATGGGCAATAACAGACAGCAAATGTGACCCTTTACAGATAACAGCCAAGCCATTTTCTTCCCATGGAGAATGAAATCAACAAGAGGTTTGTATTGCACTGTGAGGTATTTCAGTTCTTAGAGAAAGTTTCCTGACAATAAGGAGTTTACAACCCTGGAATCGTCTATTGAGACAAAATGTCTCTCAAGATGTATGGAAAAAAACAGGTGACTGACATCTAAAAGCAAATCGAATCAAACACGTCCTTTTAAGGAACCCTCGTAGAAATGGAATTCTTTTCTTTGTAAAAGATTGACCCAAATCATTTCTTGAAATCTTGAGATGGAGTCTCCCTATGTTGCCTTAGGTCCCACCTCAGCTTCCCAAGTACCTGGGACTAAAGTCACATGTCATTGCTCCAACTTCCCAAGTCTATTCCTAACTAGGAAGAGAGAAAACAAACAAAAACCCCTAATATTTGAGTTCTTCCCATTTGCTGAGCAACACATTTTCAGTTTATCTCATCTAATTTTCAGCATATTCCTAACAGGTCCATCTCACAGATGGAAAAAACTCCGCTCAAACTTTGCCTAAAACCCAAGTAACTTTTATATTGTAGGGCTGCACAGAGCCAACCTAGTGCCCAACTTTTATACCTCTCACTGTATCACTGTCTGAGGTATCACTCACCACTGACCAATAATTTCATCAGAATATGGCTCAAAATATCTGCCATTCTCCTTTAAATCAGTTGGGGAAAATTTTTAACTCATACATCTGATGGGCTCAAAGCAGAACTAGCCTTTATATTCTGATTTCTTCCCAGTCAGAGAAAGTCTCACCAAATTCAAGTGTGTTTCACCCCATACTGATTCAAGAGCAATGTTTTTCTTTTCTAAAAACTAAATAAGAGCCACCTTTTAGACTCAAAAGGGTGCAAACAGTTTTACAAATGAAATCATTGGGCTCATAAATCTTAATTAGCAAATATTGTTTTTAGTTATTTTATTTTCAAGTTAAAGACCTGTTTTGTACTTTGTGCGCGCACTTTACTTTGTATATGAAGCAAACTGGCCTTCAATCTTTTAAACTCACTTTCTCCAGAATCACTGAAACTACCAAATGTCATTTGAGACTCCCAAAAGCAGATCTTAAGGATGCCTTTCTCCCTGTGATCCTCCTGTCCTCTCACGAATACTGAACTATTGGGGGTTCTTTAATGGAGGGTTCACCTATGCTAAACCACTTCTAACATCCTGAAGAGAACATGTTGTTTATTAGGCCAAATGAGATGAATAATTTCCATGATTTCATAGAACCTCTGCCTAAATGATACCTCTTCCATTTTTAACCCAGAAGCCAGTTTGATTTCTTCAGGCGCTAACAAGGGTCTCTAGTTTAGGGCTTAAAGGCGGATCAGTGTCTTGGTCTAAGGACTTGTGGCCCAACCTTTACCTAGAGGACTATACATGTGTGACAGAATATAATGCCTTTTTAAAAATATCATTAACTGTTGGCCAACATATATTTAACTGAGCATAAGAAAAGGTACTGCTATTTAGGATTCTGAGTTAACAGAACAACAATTGTAGGTCCTCTCCATTTTCTTTGCTCAGTTTGTATCTACTCTTTGCTTGACAGAAAGGTAGCTGCTACAGAGGGTTCCAATTTTTTTGTGAAATTCTCCCTGACACAGCTTAATCTGTGTCTCTATGGCTTCAGTGTGATAGGCTTCATTCTATCTCTTTGAACTGAGAAGTATCTTTTAATTATATTCCTCTCTCTATGCCATGTCCCACAAAAATCCTCCAAATAATCTTCAACTATCTTGGGTTAACTTCATTTACTCCACTAGTTACCCCTCCATTTGTTTTTAGTTTCAAAGCACTAACCATGGTGGCTCATTATTTATAGTAAGACTGCGGTAAGAGAATTACCATGAGTTCAAAGCCAGCCTGAACTACATTGTGATTTCTATGCCAGCCTGATTTCTGGAGCTACAGACTGAGATCTGGTCTTAAAAAAAAAAAAAAAAAGACAAAAAGTAAAAACGAGTGTCTCCCCAGAGTAATTATAACATGAACATCCTGTGATTTAAGAAGGAGGTGAAGAGCCATCTATATTACTCAATAGTAATGACTGACCTGAAGGGTTACCATCATAAACCGACATTGCCTGTATGTACAGTGTAAGGGAAAGGCAGCTCTCAAACACAGATAAACTTGTGCCAGGAACAAAAGTCCCGGAAAAGAAAAATCTATCTTCTTCATTTAGAGTTGAACAATAATTGCTTATGTGGTGGAATACCTCTTGTCAGAGAATGAGATGTGAAACACACCTGTCAAGACCATGGTTGAAGGAAGAAAGTAAACCATTGCTGTTAGAAATTCTTAAAAGAAAAAAAAGTCCAAACCTAAAATGTTTTAGAGCGTGATCCCTAATAAGTGTATATGGCCATGAGATGCAGAGTAGTCCACACAACTAAGACTTAGAACTTTCCCTATCTTTAAGGCCACTGGTATGATACATGGGGGTAAAAATAAAGTTAAAAATAATTTGCAACTGTAATTTTTTTTTTTCAGAATTAGTCTAAGTAAAGTTGATGCTGTGAGATAGCTCAAAAGGTAGACTGGCAAATCCTGCTCTAACACCAGGAGTCATAGGGTCCTTCCAGGTACACTTTGATGAAGAGAAGAAAAAGAATCAGCTTCCTTCCTCCCTCCATCAAGCCTCACTGCTTTGAATCAATGGTTTCTTAATAATTTCAAAATCAAAAGCTGACATACTGTAATGCTAATACATTTCAGTTTCATTTTTAATTATTGTCTTTCCACTTAGGGAAAGATGCTGACATAAAAAAATGACTAAACTAATGGGTGGGGAGAGGGGATGAAAACCAGAAAAAGCCAATGATATAGTCTCCCCAAACCATGATTGGCTCTATGTAATTAAATATTAATGTAATCCAGCAGATCTAATGAAAGAATACAATGGAACACAGCTCTTGTGTAGGAAAAGGAGAAACCACTAAGTTCTTTGAGGACACAGTCTATAAATAGCCATATCAAAAACTATTGATTCCATAGATCTTTTTCAAGCATGACTCTATGACCTGAACATGTATTTTCATTGGAAACTAAAAAGATGGCCACATATTTAATAATTTTATTAAAAAGAAAAAAATTGCAAATGGAAGGAGAGATGGCCTTGTCAGGATGAGCTAAACTTCATTACAATAAACCAAATCTTGGGCATTTTTTCACCATTATTTAATTTTATGTAAAAGAGGCTTATCTGAGCAAATATTGCCCTGGCAATAAGAATTATTAGGCAAAATAATATTTATGTTCTGCCCTAGATTGAAACCATTCTTTCTCAAGAACCACTTCAAGGATTTTAATTTTAAAATAACAAACAAACAAAACTCTTGGCACTGAATCATTTATTCAATTGGTATTTATTGCACCTACAATATTGTCAAGGATTGTTCTCAAACTTGAGATACATCACTGAACAAATATCCCAAAGGCCTAATCTTAAATTCACAGAACTGTGGGACGTAAGGGCCCAGCTTCTCAAGTGTCCACACTAATGGGCCAAAGAGTGGTGACTGTGATTTACTCAAAGACTCAGAGACCCAAGGGGAGATGGACCTGGAGCAGAGCTCTCTGAGCTGTTTCTGAACTCAAAGGGACAGATGGGGGTGCTATAAGCCCAAAGGAATAAGAATAACATAACATAAATGTGACCCCAAAAGCTGTTATTCTGGAGCTAAATTAGTCCAATCTAACAAAGCCTTAAAGTTCACAAAGCAACGTTATTATTTTTAACACACTGCTGTGAGACAAGGCTGAGTCATCTTATGCTGAGGAGATCAGAATTTTGCCATCCAGAAAAGTAATAAATCTAAATTTAGGGACATTCACAGTCGAAAGATACATTTTTCTGTAACTTTGATTAGTTTATCTTCTGATGCCTTTGGTTGCTGGCTATTAAGCAAAGATAATTATAAATGATTTTTATTTTCGTTAAAGTAATTTATTTCTCTTCCTGTATAAAGGAAAGACAGTTCAAACTTTTAGGAAGCCTTTTTCATTCCTATAGAATCAAGAAAAGCATAGTGAGCCAGTCAATACCAATGACTGCTAATAATACATGCAGTCACATGTAAAAAAGATTGGACATTATGGCATCTTCTAGAAATGTTGTGTTATCAATATCCTGCCGTGTTGACTCATTGCTTTCAGTTGCTTTCCAAGAGTGACATGTCAGGTCCAAGATTGTCACTATCAATACCAACAGCGGAATTACACATCATATCCTCATTCAGTGATTCATAGTCAGTTATGTTATACAGCAAGCTACGGCAACACCTGACAACACCAAGAGCATACAGACTTAATTACTGTCGTATTTGCATTTATGACAGTGAACAAATTGGAAGGTATCAAAACATGGCACTGAAGAAACAGGAACTCATTCAGCAGCATGTCTTCTTCCAATTTGAGTCCTGTTGTGAAATTGGCTAAGTAAAGGCATACATACCTCCATCTGAATTGGAGATTTTGAGTAACACATGCATACCAGTATGAGAAGGATTGAGAAAAAGGAGGAGTGGGGAAAGGAACACTTTAAGGGGAGACTAGGGGAAGAAAAGATAAAGGGAAAAGAAATGTATGGTCATGAATCTGAGATCATCATTAATATTAATAAAGGACAACTCAGCCTGCTTCCTGAGCAGCTCTTTCCTAAGTTTATTGAAGATACAAAAATGGTTTGTGAGACTTTTCATCTGTTGCTATTCTCACTTATTGTACTAAAAATGTCTACAAAATCCTAAACCTTGGTCTATCCAAGGCTAGTTCCAGAAAGGAAAAGGCGTGACCTGTTAGAGCTGCGCTCTGTCTGGAAGCCTGCTCTGCAGTCAGTCCATAGTCCACAGTATTTTGGTCATATCTGCTCTGTTTTCTCTTGCTACTCAACATGTCGTACAACTAATCCTCTTTATTAGAATGTCATCATTTATATTTTTCCCCATATTTTTTATACTTTGATTTTACTTGAAGGGCAGGATAAGTTTGAAAGAATAGAAGAAACTTAATAAATTTCAAGGAGAATATCAAAGTAAAAGGGCTTCTCATATCCAAACCCATTCAAGAAACGGTGGTAATGAGACTGAAAAAGACTGCTGACTCATGGATTTCCCCCATTCTCTTTTTATTTTAGGTAATACATCTAAGGGTATCAATGTACTAAAACGTTTGGTCTGTGAAATAGCATAATCATTAGCACCAAAAGAGTCATGGAGCTTGTATATATTATTAAACAATAATTTTTACTGTTGGTCAGGAGTTTTTATATCCCAAAGGTTTTGAAAGTGCTTGTGGACAAAAGAAATAACACTTTTCAAAATCTCCATGGAGTCATCAATAAGTACTACAGAGACAGTACTTGGCCTTTCCAGTTTTGGTTTACCTGGTAGACAAGAAATCCATGGGCACCAGATTACCACTGAAGCCTAAAGAACAGCCCCTCATGCACCCGCTGACACACAGAAGGATTCCTACAGTACATGAGCCCCTGCTCTGTGTTCAGGAATGCATTTTTACTTGCTTTTTTAAAAACAAAAGCAACATGCTCTGCAGATCATGGAGCGCTTAGTGCAATTTTTCTCCTTGCTCCAACGCCAGACTGCAAAAGGGCGAAACCATTATGTGTTCTGCTAATGCTGGCCTGCAGTCAAGGCCCTTGGCCTGCATGCTTGGTAAGCTCTGGAGCCTACAGGAGTCAGAAGGTCCAAGAGCAGGAGCCATAGTCATTGCCAGATTCCCTAGCAAATATGGCCCACCAAGGCAACTACTGATTCCCTTTGATTCTCTTTGCCTCAGCCTTTAGTTGAAATTACAACAAGTCAAATAGCTGATGCTTTTCCCCTCTCCGGGTAAGGGTGACGATACATTGTTCACCAGTGTGTTCTGTCTTGCTTCACTGATGAGTCGGCATGCTAAGTCAAGGAAGAGTTTCTCCACATTGTCAGATTCCTTGGCTGAAGTCTCCAGGTAATACATGTCCTGAGCCTCTGAGAACTCTTCTGCTCTCTGTTGGGAGACCTCTCTCCTTTCAGCCAGGTCAATCTTGTTGCCTGTAACGATGGTAAATCAAAGGAAGAATCATCACATGACTTTGTTTCAGCCAGGAAGCATCATGATTCAATTCCAGAACTGAAGTCGATCAGGAGATTAAACAGATGAGCGAGTAAAGCCCAATAAATATGACCATGATTGCAGGATTGTTTATTTTAAAATACTAATGCCATGAATTGAGAATATAAGCAAAGGAAGGAGAAAAAAGGTATAATCCTCAACTGTCTAAATTAAAAAAATATAGAGAAATTCCATTTTTGCTTACTTTTTAAGAAAACAATAAAGCAAGATTGTAGTTTAAAAGACAATGGTCATCCAGAAAGAGAAACGTAGAGAGCACAAGGGTGGAAACCAGACCTCTCTGATCATATTCTGCTTTGCAGATATGACTTTAGAAGCCCACTTTAACATAAACAATACAATTATTTAATTAATACAAAATTTAAAAGTAACCTGTAAATATTAAACATGTTTATCATATAGTGGCATAAGTACATACAATGATTTCAATTAAATTTAAAACATCATGATTTAACCCTGCATCCTTAGGTATGCATGTTAAGAACAAAAGAAAGTTTAAGGACAAAGTCTTGAACTCATTCAGTAATCATATTGTCAATGGCAGGGCTGGTATTGGGATTATGAGTCTGCTATGTGTGTATTAAGGGATAAAGCAAGTCATTAATTATGTTGGTACTACTTGGAACTGGGATTTTAGACATGAGAAAGATGAAATACAGGTATGAGATTGTGATGGTTTGTATATGCTTAGGCCAGGGAATGGCAATATTAGGAGGTATAGCCTTGCTGGAATAGGTGTGTCACTGTGGGTGTGGGCTTCAATACCCTAGTCCTAGCTGCCTGGAAGTGAGTCTTCTGCTAGCAGCCTTCAGATGAAGATGTAGAACTCCCACCTACTCCTGTACCATATGCCTGCCTAGATGCTGCCATGCTCTGACCTTAATGATAATGGACTGAGCCTCTGAACCTGCCAAGCCAGCCCCAATTAAATGCTGTCCTTTGTAAGACTTGCCTTGGTCATGGTATCTGTTCACAGCAGTAAAACCCTAAGACAGAGATTATCGATATCAAGTAAAATTTTTACAGTTTTAAAATATAAATCTAAGTATCTGTACGATTAACTCAGGGTACATTTTATCTTTTTAAAGTTTTCTGCTCCTTTTTCCAGGTAGGCTGACAATAATCAACTATGCTATCTGATAACACTGCTTAAATGAGCCAATTGATAAGTTACTGTGGGTGTGAGTTATAAATACCTAGTAGACAGTCATAACACTGGAAATTCCTGAGTGCAAATTCACCACTGAAAGAATTCTGTCAGTTATGTTCATGGAGCTGTTCCTTTGGGACACAGAGGCATCTAGGCCAGTGACTCTCTTATACTTGTCACAGTGAATTTTGTTTCCTGATACCTGGGTCATTCAAGCTTGCCAAAAAAAAGTTTATGGTGACCTACAAGTAAAGATGACTCCAACGCTGAGGCAGGGGTTTCTAATTATAATCTTCACATTAGAAAAGAATATCACCTCTTGAAGACATTGTCAGTTGTAGGTGTGGAGAATTAAGTGATATGCCTGAATATTTGTCATTATCAGAGAGCCGGGAAAAGAGTCTCAAAGACGCCTGGAGTAATCCCAAAGGGTTTGGGAGCTCATTTGAAGAAGCTTCCTGTGTCAATGATGGAATAATAGGAACTTGGCCAGTAATAATTCCACAGGATTAAAACACTGAATTTAGGTTCAGAAATCCACAGCATATTAAAAATACAAATGAGATGGGTATGGTGGTGCATGCCTTTAATCCTAGCACTCAAGAGGTAGAGGCAGATGGATATCTGTGAGTTCAGTGCCAGCCCAGTCTACAAAGTGAGTCCAAGACAGCCAGGGCTCTGTTACACAGGGAAATCCTGTAACAAACAAAACAAAAAACACCACTAAACAAATGAATTTTAATGGTTAGTTTTGGAAGATCCTAAGAAAGCAACTCATTACATTGAAAACTACTGAACAAAAAGAGGATAAAAGGCCAGTCATGGTAATGCACAACTTTATTTAATCCTCACCCCTGTGAGGCAGAGGCAGGCAGATAGATCTCTGAGTTCAAGGCCAGCCTGGTCTACAGACACTGAGGGTTCGTCCATACCCCCAGCTGGCTTTGATTGGTTATAAAGAATTGCCTTGGGAAGTGTTGGGAAGGGGTACCTGGAAGGGGGAGACAAGGGGGAGGAAACAAGGGGGCAGTGTCAAGTACTGGAGGGGACAGGAGAGAGGTACTGAGGGTCAGGAAATTGAATAAAAATATGTAGTAGTAGGGGATGAGGAACTGGGGATATCATCCTGTTTCCCCCTCAGGCTTTGAGGTTATATATATGCTCAAGCTATGCCCAGTGTGATACAGTCTCTTTCTGCTGCCTTCAGATCAAGATGCAGAACTCTCAGCTCCTTCTCCAGCACCATGACTGCCTGCATACTGCCATGTTTTCCACCTTGAAGATAATGGACTAAACCTCTGAAACTGGACCCAGAAGTCCTGCCTATTCCTTCTGCCAGCAATTGACCCATGGCGTCTTTACTGACAGATAAACAACCAACTGGGAACAGGTCGGCATTGGAACCACCTCTATACTTGCATAACACCTTTGGATACCAAGAGGGCTAGTCTTCAGGGAAGAATCTTCCAGATCACTTGTCACTTGATTCTTCTAAGACCTATGTCCAAATTACATGAAGTCTTCAGGAATCTTGCCTTCATGACCTTGGAGACAACCAAGGGCAATGGCAGTAGCCTATACTGTTTTGAGAGTCATTTAGACTCCCCTGACCAACAACTCAAAGTGAAGTTTCTCATGCTTAGTACTGGAGTGTTCGTTAATAAAATATTATGTATATATTTTTAAGTAAACATAAAATAATGTTTTCCTTAAAAAAAAAAAAAAAAAAAAAAGAATTGCCTTACAGCCAATAGCTAGGCAGGGGGACTTTTGGATTCCACTGGCGATGGACCTAGGGGAGAAGGAGAGGAGAATCGCCATGACTCAGAGACAAAGGGATCAGATTTAAGAGCTGCAAGAGAGAAATCATCCAGCAATGTAGGTGGAAAGGGAAAGCAGCCCTATGGGGGGGCTGGCTAGAAGGTAACAGGGCAGCAAAGATAAAATACAGATTTAGAAGGTGTTAAGCTAGAATACCAGAGGGTATTGTGTGTGAGCCATGGGGAGATTTAGAAGTGCCTATCTATTGAGCTAGTTAAGGCATATCAAAATCAGCTGGCTGGTGTGTGTGTGTGTGTGTGTGTGTGTGTGTGTGTGTGTGTGTGTGTAGAGCTCTTGGGTGGGTACAGAGCACACAAGGGAGCCAAAGTGCCAAAGCAGATTAATTATTCACTGCTACAGGGCTTACAACCAAATATGAGATTTCATCTTATAAGTGACAGTTCATGCTGGCAAAGTGGAGTAAAAGGAACACTCATCTACTTCTAGTGAGAGTGCAAATTTGTACAACCACTATGGAAGTCAGTGTGGTTCCTCAGGAAGAAGATCTATCCAAGAGCCAGCTATACCACTCACTCCTGGGCATATACCCAAAAGACACTTCATCCAACCACAGAGACATTTGCTCAACCATTCATTGCTGTTCCAGTCATAATAGCCAGAAAATGAAAACCTAGATGTCCATCAACAGAAGAATGGATAAAGAAAATGTGGTACATTTACACAATGGAGTATTACTCTGCCATTAAAACAAAATGAAATAAAGACATTCACATTCACCGGTAAATGGCTGGAACTAGAAAAAAGCCATTCTAAATGAGGTATACTCATCAAAAAAAGAAGAAGGAGGAAGAGGAGGAGGAGGAGGAAGAGGAGGAGGAAGAGGAGGAGGAGGAAAGAAAGAAATATGTTTATGCATTCACTTATATGTGGATATTAGCTATTAAGTCAATGATAACTATGCTACAATTTATAGAATCACAGAAGTTAGATATAAAGTAAGGGTTTAGAGGGGGCAGAAAGATCTTGTTAGAAAAAAGAAATAGCAAAAATAGTTATGGGTAAATGGAGTTCGAATGGAAAGATCAAGTGGGGAGAGGACTGATGAGGGGGATGAAGGAGAGAATTTGAGGAGAGACAGTTAAAATTAAGGGCCAGCTGAGGGGTAGTATGGAAAATTAACACAGAGAAGCTTCCTAAAATATATACATAAGTGAAGGTGATCTAAATGAAATCACCAAATAATAGGGAAGAAGAGTCCCTAACTAACCATCTCTTGTCACTAAATGAAGCTTCCATTATTGGGATTGCATTACATCTCCTTGAGTTGTTGGCCAAAGGGATCCCATAGGATGCCCGAACAACCTAGGTTTTTGCCAAAACTATAGGTTGCACTCCACAAACTGACAGCCAGGCCCCATTGCAGAAGACAATACCTATACAACTCACTGAACATAGAGAAGTCAAGCTGGTGCCTATATTGAGCATTCATCCCTATGGTCTAGGGTCTTTGATACAGGAAGGTACTCTGCATACTACCAAAGGAGAATGTAAACACCAAGCTAGCCACAAACAGATTTTACAATGCTGTCCTGCCTACAGGCTATACTAGGGCAACAGTGGCACAACACTTATGGAAGTAACCAACCAACATCTGATTTGACTTAAGGTCCACTCAACAAGATTGAACTCATATACCCAACACTGCTTAGGTGTCCAAGAACCTGAGATTAGATAACCCGAGGACCTAGGGTAAAATCAAATACTACTGTTGTTTAACGGAAATAAAAAGTAACAATAAAATTACTCCTAATGACATTCTGCTTCACTCATACATATCAGTACCTTGCTCAGCTATAATCAGAGAAGCTTCCTCCTGCAGCAGATGGGAACAAATATAGAGGTCGCAGCCAGATGATATGCAGGGTGAGAGAACTTGGAACACTCAGCCCTAAACAGGATGTCTCCATCAAATCCCTCCCCTCAAGGCTCAGAGAACCCTGTAGAATGGAGGCTAAGAGCCAGAGACACCAAGAAAACACAGCCCTCTAAATTAATATGATCAAGGCAGATATGAACTCACAGAGACTGAGGTAGTATACACAGGCCCTACAGAGCTCTGCACTAGGTCTTCTACATATATATATTATAGTTTCTAATTTAGTGACTTTACAGGATTTCTTTTTTAAAGATTTATTTATTTTATGTATATGAATGCTCTATCTGCATGTAAAACTGCATGCCAGAAAAGGGTATCAGATCACATTATAGATGGTTGGGAGCTACCATGTGGTTGCTAAGAATTGAACTCAGGACCTCTGGAAGAGCAGCCAGCCAGTGCTCTTAATCGCTAAGTTATCTCTCCAGCTCCCTTTTAGGGTTTCTGTGTGTGCAAAAGAATGGATTTCCGATTCTGTGCCTCCTCTTGGGCACTTTTCCTTCTGCTTATCTTGTCAAACTCCAATGTGTTAGTTTTTGTTTTATTTCATTTTATTTTATTATTCTGTAGAAGCCTGTTTTACTAATGAGAGACAGAAATGGTATGTCCATTCAGATGGGAGTAGAGGTAGGGAGACACTGGGAAGAGTAGAGGGAGGAAAAACTATAATCAAGATATAGTATGTGGCCAGGCAGCGGTGGCACACGCCTTTAATCCCAGCACTTGGGAGGCAGAGGCAGGCGGATTTCTGAGTTCGAGGCCAGCCTGGTCTACAGAGTGAGTTCTAGGACAGCCAGTGCTACACAGAGACACCCTCTCTCGAAAAACCAAAAAAAAAAAAAAAAAAAAAGAAGATATAGTATGTGGGGAAAAAAAATCAATTTTCAGCAAAAAAAAATAAAATAAAATGTTTGCTTAGCTTACTGTTAGCCATAATTTGTAACTTAATGATGCTTTCTGTAGTTTTCTATATTTCTAAAATTCAAGTCATGGGACTATACAGCAAAATTCCTTCCCAGAGAGAAAATATTTGAACAAGTACGTAGCTGATGCCCCTTTTCTATCAAAACTAGAAGAGTTTATATGGTCCATTTTATAGCCATTGCATGCATATGTACATATATGCCTGCCTGTATATTTACACAAACATGTACATGAAGACCAAAGGTCAAACTTGTTCCTCAGATGCATTCCACCTTGGTTGTGTTTTGGATTTTTGTAGCAGTCTCTCAGTAAGGCCTGGGACTCCATGATTAGTCTAAGCTGGCCACCAATGCTCAGGGGTCTTGCCTATTCAGCCTTCTGTGAGATTACAAACAAAGGCCACCACACCTAGGTTTTTCCTTGGGTACCAAGGATCTATCTTGGGTACTCACGCTTGCGCAGCAAGCACTTTACCAACTCAGTTATCCCCCAGGCCCTGTGATTCCATTTTTAATGAGTGCATTTGTCACCATAGAAAATCAAGGGTTATTTTCTGGGTTTCTCCCACATTAAATAGACTCCCTCCTCCTACAGGATGAAAGAAACTGCAGCATTTCCCTTAATGGATTTCTGAAAAACAGGAGGGATGTCTGAAGTCAGCATAAAGTAGGAAGAAAAAATTCACCAAAGTTTTTTTTTTTAAAAAAAAAAAGCTTCAATATGAACTCCTCATCAACTTGAAAGATTTCTTTTACTTTTATGCCAGCAGTGTCCACCGTCTTATAACTATTTCACCTACTCTAATAGGAAAATCAGCAATGTTTTTGTTTATTTTTCTAAATTATCACTATGGGATAGAACTAATTTCATGTTCTAGTTTTATAACTGAGTATTGACTACATAACTCAGGTAACAATATACTATATTCTTGGTATATATATCCTATATATACCAACATATTAGCATAAAATGATCATAAATTTTCTGATGCACTCAAATCAATTTCCTTCCTCGTTAGCCCTTACTTACCCACTAACACAGTGATGACCTTATTGCTAGCATACTGTTCGATCTCCCGCAGCCACTCGGGAAGGCAGCGGAAGGATTCCTCACAGGTGATGTCATAGGTGAGGATCAAGGCATTGGCGCTTCGGTAGTAACTTTGGGTAATGGAGCGAAATCTCTCTTGACCCGCAGTGTCCCAGATCTGTAACTGCAGAGGCATAAGACAGGGATCAGCTTGGAAAAGCACAAAAGAGCACTGCCTTGCTGGAGCTCAGAAATGAGAGCATCACACAAACAATTTCATGGTTGTTTTCTGCCCTGAAAAGTACTTTTGGCTGTCAAGTGTTTCTAAGTTTGGGAAAAGGGCTTATTCTCTTTCCTGTTTTTTGTTTGTTTGCTTGCTTGCTTGCTTAAGACTTCTTTTTTTATTCTCAAAAAATGAAACCAGGTTCTATTGTACATTATTATATTCCAAGCTCTATTCTATTCATTTTATATGTAATAATTCAGTCTTCACAATAACCTGATAATTATTTTTATACTATACTTCCCTCATCAGCAAACTAAAGTACCATGAGATCTATTAACTTGACCAATATCTCAGACAATTAGACACTCACTATGGACTCTGTGTTCTTGCCCATCAGCTGGGTACACACACATTGCAATAAAGAGAAAGCTGTTGTTTTGTGGTCATTGGTATTCTAGTCAGCAAGCAAAAGAACAAAAATATAACCTCAACTTTCAACTTTTCCAGTTTAAAATTCTAATGAACATATCAAGACATTATCACTGTTAATGAAAATAGAGATGGTACCACTACAGTCACACCCCTCCACCACACAATTAAGCTCTGTGACTTTAGTTCACTTAATCTTTTTGGACTCTACTTGTTTAGATAGGTGATAGATAGATACATAGATAGATAGATAGATAGATAGATAGATAGATAGATAGATAGATACATACATACATACATACATACATACATACATACATACATAGACACATAGATAGATAGATACATAGATAGGTAGATGGATAGATAGATAGATAGATAGATAGATAGATATTTTAATAGGGTTTAATAAGTCATCTACTATTTCTAAACCCAGCAAACATATGTTTTAGTTTAAAAAAAAAGGAAGGAAAAATACTTTACAAATCTCCCTCAATCTCTCTGCACAGATTACACAACAAATGTGAGGCCTCTTCTCTAGACACAACTCTATAGAGCGGAGAGTTTGGGGAGATAAGAATATCACCAAGAGCTTCCCTCCTAACTACAAACTCCATAGGTCATAGGTAAATTAACCTCCTTACTGCTTTCTCAGGTAAGACCTTCTAGAACCTCTCCCTACCCCCTACATCTGCCCCCAGTCTCCCTGGCAGTCCTTTGTATCATTTCTCCCATAGCAACTAACATATCTTAATCACGTACTTGAAATAAGTTGGTTAATGCCTGTCTGGCCTACTTGATTTAAAGCTTCCTAACAGGAAGTCACCTGTCTTACTCACGGCAAACAGTGCGCCCAGAACAAAAAGCACATGTTTGTCTTAAACTGATGATCTTGTTTGTTCTTTACCCCTTCCCAGTGAGTGAGGTAGGCAAGTTTAATAAAAATTTTCCTTTTTTTTTTTTGGTTTTTTGAGACAAGGTTTCTCTGTATAGCCTTGGCTGTCCTGGAACTCACTCTGTAGACCAGGCTGGCCTCAAACTCAGAAATCCGCCTGCCTCTGCCTCCCAATAAAAATTGTTTCTTCTACCCAGGTACCCACAAAGCTGGACATCAGACTCCACATCTTCTGTTTCCAGGTCAGACTCAGTGTGGCATGCCCTGTTGGTTTTGCCATTGCACGATCATTTAAATGGACAACTACGCCTAGCAGTCACTTGGTGTCACTCTATCCCCATAGCAGTTTAGCTGAAAACACTGAGTAGTGACCAGTAGCCCACATTTCGAGCCAGCGCACACATTCCCCTTTGATTGGAAGTTGCAGCAGCTCTTTGATAATATAAAATAAAGTCTGTGTGTGCTAAATCCAAATGTACACATGACAGTTTGTGCTGGAACAAAAGCTATTTCTCTTCTCTGCCTCAAAGTCGGGCCATGGTCCCCTTCTGCCAAGATGTGCCTTAGAATAGCAGGCTATTGTTTTATAGCCCCATTCAGCCTCTACAACTCTTTTGACCGGATTTAGATACTGCCAGTCATTAGAAAACACTGTGTTCACCACTGGAGCATCTTGGGAACTGCTTTAAGCGTCAAAATATTTTATAAAATATTGTATGGCCTTGCCAAGATATATGCCACCTTCTCATAGAGAACTGCCTGTGTCTAGCCTGAGAATTGATTATTAACGATGCTTATAATCCATCATCTATTGCTCAAATTAGTTTCATCACCTTTCTCTATAATCCATTTGTCTCTTTTCATCCTTTGTAGGGTACCAGACAGAAGATGAATAAAACACAACCTTTGATCTAAGAGATCATGGTCTACAAAGAACCCCAAATCTACAACTAATTAGCAATGTCCTCTCAAAGAGAAACCAGAAGAACAGGGTGTCTACAAACAGTAGTCTGTCCTCTGTCAATGCATCCTTAGCACTGCAGCCATGGATTCCCTTGCCACTCTCACCTACAGCACAGGACTCTACACTGCTCACCGGACCTCTGACTGCACTGCTCTTGCCGCACTGTCACAGTAACACCTTGTCATTAGTTTGGTGGACAGAGTTCTCTGAGGACCAAGGTTGTCTCTCTGACTTCATACCTCTGTTTCCTTCCTAACACAGTCTGTAGTGGGCACAGCTGAATGGTGGTTAATGAGCTGAACGTAGGATTGTGGAATCACAAAGGAGGAATTGATTAGCTATTCTTAGATGAGTGGAGTTTGAAAGATCTCAAACAAAATGTTTTCAGATCTAGGTATCAGTAAGTTTCAAGGTCAGTAACGCATCAACTGTAACACAGATGGACAGACAAATCATCAAAAAAATAAACATTTGAGCTGGGTGGGGGTGGTGCACGTCTTTAATCCCTACACTGGGGAGGCAGAGGCAGACAGATCTCTGTGAATTCAAGACCAGTCTGGTCAACAGAGCTAGTTCTAGGGCAACAAAGGGTTACACAAAGAAATCCTGTCTCAAAAACAAACAAAAAAAGACAACAAAATCCTCTTCTATTATAATCAGTCTAAGGTTAAAAAAAAAAGTAGGCTGCGTTTGGAGAGATGGTTCAACGGTTAAGCCTTCCAGGAACAACACTGTGACTCACAACCATCTATAATGGGATCCGAGGCTCTCTTCTGGCATGCAGGTGTACATGTAGATAGAGCACTCATGCATAAAGTAAACAAACAGATAAATAAATAGGAACCAAAAAAAAACCTCCTCTAACTTAAAAAAAAAAAAAAAAAAAAAAAAAAAGGCTGACCTTACATTTTTATTTGTTACTCATTAATCTGTGCTAGACGGAACAGCCAATGGGTAGGGTAGACCATCATGCTGCATCCTTTATCCTTATGCACAAGTTTGTTTGTTCTGGTTTTATAATTCATTCAACATGTTGGGTTAGAAATAAATCACAGGCAGCTTGACCTGGACTAGCCTACTCATTTCTTATGAGATGTTAGAAGTCTAAAGAGGTGTTAATAGCAGCAATTGAGCTGTTAATCCTGTCTCCAGTCCCCTGTCTCCGGACCTTACCTCTTCCTCTTCATTTCATATAGGTTTTCAGACCTTCTGGTTGGCATTTATGTAGATTTTAGAACCTGCTTTTATCTTCCAGTATTCCAGCATTCTCTTCACCATTATACTTAGTATAGACATCTCTATGGTAAGGAGCCATTTTAAAGACTCAAGACAAAAAGAGAAAAAGAAGGTTCCTGTCTCTTATCTGGACATGAGAGGAGCCATATGTCAGCATTTGTTTTTGATGCTATCTATGAACTGCTGAAAGAATACCAGGAAGCATCTCTACCCTTCCCAAGGCACACGTAAGATGTGAACAATCAAATGGCAGAAGGATGCAAAGATCACGAACCGAATGTGGAATGCTTAGGTCTAGATTTAGCTACCATTCTAGTACCAGTATACATCATGATGCTCCTGACTGGGAGTCTTTCCATGGGACTTGACTGTGAAGCTCTGAACCAGAAGTTTCACGAAGTAAATGGCAGTACTAAACATCAGTATCCTTACATCCTTCCATGCAGCTTAGTTTCACTTTGCATTTTTAAAATATGTGTGTATGTGTGTATGTATGTATGTATGTATGTATGTATACATGCACATAGATAGATATGCAAGTAAGTGTAGGTGTCTGTGAGTATAGGCCAGAAGAAATTGTCAGACAGTATAAGCATCCCTACATGGGTGCTGGAAACCAAACTCAGGTCATATATAAGAGCAGTATGCGCTCAGCCTCTAAGCCTTCTCTCTATCTCTTCACTTCATACCTCTTCCAATCATCATCTTCCTCATTTTCTTGATGCAAGGTATTGAGCCTATTGTGATTTCATTATCCTCTTATCCCACGGAAGGCCTCATGGAGTTAGAAGACTAGAGGTCAGCAAATGAGGTTCACATCTCCCTTCCAGACAACAGCCATGGTTAAATAAGTTAATTACGTAACCTCTGAAGCTTGTACAATAAGGACAATACCATGCCAGAGATCATACTAATGCTAACAAATGTAAAAGCATCTATCAGAGGCTCTGACTTACAGCAATACATACTCAAGGAACACACTACCTCCTGTTCCTGTACATACTATACTTCTAAGTACCAAGGCACCAAGTGGAAGACAAAGTAGTGATCAAAGGTCTAAGATAAAGGTATAGTGGGAGACAGGATAATATTAATAAGCAATTCATGTGACTGAATTACCTATACTACCTACAGCAAAATGGGAGATTAGAAGGCTTTCTCAAATGGGCCTTTTATTTAGAATACAAATGTTATTGGTCCAACTTTGAAATTCAAAAAGAAATCCTAGTTTGTTTTCACATCACTTCTGGTATGACAGGAAAACATATTCATCTTCATTATATAAGCATACCATCCCTAAATTGATTCTGTATAATTTCTTTCTTTTCTTTTGAGATAGATTCTCAGGTAAGCTGCGCTGACCTCCAACATGCTATGTTAAGGGTGACCTTGAACTTCCTGTTAATCCACCTGACCATGGTCCAGATCATAGGTAAACAGAACTGCACGTATTTCATGTGGTGCTGATGGGTTAATCCAGAGCTTCTTGCACGCTAGGAAATATTGTCAGCTGAGCTGTACCGTACTACATCATCGTCAATGTGGGTTTGAATGAAGCAATTTAATACATGTTTTGAAAACATACTTGTACTTTCCCCCCTAAATTTTCAGAGAATTATCAAAGCTTTACTATTACTTATTATTTAGCTTCTTACCTTTACTTTTTCACCATTAATCTCCACTGTCTTAATCATAAAATCAACTCCAATTGTGGCTCCTTGACCTGGGGGGAAAAGACCCTAAGGAAGAAATAATGGCAAGTAACATTTAAGCACATCTTCCAATTATGTGGATGCTCCTCACTCCCCGCCCATCCTTTAACTGAGGTAATTGTTAGGACAAGGACTCACTCTGTTTCATGTCACATTTGAAGGAGAACAGAGAGCAGGGAGGGAACTGGAGAGAAATGCTGACCAAAGCAAACACAGAAAAGAATGACCAAACATGAGGCTGACTGTAAAGGAGAGATCTGGAAGGGGCAGTGCACCATGCTGGTTTTAAAACAGAAAACTCAGACAAAAGGGTAAGACTGAGGAGGAATGAATCACTAGAATGACACAGTCCAGACATACACATACACACACACACACATACACACTTACACACAGTCCAGACAGACACCCAACTGCACACAATCCAAACTCACACACCTAATTACACACAGTCCAGACAGACACATACAGATATAATTACACACAGTCCAGACAGACTCTCTCTCTCTCTCTCTCTCTCTCTCTCTCTCACACACACACACACACACACACACACACACACACACACACAATCACACAGTCCAGATGCATGGCACCGAGAAGTGAGGTTATCATAAAGACAGCAGAGCAGAAGCAGCAGCATCAGAACAGGAGGCAGCAGGTGAGCCCAGAGAGGCCACGCCCCATCTCTAGGCCTCAAAATCATTGAGGTTAAAATTATTGTAAGCATGAAATAGAAGAAAATTGCTTAACCTTAAACTGGAAACTAAGACAAAAAACTCAGACAAAAGGGCGATTAGCAAAATTACACATATAATGCACTTTACTTTCTTATGTTTCCTGTAAGTGTAGAGAGATAGTTGGGGTTGCGAGGACTTCTACCAAGAAAAAAGTCTTTACCTAGTCTCTTCCCTCTTCAGATTGCAGAATTCCAGGAATAAAGCAAAATGGACTTTATTATCTCTTGCAGCTAAGACTGGGACATCTTTAATTACATCTATTCCCTAACAAGAGAGTTCCTTAATTCAAGTTTGAACTCAGAACACTGAGCTTCAAACCAAAAGCAAAAGCTTCATTACAAGTCTGCAAATGATGGAAATATAAACATTCATAACTCTGTTTACAAATACTGAATCAATTTTCTTTTTTTTTGGCTTGGTTCAAGCAGAAGTCTGCCAAGCTTCAGGTTTATAGCTCCAGCTGTTTACAGACTAACAAATGCCAAAATATTTTTTTTAATCCTTCCCAATGTCCCCCTCCCCACTTTGTTCCTCAAGACCTGCTGAAGTCAGTTCATTTTAACTGCTTGCGACATAACAAAAACATAGGTGGTCCTGTCTATGAAATGTGAACTTTAGGGAGAATTAAAGGGATAGAGAGATTAAAAAGTAGACAGAAAAGAAAAATAAGAAGAAACCATGCTCATGCCTGTGGGTAAAGTCCTGATCATAGGTTAAAATAAATAAATAAACAAACTAACTTTCATCCTTCATGGCAGGGTTATCTCAGGTATTTAAGGAGAATGGCCCCAGAGGTTACAAAACTGTGGAGACATTATTAGGGCAAGAAGCAGAGATGAGGGTCCCAGCTTTGCCAGTACATGCCTCAAGATCATAAGCATGTCACTGGGTCCCTCTGGATCTGTATGAGGGGACTGAACGGATAATCTCTAACTGGCCTCTCAGTGAAAAGACACAACCAAGCAAATGCTTATAAAACACTAAAAACCAAAACCTTTCTCTATGGGAAATATGTGGGCAAGTCCTCCTTACAGAAGCAGTTAAGATTGCCAAGGTTAGGGGATGGAAAAGCAGCTGGAGTCTCCAGTATCTCTCTGTGATAACTGATTGAATTCCTGACACTGGTGAACTTTAGATTTTCAATTTCATCAGACCAAAACTTGGTGAAAACACAGGCTGTAGTCACTCAGCATGGGAAAAACCTTGACATTTCCAGCAACTTTAAACCCTAATGTTGTTTGTGTTGCCCAATCTGTCTCTCTAGTTTTCCACAGACTCTGTGCAGTGGAGAGGTCTGGCAAGGGGGGCAGGTGGGCAGCAGAGCCAGGACTAGCACCTGGGTAAAAAACCTTGAGCCTCTGCTCTTTCCATGACACCAAGTCATCTTAAGCCTTAAAAGAGCTCATCTCAACATTCCCAAGGTGCCTGTCAATAAGATTATATTATATACTCGATGATCCAGAAAAGGGTGTTGCTAAGATTTTTCAGTGAGAAACGAAATCAACTTCAGAATGATTTTTCACTACTTTCTGTATAAAAACTACTATGTAATCTTGGCCAGTGATTTTCTAGAGGCCAACCTTGGAAGGGACTTGTACATTTGGTTCTATTCTTCACTGCCCTCAGCTTAGTCCTACTTAAGAGACTTAGAAAAGCAGAATGTTCGATTATAAACCAAAAGAATTCACTCTGTTTGGATGAGAACAGACACAGGAGGAAACTTGAGGTTTCATCTGCATTGGGGCTCTGCTGAATATTTGGACTCAGTTTAATACCCAACTTAATGTGTTTCTACCTTGAGATGATTATAAACTACTGGTCTATTTTTTTACCCAAATCTATTTTTGATACTGCACACTGAAAACAAAACCACCTGACCTCTTGTAAGAGGAAGCAAGAGGAGGTGTGGGAGAAGACCTCAATACCATTCTCCCTTAGGCAATTTAGAAAACCTTTGGCTATAAACTCGTTAGAGCTTTCAAAGGGTCCCTTAAGAACCTGAAATCAATGGTGGCAGTGCATGCCTTTAATCCCAGCATTTGGGAGGCAGAGGCTGGTGGATCTTTGAGTTGAAGATCAGCCTAGTCTCCAGAGTGAGTTCCAGAACATGAGTTCCAGAACAGCTGGGGCTACACAGAGGAACCCTGTCAAATAATAAATAAATAAATAAATAAATAATAAATATAAATAAATAAATAAATAAATAAAAAATAAATAAATAAATATAAAAGAAAAAAGGAGCCTATAGCCTAGAGGTCGGCGCACTAGGCCTAATCACCCATCTAGAAGATGGCCACTGTAAGAGAGGTAAGACAAAGAGGCCCAACCCTGGATTCTAGATCCCCTTACCTGAGTGAATCGTCGGACTAGGCACGTCTTTCCCACTCCAGCGTTGCCAATTAAAACAATTTTGAACAGGAAATCATAATCTTCCATACTCATTTACACAGCTGCAAGCAAACACGGACAACAGTGAGAACACAAGCTTCCCCAGGAACTCAGGCTGCACCAGTCCCTTCTCCACAGAAACAAGAGGTCGAACTCATTTGCAGGGCAACTTAAGCTCCTCTCCGGTGACGCAGCCAGCGAAAGAGGAACATAGGTGTTTGGTCACGGATGGACTTCATTCTCCCTAGCTACCTCATGCTACAAGAAAGCAAATGAAACACGTGTCCTTTCACCTGGTAACCTTTGTTCCTCCAAGTAATCAGATCATAGGTTTTCAAGTGATAAAGTGTGTTTTCTTTTTGTGTGGAAAGTCAATAGTCAGGCTAAGCAGGAGTGCAGACAAGTAGGGAGAGATGCAAGCCATTCAGAGATTAAGACAGTTAATAGGCTATGTATTCCTCTTGGGGAAGAAAATGATTGCCACCAAGAGACCATAAAAAGGGAGGCAGACATAAAAGGCCCTTCAGTCTCATACAAGTCCTAGGTTCTTCGGGATAATACCACTGGAAGATCATCTTGCCCTCCTCCCATTAACTCTTTTCTAACTACCTGCTGCCAGCCATGCTGTTGCTAAATGGCCTCCGATGTTACCTGACTTCTAATGGCCATGAGCTGTGCTATATCCTCTCCTCCACTTGAGATGTCTTCCTACCAACTTTTTCTTCAAGATCCAAGTCCTCCAAAGTCCAGTGCAAGCCTCTCATCATCTCTGAGTCTTTCACTGGTCTTCAAATAGTGATAAATATAAGCTGACATTTTCACCATTCCTCCATCCCAGCACTTCATTCACTGCTATACATACTTATTTGTTCAAATGTCTGCCTTCTCCTTGAGGGAAGGGACAATGGCTTTCACCTCTATTTCCTAGCCCTAGAACAAAGTCACACTTAGTAAATGTGTACTCTGTAGATGGAATTAATTAAAGGGTATATTGCTTAGATATAGGCATTTACTTCTCCAATTGTGCTAAGAAGAATATTATCATAATGTAACTTAGAGGATGTTTTAAAAGATTAAAAACAAACAAGCAAACAAAACGCCTCCCATAGAGCTTGGTGTCCACCGAGCCCCATTCCAATGAGAAAAATAATAACCTGAGTGGCTCCTATACCATTTTTCTATCACCTGGAGACATCTGCCCCTAAAACCAACATAAGAAAGTTTAACTAGCAACTATAAAGTAAGTAACAATCTCAGCACTTAGGAGGCTGAGGTAGGAGCAACTTTGACTTTGAAGCCAAACAGCTACATAAGGAAATTGTATCTCAAACAACAGACTAGTTCAAGAATAATTCTAGCTAAGAGCTGAAGATCACTGTGTCCTAGGCAGAACAGGCTGGATATGCTCTGGGGGGAGAAGAAAAAGACAGTAAATCCAAGAGATAAGGGTCCTACGAAAGTGAGTAAGCATCAGGCTTACTGCCACCAGCAGACCTCAGCAACAACAGGATTGCAGTGGAGAACACAATGTGCTGGGCCTGTCAGGTAAGGTGATTTGTATGTGAATTTCAACAGTCCTTGAAAGATGGCTGATAACCAAGTAAGCATGTAGGCAGCTGCTCATAGGGTTCTGTCTCATGTCACTGGAACTGTGAAGGAAGAACATCTCTCTGTGCAAGAATATGAATATACGCCTTGCACTATAGTTGGCCTTTTATGTATATTTTCTCTTTTTTAATAGTCCATGAAGCTAATACTGACTAATGCTGTACGTAATTTGAGTAAACTGAAGTTGAGTGATAGAAAAGTTGGCTCCACCTGACATAGCTGTCTCCTTAGAGGTCTGCAAGAGTCTGACATACTCAGAGGCAGATGCTCACAGCTAACCATTAAACTGATCATGGGGTTCCCAATGGAGAAGATAGAGTGAAGGCTGAAGGAGTTGAGAGGATTCGCGACACCATGAGGAAAGCAACAATCCCAACCAACCAGAGCCCCCAGGGTCTAACCCACCAGCCTGGGAGCGCTTAGGGAGGGACCCATGGCTCCAGCTGTATATGCAAGGGAGCTATATATAAGTGGGAGAAGAGATCCTTGGTCCCATGAAGGCTGGATGTCGTGGGGGGGGGGGATATTTGAGGGTGGGGAGGTGAGGTACAGGGGAGGGTAGGTGGGGGTACACCAACGTGGAGGCAGGAGGAAGGGGGAAGGGATAGTGAGTTCCTAGGAGGGAGGGGGGAAATGGGGTAAGGAGAGAACATCTGAAATGTAAATAAAATTTCAAAAAAAAAAAAAAGAAAGAAAGAAAAGTTGGCTCCAAATCAACACAGCCAGACTTCAAGGTCAAAGGGCATCAATGATCAAAAGAATTCTAACTGTAAAGAAAAAAGAGACCAAGGTTCAAATCCTGGCAGTTGTATTTTCTCAGTCTGTGCCTTTGGGCTAACGACTGTATTCCCTACACATTGTCATGGCATTGTAAAGGCTAACAAAATCAGGAGTCTCGAGGACAATTCTTGGTCTTGGTAAAGCAAACTCCTTAAGATCATTCTCAGGTTCCCGATCATCTTCTTTCTGCCTCTATTGCTAGAATCATGTCTCACTATCTCCTCACAACCCTCACAAGGTGCACTATTTTTCCCCAGCTTCCAAACACCAGGTCTGCTTTTCAACTCAAACCTTCGGCTAGAATAAGAGCCCATAGCCTCCTGTCACCTCCCCCAACCCAGCTAACTTTCACTTCTGCTTTAGATCTCAGCTGAAGCATCACATCCTTTGGTAGGTTTCTCTGGCCTAATAGGCCTGGGCCCCTCTGACTTCTACTTCCATAACGCCTTCTTCCTCTTAGTGTTACCATAATTTACTTACATTAACTATGTATATCTGTCTATACTTCCCACCAGCTCTTAGCAAAAATCCCCAATGTGTGCACACTGCGTCTGCAGTATGGCTGAACCATGGTCCTGTAATGAACATCATCATCACCATGCTCTCCGTCATGTCCACCACCTCAGAACAGTAACAGGAACCTCACAACAGTCCTACAAAGCAGACACTGTTGACGTTTTTAGCTTGACAGATAAAGAGGTAGAGGCACAAGAAAAGTTAAATAAGAAAAATACCATGAATTATATTCAACTGAAACTTAATAATTACATAGTCAGTACTTTAAGATATTATTCCTCTATCTCCTTCATCTAGTGTTCCTGGTGAGTCATGTACTAATATAAATTTTTAAGACAAATGCATTACTTCTTTGGAATACTTTTTCCTCTAAAACTATTTACGAATGTCATTTTTTTTTTTTTTGATGGTCCACGGTACAGCAGATTTAATGTATTCTTAGTTTTAAACTTTTTTAATAAAATAGGTTTCTAAATCATAAAGAAGAAAGTACTGAGTTCCTACAGTTTATTACTAGAGGAGCTGAGAGTCCAATTCACCCTTGGCTCAGTTGCCCAATGGTAACTTTCACCAGGGATGGTGCATAGGAAGAGCTCAAGAATGAGATAAACTGAACAATGAAGGGCTAGGCACTTCACACTTCATATGTGAGTCTTTGTTGTGATTTGAATACGCTTGGCCCATGGGGAGTGGCATGATTAGGACGTGTGGCCTTGGAGTAGGTATGGCCTTGTTGGAGGGTATGTGTCATTGTTCGGTGGGCTTTGAGACTCCTATGTTCAAGCTCTACTCAGTGAGGAAAGGAGCCTCCTCCTAGCTACCTGCAGAAGACACTCTCCTTCTGGATGCCCTGGATCAAGATGTAGAGCTCTTAGCTCCTTCTCCAGCACCATCTCTGCCTATGCTTCCTGCCATGATGATAATAGACTGAACCTCTGAAACTGTAAACCAACCCCATTTAAATGTTGTCCTTTATAAGAGCTGCCTTGGTCATGGTGGCTCTTCACTGCATTGAAACCCTGACTAAGACAGTCTTCGATTTTCTATTTCCCCTCTAGTTTCAAATTCAAAACCTTTTCTTATTATATCCTACTACCTAAAGCAGAATCAATGCTAAGCTCTCAACAAATCTTAGAGAGATGGCATGCCAGTTAAAAAACTGCTGTTTGAAACCCAAAGAAGGTAGCACATGATGATCCCAGAGGTTGGGAAGTAGAGACAGGACAACTGCTGCAAATTCAAGGCCAACCCCTTCTGTGAATTCCAGGCTAGCTAGCCAAGGCTACATACACAAACTGTCTCAAAACTAAAATTAAAAAGTGAAAAGAAACCTAAGCACTGAGCACAAGATAGCAGGGGGACCGGGAGCGGTGTGGACCAAGCTTTATCACCTTCTTAAGTCAGAAACTGGAAAGTGAAAGTGGGCTACATCTATTGCCTGTGCAGAGATGGTTTGACACATTTATTCTAATTTTTGCCAGATGGCAAAGAAACAAGGCAAGAAGTCATACACACACAAACACACACACACAAACACACACATATACATGCTCTTCCAGAGGTCCTGAATTCAATTCTCAGCAACCACATGGTGGCTCACAACCATCTTTAATGGGACCAGATGCCCTCTTCTGGTGTGTCTGAAGAGAGCGGCAGTTTACTCACATACATAAAATAAATAAATGAATCTTTTTTTAAAAAAAGATACTCTTTCTAAAAGAAATTAACTTTAATGCTTTATTGAATGCTTTTATTTTATGTATTTATATTTGAATCTAAAGTCTTAAACATGCTAATTACATGTTCTACCACTTAGCTACATACAATTCAACCCTAAACATTTTGCTAAATGAACCTCTGGGGCAAACAAGTTGGGTCTCTGTACAACTGCAAACGTTGGGTGATAAAGACAGAACTGTGCACTCCAGGTTACAGACTGAGGTGACTATTTCATTTCTAAGAGAAAACATATTACCTATCTGGGGAAGTCCATTTTATTTGGTCCATCATGTAAACAGCTCAGGCATTTCCCAGGAGGGAAAACCTCAGAAGCAGATTAGCCCAGCCCTAGAATGACAATAACAATCAAACCTTGTCTACAGAACAAATTTGTTGCATACTGAGCAAGTGTATTGTAGGAATTTTCCATTCTGCTAACAACAGTAGTAATAGCTGATACTTGAGGCTTAATGTGTACTGGGCCTTCTCCATGTATTTATTCATAGGATCCATATAACAACACTATGACATAGATACTCTTATCACCTAAGAGCCATTTTGACCCAAAACAGAATGCTGCTACCTCTACTCTTGTGATCAACAGTGGCTCAGTCTATCTGAAGTTCAGGTGAATGGTCCCCATGTCCTTTGAACACAGTGGTCTAGAAAGTCCTTGCTGTTAAAGCATCAAACCCCCACCCATGAGTCTGCACACTGATGTCAGGACATGCCCTGCTGTTCGCTGTGGCTCCCTCTGCCAGCATACTCTTTGGGAGCTAGACTTGGATCCTCTCAAAATACTACTCCCAAAACTCATTCACCATTCACCCATATAACTAAGTACCAGGCCTAGGGGAATGAGGGATAAATAGGAACACTGCTGAGATGAACATGTGGAATCCCAAACACTATAATTATCACAGTATTCCTAAACAAATGCATATGTCTGTGAGATTCAAAAAGGAAAAGGAAATAGATAAGGAAAATGAGGAAGGGACTGTTTAAAGATATGGGAAATGAAATTGAGTATGATTTTAAAAGCTTACAGAAAACCATCCTGAGTAACAGGAGACACACCAAGAGTACAAAACCAGCCTAGGTTAGTTAGATAGTGGTACTCTGTCTCAAAACAACTACAAGCGGGGAGGAAGGAATGGAGGGAGGGAGAGGGGGAAGGAAGGAGAGATGGAAAGAGACAAAGAAAGGAGGAAGAGGGAAGGAGGGAGAAAGAGGAAGGGAAGGTAAGAATGTGGATTACACCTATAACCCAGCACTGGTAGACTGAGGAAGAAAGTTGTCAAGAGCCATTCTGGCCTACATAGTTTAGGGCTAGCCTGAACTACTAAGTAAGCTTCTGTCTCAAGGAGGAGGAGAAAAGAGAGGAAGAAGGGGGAAAAGAAGGAGGAAGGAAGGGAAGGAGAGAGGGAGTGAGAAAAGAAAGCTAGAGATAGAAAGGAAAAGGAAAGAAAGATGTATTTCAGGTCTTTTTCCAAGCCAGGCAGTGGTGGCACACGCCTTTAATCCCAGCACTTGGGAGGCAGAGGCAGGCGGATTTCTGAGTTCGAGGCCAGCCTGGTCTACAGAGTGAGTTCCAGGACAGCCAGGGCTACACAGAGAAACCCTGTCTCGAAAAACCAAAAAAAAAAAAAAAAACTTCATCAGGTCTTTTTCCCTTCCTAGGGCCTCACCTCAGTCTATGAATATAAGAGGCTGATTTATAAGCACCAGTCCCATTCCCCAAAAGCACATCCCATCCAGGTAATGAAGTTCAAAGAATCCAGAAAATTGAAATGATACTAAAGTCCCTAAGCCCTCATCATTGAACTGCTGGTAATAAAATATGGGAAAGTATCCCTTTAAATGTATTTGTGTTAAGTCTTCTAATAAGTGCACACACTACAGACAAAAAGGGAAATTACCTACAATCTCTTTCTTTTGGATACAATTAGTTTACACTTTTATATACACGTTTCTAATGTATTTGTTTTATTGTCAAATTGTGGATTAAAAACTCACTAGTATCACATTAGAAAGATCTTTGTTGCTGTCGTTAAGTTCTATCTGAACTATGGTCTGCAGATGGAAATGGCCACCAGAGACACTCCACACTCGTTCAGTACCACGAACGCTCAAGGTGAAGGACAGCGAGTGTGAGGTGGTCTCACAGTGGTGCCACTGAGAAATACTCACAGCTGTAACCCAGGGACTTTTAATAGTCTGAAAACTGACAGAATTAAAAAAAAAAAAAAAACAAACAAAAAAAAAAAAAACAGTAAACAGTCAACACTATTTAACTCTAGATTTACCAAACATGACATAAGCTGGGAATTCTTTCCTCACATAAGCCATTTAATATCCCCTGCCACCGGAGTACCATGAAGCCTTAGGGTGGTCAATGGTGTTTTATACCCCTTGGAATCAGGACTGCCCCGGTAGAGCTGCCAGATCTGAACAGGTGGCAGAGAGCCAGGACAGCCCTGAAAGTTCAGCTATTAATAATTTCAGATATTAATAACTATGTTTTACTGTTTTCATACACATACTCTAACATGTGCCTCCTGACAAATACGCTATGAGAGACATGCATAAACTTGTGTATGTGGTGATGGGAATGGAATATAAGTGTGGGCCAAATGCTATATGGGCATACTTACACTAAGAACACTTGTTTATCTAAAACCCAAAAGTGACTGTATTTGACTACCCCAGAAAGTGTGATTGGTCAGGGCACCCTAGAAACAGACCAGAAGGTACAGCACTCACACTCAGACTCCACAGAGGAAATGGATAGGGTGCTATAAACAAGAAATCTCTGCTAAACCCAAAAGTACTGAACAGCACAATAGCAAGGGCAATGAGTAGAATTTCTTTTTTGTTTGGTTTTTTGTTTTGTTCTCTTTTATTGGATATTTTCTTTATTTACATTTCAAATGTTAACCCCTTTCCCGGTTCTCCCTCCCCAAAACCCCCTATTCCATCCCCCCTCCCTGTTTCTATGAGGGTGTTCCCCTACCCACCTACCCACTTCCACCTCGCCACCCTCAAATTCCCCTACACTGGGGCATCAAGCCTTCACAGGACCAAAGGCCTCTCCTCCCATTGATTCCCAACAAGGCCATCTTCTGCTACATATGTGGCTGGAGCCATGGGTCCCTCCATGTGTACTCTTTGGTTGGTGGTTTCGTCCCTGGAAGCTATGGGGGGTCTGGGTGGTGGATAATATGTTCTTCCTATGGGGTTGCAAACCTCTTCAGCTCCTTCAGTTGTTTCTCTAATTCCTCCATTGGGGACCCCATTGGGGACTCCATGCTCAGTCCAATGGTTGGCTGCGAGCATCTCCTCTGTATTTGTCAGGCTCTGGCAGAGCCTCTCAGGAGACAGATGTATCAGACTCCTGTCAGCATGCACTTCTTGGCATCCACAATAGTGTCTAGGTTTGGTGACTGTATATGGGATGGATCCCCAGGTGGGGCAGTCTCTAGATGGCCTTCCCTTCAGTCTCTGCTCCACACTTTGCCTCTGTATTTGATCTCATGAGTATTCTGTTTCCCTTTGTAAGAGGGACCAAAGCACTCACACTTTGGTCTTCCTTCTTCTTGAGCTTCATGTGGTCTGTGAATTATATTTTGGGTATTCTGAGCATTTGGGCTAATATCCACTTATCAGTGAGTGCATGCCATGTGTGTTCTTTTGTGATTGTGTTACCTCACTCAGGATATTTTCTAGCTCCATCCATTTGCCTAAGAATTTCATGAAGTCATTGTTTTTAATAGCTGAGTAGTACGCCATGTGTGTAAATGTACCACATTCTCTGTATCCAATATTTCTGAGCTGGGGTTCTTGAGAATCAGGATGAGATTCTAGCACAGATCAAACTGGCAACCAGGCTGGTAAGGCCCTCTCTCCTTGGTAGCCCCTGAGCAGTGAGGATGTTGGAGAACCCCAGTCTGCCAATGTGTCTGCTGAAGGACTGCCACCTACCAGTCCATCACCCTGCTGCCCTCAAGGGCAAGGACTATGCTTCAACAACTCCCTCCTCTTTGCTTAACCTGCTACTGTGTTCGAGGAGTATACATTAAACTGATGCTTTTGATCCATCTTTCACTCTAACAAGGTTCTGTCCCAGGGAGCTCATTATTGCTTAATTACAAAGATGCAATCACTAACTATTACCATCATCAGAGCTGCAATCTTACTTGCTTGACATCAGATGCTAATTTTGTATTATACCAAGTTAATTATTCCCCTCAGCCATATGTCAGACAGCCACCTGTGCTGGGCTACTTTTGTATCAGGAAATAAATTCCAACATTTTGTTATATAGCCCTTTAGAGGTTACAAGATATTTGAACATGTGATCTAATAAGGACCTCTGTCAACTTCATGATCTAGACTGTATCATCCATCAGGTGAGGAAACAGGAGTTAGATAATAGTGTGACTCACCATAAGTCATACTGATGAGTCACAAGGTAACTACTTCATCCCTGTAGGACTTTGTTTAGCTAAAATACAGAGTATTTAAATCATGATCTTAACATACCATATTGGGAGTGGGGCTAAATTTTTTCCATATAGAATCTTATTTAATCTTCTCAATAACACATTATTAGTACTATTTCCAATATACAGATAAAGAAATTGAAGTTCTAAGTTAATTTTTTTTTTTTTTTTTTTTTTTTTTGGTTTTTCGAGACAGGGTTTCTCTGTGTATCCCTGGTTGTCCTGGAACTCACTCTGAAGACCAGGCTGGTCTTGAACTCAGAAATCCGCCTGCTTCTGCTTCCCAAGTGCTGAGATTAAAGGCGTGCGCCACCACTGCCCGGCCTCTAAGTTAATTTGTTAAAAATCATAGAGCTGAGAGGTGGCTCTGTGGTTAACACGACTTCCTACTGGGGTGGCTGAACACAGAAGACAAAGGGCACACAATCTTGTCTCACTCTAGCTCCAGGGTATCCAATGCCCACTTCTGACCTATGCAGGCTTCTGCACCTAGATAAACACACACACACATACATATATACACACACACACATTTTTTTAATCTTAAAATCATACAGCTAATGAGTAAAAAGGGCACCTAAATTCAACCCAGTTCTTAGATGTGTGTGGTAGCGCACTCTGTTCCCAGCATTCTGGAGACTAGCCAGGAAGATAGTTGCAAGCTGGCCTACATAAGAAGTTCTAGGCCAACCAGACTATGCAGCCATAGCCTGTATCAAAACAAACAAACAAACCCTAGATATTTCTGGAAAGAAATGAAATTCAGGGGGCTGGAAAGCTAGCTCAGTGGTTAAGAGCACTGACTCCCTTTCCAAAGGTCCTGAATTCAATTCCCAGCAACCACATGGTAGTTCACAAGCATCTGTAATGGGATCAGATGCCCTCTTCTGGTGTGTCTGAAGAGAGTGACAGTGCATTCACATGCATAAAATAAATAAATCTAAAAAAAAAAAAAAAAAAAAGAAAAGAAATGAAATGAAATTCAGATTCTGTCTCATTCTTCAAATAAATTCTAGATAGATTTAAGGTTTCAATCCAAATAATGAAAATCATTTTATATATACATGAGACCTTATAATTAGACTCAATCACTAAAAATCAAAGCTGTAAAAATGAAAACTAACACAAGTAAGCAAGTTTGGGGAGCTCAAGAGATGAATTAAAGGTTAAGAGTGGCTGATGCTCTGCCAGAGGAGCCAAGTTTGGTTCCCAACATGCTAGTCAGCTGGCTCTAAGCCATCGGTAACTCCACCTTCAGGGGGTCCACTGCCTTCTTCTGGTCTCCTGGGGCACCTGTACACACATATGCATACCTAGACATAGACACAAGTACAAATTAAAATAAAATGAATCTATTCTTAAAGGAAGTACATTTTTTAAATGCCTGGATGACAAAAAAAAATAAATAAATGAAAAAGAAAGACTGGAACATCCATATGGTTTTGCCATTAAATGAACCACATGGTTATACCATCAAATGTACTTTTAGAGATCTATCACGCCTGTGCACTTATATCCATAAACAATGGCACATGTAGAAAGATATTTATTACAAAAAAATATTCTATTTCTGATAGTAGTTATATGAAAACTAAAAGTCCATCTGCACAGAAATGGTCATATGAAGCATGGCAACCAAACATTTAATGAACCACTTAGCCTGCTACATACATCTATCTGTAAAATTTCTTAAATAAAGTAAGGTGGAGAATGGAGACTAGCCAGGCAGTGATGGTCCACAGCTTTAGTCCCAGCACTCAGGAGGCAGAGGCAGGCAGATATCTGTGAGTTCAAGGCCAACCTGGTCTGCAGAATGAGTTCCAGGATAGCCAGGATGCACAGACAACTCTATCTCAAAAAAACAAAAAACGAAACAAAACAAATGAACAACAACAAAAAATGGAGAACAGCATATGAAAGTGGAATGGTAGATATAGTTCTATAAAATATTCTATAAAGTATTTTTGGATTGTTATCAAATAAACAATAATAGTTGACCTTGGACAGGCTGTGAGAGTTAGCTTTCTCTAGACAAGAATTATAACTTCCAACTCTCAAATTGTATCTTCTTCTATTCTATATAGTCTCTAAAACACAAGGAAAGCAAGACATTTTTCCTATTTCACTCAGAGATGATCCTTTAAAATATCTGCTTTGAAGGGAGGGGGAGGGGTGAAAAAATCTGAGAGGGAGATTGGGAGGAAACATTTGGAATGTAAATAAAATAATTACTTTAAAAACAAATCTGCTTTGAGGTGGAGTGCTTGCCTAGCATTCAGGAAGGCCCGGGTTCAACCTGTCATGGGAAATCTTGGTTATGAACTTGACAGTGTCAGGAATTGACTGAAATACACACTGTTGGGCACTCCTGTGAAGGATTTTCTTGATCAGATTATTGGAAGCAAGAAGATCTACTCTAAATTTGGATGGCATCTTTTGGTGGCAGCCAAGTCAAAAGGACATGAAATAACCTTTGCTTTTTGCCTGCTTGCTCTCACTCTCTAGAACCTACTTCTTCAGACTCCAACGTCCCTGAAGAGCAACAGCTCTCCAGGAACCCTCCAGGATTTCAGTGCTCAGATTACTGCTGAGACATCCAGCTAATGGATTAAGCAACTATCAGACTCTGCCTACTAGTTCAGCTAATGGTTGATTACCTAGATGGTTCAACTATTGTTGGATTACCTAGACTGAATCCTGTAAACCAATCTAATAAATCCCCTTGTGTGTGTGTGTGTGTGTGTGTGTGTGTGTGTGTGTGTGTGTGGTGGATAGATAGACAGATAGATAGATAGATAGATAGATAGATGGATGGATGGATGGATGGATGGATGGATGGACGGACGGGACGGGTGGGTGGGTGGGTGGGTGGGTGGACGGACGGACGGACGGACGGACAGACAGACAGATAGAATCCCAGCACCCACATAGTGTCTCACAACCATTCATTGTTCCAAGAGATCCAACACCATATTTTAGTTTCCAAGGTCACTGGACACATATAGTACTGTTCCTTTACAGAACCTAGACTAATATAGTCCCCATCACTGCATAATACTTGTGATCACAACACGTAAGAGGTAGAAGCAGAAATGTCAGAAGTTCAAGATCATCCTCAGCCAGTCAGCTGGAGATACACAAAACACTTTAACCAAGAATGAGGCAGAACGGGAAGATGGCTTGGCTTTCACCATGCCTGATGATCTCCAGGACCCACTAGACGTTAGAAGGAGAGGACAGACTCCACAAGTTGTCCTCTGGAATCCACATGCTGTACATACGCAAGCGTGTAACAAAAACTTTTGAAAGAACCTGAGAAGTGGTTTGGTAAGAATGCTCCTTGTGCAAGCTTGAGGACCTGAGTTCATATACCAACACACGTGCCAAAAGTCAGACCTGCCTGCCACATGTGCCTGAAACCCCAGCACTGTGTGGGAGAGATAGGGGTATTCCGGGGCTTACTGCCATCAGACTAGCTTCTGGTACAGTGAGAGACTGTTGAAAAGGAATAAGTTGGTTGCTCATGCCATCTCTCTCTAACCTCTACATGCCAAACATGAACATGAGAAAATAAACACACCCATGCCACATGCTTACACACAATAAATGTATACACCTTCATCTTGCTTCATCTGCCCTGCTTTATCCCTTCATGTCACTGAGCTATAGGGAAGAAATAAATATCCCACTGCACCTCTGAGCTGCTCTTTCCAACTCATGGGGTACATCACAGCTGTCTCTGTTAACCCAAGCTGAAGTATAGCAGTGTTGAGAAGATTTCAGGTCTTTAAGACTAACGTCTCTCAAAACTGAGTGTCTACTATATGAAAGGCAAAGCGAGGGTCAAACAATATTCTTGACATGGATAAAAGCAAAGCTCTCACATTTGTACAGTTTAGGAATTGATCTTGTTACACTCTGCAAGGGCATCTTCCCATGGAAACAGGAGGAGCCAGTCATTTCTCTCCACTTTCTACAGACAGTACTGGAAACCAAGGAGTGACTCTCCTCAGGCCAAGGGCAACTACTAAGGCTGGCTGAACTCGTGCCATGGATTTGAAGTGGGCCAGTAGAGTTCTAAAGCTGACCACTGAGTACGGGGCTGGGGCTGTAGCTCGGGAGACAGAGCACTTACCCTGCACACACCAAAGAAAACCTAGGATGATGATGATGGACACAGCTCTAATCCCAGGATTTAAGAGCTGAAGACAGAAGAATAAATAATTCAAAAGTTATCTCTCATACTCAATCTCAACTTTGAGGCCAGCATGGATTATATGGTGATCCTGTCTTTAAAAAAAAAAAAAAAAAGCCGGGCGGTGGTGGTGCACGCCTTTAATCCCAGCACTTGGGAGGCAGAGGCAGGCGGATTTCTGAGTTCGAGGCCAGCCTGGTCTACAGAGTGAGTTCCAGGACAGCCAGGGCTATACAGAGAAACCCTGTCTCGAAAAACCAAAAAAAAAAAAAAAAAAAAAAAAATTAGCCATAGGTAGTGATACACGCCTTTAATCCCAGCACTTGGGAGGCAGAAGCAGGCAGATTTCTGAGTTCAAGGTCAGCATGGTCTACAGAGTGAGTTCCAGGACAGCCAGGGCTACACAAAGAAACCCTGTCTCAAAAAACCAAAAAAAAAAAAAAAAAAAAAGAAAAAAAAAAGAAAAAGAAAAGAAAGCAGGCCTAAGATCTCCACAGCATATTTTTTTAAAATCAAGACAAAAATATCTTCTTCTTCACATACTGTATTTTATACTTTTATTTCTTAGAAATGGGAAGTAGATTTGAAATCAAACATGTATGAAAGATTAAAAATAATCCACAAAATTGCATTTGACAATGATTAAAACAAGCAAACCTCTGACTTGTCTCTCAGTGATCTTTCACCTGCACTGTGACAGGATGGAGGGATGCCATTTTCTACCAACAGGTGGTAAGTGGGGGCAGGGAGCATTGCTTAGAGAGCAGCCTCCTCCTGGTTAACTCAAGCAGAACTCATCCATTTCATACCATCTCGGGGCAGGTGCTTGACAGAGGCTTGCAGCACCTGCACATCCTGGCATTCTGTTTCCTGGGGAAGAGAACAGCCCTGCCGTTCATTAGTCCTCTCTAAGGCAGGAGCTTTGGTCTGCAAAAAAGGTTTGCAGAACAGATCTAAAAAAGGTCCTTGCAGACCCAACATGCTGTTTCTGGCATTCGTAAAGGCAAGTTCCCTCTGTTGCCCGCCATCCACAAAAGCACAACCCCCCCCCCCCACTGCCAAGTCTGGGGTTTGCCCCACAGTCCTCCAGTTTGTGTCTCCAACTCGAGGCCAAGGTCTAATACTTTGTCTGCTGACGCCTTCCCGTGCCTGGCTGACTGGACAGGAAGGGCTCATTATCAACCTCTTCAGTCTCCTCACCACCAATCCTCACCCCATCCTTCACACAGCTAATCCTACAATGCAGTCTGGCCATGCGCCCATAGGTCAGAGCTATCATCCAGAATGGATCCAAGCACTTGCCCTGATGTTTCTTCATCCCAGAGACCTACCACAGACATATCTCCTCCCTGCTGAAGACTGCCTTGTCAAATTGGACCCTCCTCTCAGCCATTCAGATTCACTTTCCATTGGATGCAGGAGCAGCTTTAAAAAGCAGTGCCTCCATGGTCTGGGAGACAAACAGATGAGGATAAAGCACTTGTCTCCCAAGAACAACTATCTGCCTAGCACTTAGATGCTTTACACACTGCCCACTTCATTCGTAGAACAGTCCTCTAGGGAAGGGTTTCTTAAACACCACCACTATCAATAAATTTTTATAGCTGCAATGAATAAAGAAAATATAATGCATGCACAATGCATGAGTTTTAGTCAGCCATAAAGAAGAATAAAATCTGTGACATTTGCAGGAAAATGAAGGGAACGGGAAATGATCAAGTTAAGCAAAATAAGTCAGACTCAGACAAATATTGCACGTTTTCTCTCATGTGGAGAACCTGCATCACACATGTATACATACACACCTGTGGCATGAAAGATTAAGGGGACTCTTTGCGATGAAGAAGGGAACTAATGGGGGTGGGGAACAACAGAAGATGAAAGAGGTGAATATGGTCAAATTAAGTATTCTAATAAGATATTATGAAACCCATCACTTCATGCAATATCCGTATGCAAACATTTTTCTATCATTGTAAGAGAGAGCCAGAGAAAGTGGAAGGAAGAGAGCACAGGTGCGCAGGGGCTGCAGCATGCGCACAGCTGAGAGGACAGCTTTTGAGAGCCATTCTTGCCTTCCACTGTTTTGAGTCAGGGCTTTCCCCTTGTTTCTGCTGTGTGCTACTTCAGATTATCTAGCTTGAGAGTTTGAGGGAATTTCCTATCTCCACCTACCAGCTTGCCACAGAACTGGAAGTAGAGATGTAAACCACATCCAGCTATTTACGTAGGTTCCAGGGAACAAAGTCAGGTTGTCAGGCGTGCCACGGTACTGTTTTTACCCACTGAGCCACCTCCTAGTACGGTAGAAATATAATTAAGATTTTCCATGTGTAGAGTAATTCTAGATTGCTAAGTGCTTTCTCATGTATCCCAGCAAATTCCTATGGAACAGATAGGGTACAAATTCCCCCCACACACACACACACACACACACAGAGAGAGAGAGAGAGAGAGAGAGAGAGAGGAGAGAGATTGCCAGAAGCCATATGTTACCTGAAGATTTTCTGTCAGAAATGTATCTTGAACACCCTCTCTGCTCCACCCTTGTCCCTCCTACACCACAGTGTCCAGGCCTCCAACAGCTCTACTGCTGTAGGCTACAATGGACTTCTAGCCTGGTTCACTACTACCTGTCTACCAAGGATTTTTGCTCCAAGAGCCTACTAATTCTCAGCCTTACAGACAGGTTGAGTTTAAATTCCATAGGTGAATATAACAGGACTCTTAGAGTCTGACTCACGTGTGCCTCTCTCCAATCGTCACAGAACCCAAGGCACCACCATAAAGGTTTGTCTCTTTTCTCCAAATAACCTCTGCCCTTTGGGCATTCATCCTTGAGTGTGTCCTTCCCCTCCTTGGCACAGCCTTCCTAATGCTGAAGAATTCCTTATCTTCGAAGATGAAACTCCAAAAAATGCACATGGGATATCTCCCTTCTCCACATTCCCCCAGCCCTCTGGAATGACAAAGTCCTGTCATCCAGTACACAATCAATATTATCCATATGTAAGTATCCATTTTCCTTAACCTCTGAGATTCTCACACTAGAATTCAAAGAGCATTACTAAAGAAATAAGCTAAAGCTGGCAGGACCTTTTCAGGAGTTCTAGACTATGTCAATAAGTCTAGTTAATCAAGAAGCCTAGCAACAATGCTGCAGGACACAGTCAAAGGACTAGGAGAAAGATATAGATGGGTAAAAATCACCAAGAGATGGAATCCAAAGAAAATCCTGAAATAAATACATACATACATACATACATTCTGGGAAGTTTACCTGGGAACAAGATGTCTAAGAAGCAAAGGCAGTTATATTATATATAACTGATATAATGGCCACTGGCATTTAACCTAGAGAATACAGGGGTGACATCCAAACATCAAATGAGGCATCAGGAGTATAGCTTTCTCCCATATCACGTCTTCAATATTCATCAAACGCTCTAACAAGGTCCATCCTCTGACCCTGCACAACTGCTTCTAGAAATGCTCTCAAAGAACCATTCCAAGATATGCGGAAGGATATACTGAGGAGAAAGTTCACTCCAGTATCACTCAGACTCGGCCCTCGAGACGGAGGGAAACGTGAAACTTCTGTCCTACAGGAAGATATACTTTCAGAGAACTGAATGATGTAACACATGTGATACTTAATATTGACAGGACCTAGAAGCAAAGCCTCTGGACACGTCTGTCAGGGAATATCTAGGTTACTTACTTAATGTGTGAAGACCCACCTTAACTACTCCCCCACATAAAAAGGAGAGCTGAGTACCTGCATTCATGGCTCTCTGTTTCCTGACTGCAGATGCCATATGACCACTGTCTCAAGCTCCTGCTGCCATGACGTCCCCTGCTATGATGGACTGTAGTCTTGAACCAAGAAGGGTATAGCCTTCCTTATCTTTAAGTTACTTCTGCCAGGGATTATAGCACAGCACCAAGACAAGTACTTAATACATTATAAAAGATATATCTGGGGGAAAAAACACATTTGTAAAATCTTTACCTCAGGGTGGTAAAAATTTTTTACATAGCTAAAGAGGAAAAATTATCAGGCTTGGAGGCCATGAAAGATAGAATTCCCCTTCATTTTGGATCTCACTTCCCATTTCCCTATTAACTCTAAAAAGGAGAATATCACATCTTTCCCCACTTAAGATTTAAATTATGATATGACAAGGTGAAGGTTTCAGGGCTTCTCTGAGGTCTGTTAAGGGAAGGCTGCTTACTTAGTCTGAAGTCTACCCCTGGCCCTTGATAAGACTCCTGACATTCTGATCTGCTCCAGAGATGAAAACATTACATACTATTGTCTCATTAAGAGTTAATCCAGCTAGGCTCGTCAATCACTTGCCCGGGAAAGCACTCCTTAGGAAAACTGATTCAGCTGATGACAAGCTAAGGAGAAGGGAGGAATAATTATCCTCTTCCTGAGACCTTTCCAGAGCACCCTCCTTCTGAGCAGCCTCTTCTACTCTCTCCCATACAGCAGTGCGTGAGGCTGCCTGCTTTCTAAGTTCTAACTCAAAAGGTGTAACTTCTTTCTGTTCTTCCTACTTTTGGATACTGGTCAAAGTCTTACTGTGTTTTCCCTGACACTCTGGGCTTTTCCTGCTTTTTTCGGAAGTCCCCCTTCCAATTCTGTCATGTAGGCATTCACCAACCTCCACAGCTGAGCAACTGGCATTCAGACCCAGACGCCAATCTCTCTCCTCTTCTCCATCTCCCTCCTCCTGGCAGCTGCTAGGATTCACCGCTTGCCAACTCTGTGGGTTTCTTTCTCCTCTCAAACTCTAATAAAACTTTTCTTGAGCTTTTTCCCCCCCAAGTCCATTTCTCAATTATTTTATTACCAGTATTAAAAATCCAGAAGGGAACCCTGATTTCCCTGGTAACATTAAGATTAGGAAGAAGTTATTTTCTTGATTATACATTTATATATCTTCCATGTTTTCTTCAAAAGATGACTCATTGAATAAACGAGACTGACTTAGAAACGATGGACATCCTTAAACTCTCATGGGGCTCAATGGTGGTAAAAGAAACGCAGGTGGGTGGGTAACAAGTACAGTGCTAGTGCCATTCACATTCAAATGACTCTCCAGAACACAGTGTAACCAAAGCCACGCCTCTCACACAGGGGATTCACTACTGGGAGTTCACTCTTGGTGGAAAACTGAACAAATGGGAAATGTTAACTGAAAACAACAACAACAAAAAAAAAAAAGTGAATTGCCTCTTAGCTAACAGAGTAAAGAACTGGAAGCAATACAAATGTCCAAGCAGGGTTAGTCCATATAGAACTCACACCACCGCCGGGCGGTGGTGGCGCACGCCTTTAATCCCAGCACTTGGGAGGCAGAGGCAGGAGGATTTCTGAGTTCGAGGCCAGCCTGGTCTACAGAATGAGTTCCAGGACAGCCAGGGCTACACAGAGAAAAAAAAAAAAAAACTCACACCAACTTATGCAAGGCAGCCATTAGAAATGCCAATCATGAAAACTATGTAGAAATATGAAATAATGTGAGCAATAAAAAATGAATGCACAGAGCTGCATTGTTAGGATTATGTGTGTGAACAAGGGACTTCTGAACGCTGTGTTGGAATATGGGATGCCAGGCATGTTATGTTTTAAAGTTCATCTTTTTGTAACACTACATACACGACATGTGTTTCCAATGTTAATTAAACAGGAAAATAAATTGACAATAGGAGTGCAATCACAGTCAGCATACGACATGTCCCTACATCTCTTTTTCCTCTTTGGTGGCACATGCCTTTAGTTCCAGCACTCTGGAAGTCAAAGGCTGATGAACTACTCTGTAAGTTTGAGACCAGCCTACTCTACTTACTCTACACAAAGAGCTCCAGGCCAGCCATGGTTACATAGTGAAGCTCAGACTCACAACAACTACAACAAAAAATCCTGCAGGGAGCTAGAGAGATAGCTCAGCAGTTAAAAATACATATTGGGGCTGGAGTTGTAGCCTAGTGGTTAAGAGCATGTGCTGTTCTTTTAGAGGACCCTGGTTCAGTTCCCATCACAACTGTAATTCCTATTTCAAGAGCCCCCATGCCCTCTTCTGGCCTCTGCAGGCACCAGGCACACATGTGTATATAGATATTCATGTAAGTAAACCACCAACACTCAATTAAATAAATAAAGTGAAAAATAAATTAAAACAGAAGAGGTTTATTTGCCCGGCTATGGTGGCACACACATTTAATCCCAGCACTGGGGAGGCAGAGGCAAGTGGATTTCTGTGAGTTCAAGGCCAGCCTGGTCTAGTTCCAGGATAGCCAGAGCTACACAGAGAAACCCTGTCTTGAAAACCAACCCCCCTACCCTGAAAAAAAAATAAAAAGCACATACTGTTCTTACAGAGGACATGACGGGGACCTGACTTGGTTCCCAGCACCCACATCAGGTGGCTAACAACTGCCTGTAACTCCAGCTCTAAAAGACCTGACGCCCTCTTCCGACCTCCAAGAACACTAGCACACACAGAGCATACACTCACAGAGACACACACATACACATAGGTAAAAATAAAATAATGCCAATCTTAAAAGTTATTATACAAAGTTATTTCAATTTTTAAAAATTAGGGAACTTAACACAAGACCTAAATGAAAACATCCTGTTGATTGTTTCAAGGTCTATAACGAGGTATCCTATAATATCTGTTTTTTTAAACAAAACAGTAAGTATGCCATTGTGACAAGACAGACTGAGCAATGTTTCTAACATTGCAGATGACGTCAGTGTCTATAAGCCAGGATGGCAGAAGCACTGTTACTAAAGCCAAAGTGGCTGGTGAGCAGATGGAATTTTATAAGACTCTGAAAGCAGAAAGATGGACATAGTAAACGCTCAAATCAGAAGAGGCTTGAAGGGAACAGATCCAACTGCTTGTTTGTCCAGAATACTTAACTTCCCCTGCTCTGACCTTCACCCAGGCCAAACTCCTTTTGTGTATGTGCATGTGTGTGCATGTGTGCTCACCTATGCCTGCATTTGTGGAGGTCAGAGGTTGAGTTCAGGTGTCTCCCTCTGTTTCCTCCCTGATTTTTTGAGACATAGAGTCTCACTAAACCTGAAGCTTGGTGTTTGTCTTGGCTAGCTGGCCAACACGTCCCCAAGATCTGCCTGCCTGGCCCCAACACCCCCCCAAAGTGAGAGTTACAGGAGCATAGCCCTCCACCCAGCTTTCTCAGATCCAAACTCGGGTCATCATTTTTGCACAACAAGCACCTTCTCCGGGCCCTGGTCCCTATGTTCCTTTACTTGAAAATAAGAATTGTAATGATAACTACTTGTAACCGTGCCTACTAAAGAGCCTGGCATCCAAGACATGCTCAGGAAATGTGTAGAACTGTGCTATTATTATTACTGCCAGACTTCCTAGCACATGCCAATTTCCTAGCAGGGGCTACAGAACCCAGCTCCGGCACAGCTCTCTGGTTTTGTTTCTTGCAGTGTTAATGTCACAGCTGTCACTGGGATGAAAAGCTCTAGTAAGCTCCTAGGGTGTAGGCTGAGGTGGGCTCATTCCACCACATATTTAATTGTCAGGGCATCTTCTGGTTGTTGGTTGCTGAGAAGGACCTCTGAAGTCCCCTCCTCCTGGAAGTTAGCCACTCCCTCTTTTGTGCTTCCTCTATGGTCTACAGCAGTGGTTATCAACTTGTGGGTAGTGACCCCTTTGAGGGTTGAATGGCCTAAGCAAGAATTCAGATCGCCAGTCAGAGGGGGTTCTGGTGGCCCCTCTGCTTGGTCTAGGGGTCAAGATGAAATTTCTAATAAGAAGAGAAAAGCAAAAAAAAAAAAAAATTAATTAATTAAAAAAAAGAAGAGAAAAGCACACAAAGATTGGAAATTTAGCTACTACAAAGGTCCTACAGTGACAGTCAGTTTGGCATGTTGAAAAAAAAAAAAAAAAAAAAAACCAAACAAATAAAAAAACAAAGATAGGACACTGGAGCTGAGGATGTAATGAAGAAACAGAGGCTGAACAGTAGGACAAATGGTGTTACATTTATCTTAGAAGGCCAGGGCAAGGACTTGGAACTTCATTCCATTCCAAGTACAATAGAAAACCATCAGAGGCAATGGTTAAGAAAGATGACACATCCCAGGAGGTGGTGGCACACATCTTTGATCCTAGCACTTGGCAGGCAGAGCCAGGCAGATCTCTGAGTTCAAGGCCAGCCTGCTCTACAAAGTGAGTTCTAGGACAACCAGTGCTACATAAAGGAAGGAAGGAATGAAGGAGGGAAGGAAGGAAGGAAGGAAGGAAGGAAGGAAGGAAGGAAGGAAGGAAGGAAGAAGGAAGAAGGAAGGACAAGAAAAAAGACAATACGGGAGAAATAGTTCAGTAATTAAGAATACTTGCTGTTCTTGCAGAGGACCCAGGCTCAGTTCACAGCACCTATGTGACAGCTCACATATGTTTGTAACTCCACTTCCAGGGGAATCTAATGACCTCATCTGTTCTCTGCAAGCATCAGACACATACAGTGGTCCACATATATACATATGCAAGCAAACACTCACACACACAGGGTAGAATAAATAAAATAGTTTTTAAAAAAACAAAGGTGACATAAACAGATTAACATTTAATATTTTGATTGTTTATTTGTATGTGTACATGATTATGTGCCTGCATGTATGTAGGTGCATGTGTGTGCAGGTGCCTGCAGAGGACAGAAAACGGCATCTGATTCCCTGGAGCTGGAGTTACAGGTGATTGTGAGCCACTTGATGTGGGTGCTGGGAACTGAATTCTAGTCCTCTGCAAGACCAGCCAGTATTCTTTTTCTGTTTGTTTGTTTGTTTGTTTGTTTGTTTGTTTGTTTTCGAGGCAGGGTTCCTCCAGGTAGCCCTAGCTGTCCTGGAACTTGCTCTGTAGATCAGGGTGGCCTCAAACTCACAGAAATTCACCTGCCTCTGCATCCTAAGTGCCAGGATTAAAGGCACAGTACACCACCACCACTTGGCCTACAGCCAGTACTCTTAAAGACTGAGTCAGCCCAGATTAACATTTTAAAAAGATTTCCCAGGTCTGACAGGAGAGGGTGTTGTGCTACACGTACAAGTATAAAAACTAAGAAAAGTTAGGAGGCTACTCAGCCTAGCTGAAAGATAATGTGGTCTGGACGACAAGAAGGGATACATTGAGGATTTTAAAGACTAGATAAGATTTGCTGGAAGACTGGATGAAAGCTTGAAAGGTAAGAGCCGGATACTTGGGCTTGAGTGTGTGGAGGGAGTTAAGTGTAACTGCTTACTGAAGTGAGAAGCCTGGAACTCTCAAGTGGAGGCAGGGTTAAAGAGTCCCCTGTTCCAGATAGGCTTTGAGGCAGAAGGCCATCAGCAAAAGGTGGGTGTTTGGTATGTAAGTGACTGGTTAGGAGAGGACAACTGTGAACATGAGGCAGAAAAGTGAGGGGAAGGTTCAGAAGGGGGAGGGAGTGGGGCGCTCAGGATGCACACTCGAAAATCCTTAGACACACAGAATGAGGCCCAGAAAGTAAAGTGGCCAAAACCGCAGTGATTCAGTCTTGTCAAAGCTGTTGAGAGGGCTGGGAAGGTGGCTGCATCAGTGAAATAAATGCTTGACAGGAAACATCTGGGCCTGAGCCTGACTCTAAGAACATAAGCCAGGCATGGTGACACATGCTTACAATCGCAACACTAGAGAAGGAAAGAGGGGCAGAGGCCAGATCAGCAGACTCAGAGAGCTCCCGACCAATAAGGGACTCTCTCACAAACTAAGGGACTGGAAAGATGACTCAGCAATTAAGAGCACTTTCTGTTCTTGCAGAGGACCCACTTCGATTCCCAGCACCTACACGGTAGCTTCACAACTGACTATCCCACATGTTGTGCACATAAAGTAATATGTATGTACACACACATACATGTATATAAATAAAAATAAAAGGACACGATTAAGGAAGACACTGATGTTAACCCAGACTTCTACAGACATGTGTGCATATCTACACACACACACACATTCATACATACACAAACAGAGCACAAAATAAACCAATCAAAAAATACAAACATTGGCTGGAGAGATGGCTCAGTGTTTAAGAGCACTCACTGCTCTTTCAGAGGTCCTGAGTTCAATTCCCAGCAACCACATGGTGGCTCACAACCATCTGTAATGAGATCCAATGCCCTCTTCTGGTGTGCATGAAGACAGCTACAGTGTACTTGTATGCTGTATACATAACATACTTGTATACATAAAGTAAATAAGTAAATAAATACAAACATACCTAAAAGAAATGGCCTTAGATTTGCCATGAAGACTGCTGGGTAATAGAAACAAGGAATTTCTGGTCAAAGAGTAAGAGATGAGCAGAGTGAGCATGGAGCAAAGCCAAACTGTGGACAACTTAGAAATTTATATCAGAAGTGAGCCGTAGAAAGGCAGAGCTGGGTGTGGCCAGGGCTATAACATCATTAGGTTCTTAATTAAGAAAAGAATTTACTTTGGAAAGTTTAAGAGAGATAAAATTAGAAAAGTTCTTAGGAACTCCCAGGAGTTGACTTATTCTTGGTTGAGAAATACTGGGGCATGCTTATTTGGTACTAAGAATTTTCTACATCAGAGAAAATTAGCAAGAGTGGAAAGGAGAAAAATAGCTACAAATTGCAAAGGCCTAATAGTAAAACTTAAAAGTCAGTAATGTCTTTAAGGTTTCGTTTTTTGTTTTTGGTTTTTTTTTTTTTTTTTTTTTTTTGGTTTTTCAAGACAGGGTTTCTTGGTGTAGTCCTGGCTGTCCTGGAACTCACTCTGTAGACCAGGCTGGCCTCGAACTCAGAAATCCTCCTGCCTCTGCCTCCCAAGTGCTGGGATTAAAGGTGTGTGCCACCACTGCCCGGCTGTCTTTAAGGTTTAAATAAACAAAAATCCTAAAGTAAACTGGTACAGAAGAGCCGGGTCTGCTCTGATCCCCAGCGAACCCTCTTGCAGCCACACCATAGACTTTAGTATACACAGTGGGCTCTTGGGAAAGATCCCAAGCTCAGGCTCTGAAGATAACCGCAACAAAGCAGGAGTCTTCAGCAAGACTGAGCGAGCCAATGAAAACACACATCCCCCTTCTTGCATCTCTGTGAGCAGGCTCTAGTCTTCACTACAGACTTCTATGACTGAATTTGTTTTCAAATGTCATTGATGTTTGCAATATGTCATGGGTTTAACTAACTGTGGGACCCTCAGAAGTTGTTGCTACTTTATGTTCAGAGTAGGGCTGAGAGATGATAGACAGAAAAATCACATTTCAATGTCAGTACGAAAACTGAGAGATTAATTCTCCAGTGCTTAAGAAAGCATCAGAAAGGCTTTTTAATGCCAGTGTACATTGAACAAGACTAAGATGGAAATGAAAGCACATGATAGTTTGGATTTTTCTTTGTTAACTATCTTAGGTTGCAAGTGGCCTCATGTTCTAGGAAGTCGTGTTTCATAGGCAGCTCTTCTCATACCTGACCTGCTTGTCACATGGCAACATAAGGCCACGCTGCCTAGGCACACCACTCTCTAGCTCACCACTGTCTGTTCCTGGTTATTCCTGCTTTCAGGGCAACGACGAGTCATCTCCCCCAGAGTCCTCCTGACTTCTCCTCTGAAACTTCATAAGACCAGGTCATATGAACCACACACCTTTAGCTCTTGATCATATCAAATCTTTATTTTAATAATTTATTTAATTTTATGTACATTGGTGTTTTACTTACATATGTCTGTGTGAAGGTGTCAGATCTTGGAATTACAGACTGCCATGTGTGTGCTTGGAATTGAACCTGGCTCCTCTGGAACAGCAATCAGTACTCTTAACTTTGGAACCATCTCTCCATCCCCATCAAATCTTAAACTACTCTCTTATTCAAGCATCAGAATGGAAAGAAGAGTGCTTTAGAAAATCTAAGATACTTATAGGCCACCATCAGCAGAAGAGGTGGCCTAGCAGTAGATTCAGATGGATTGGGGCTGGAATTTCAACTCCGTCCCTCTTACTAGCAGGAGGGTCCTGAGAAAGTTACTCTCCAAAGCTTGGCTCTTCAATCTAGAAGGTACAAATAGTATTACCTACCCCAAGGCCTCCTGTGGGCATTTAGTGAGGTGCTTTGGTAAAACACCCACCATGGTACCTGGCACATAGAAGTGCTCCATAAATATTAATTCCTTGGCTCTGATGACTTTGTAAATGCCATCTTCTCCAATAAGAAACTCAGGAAGATAGGTCACATTCTATATATTGTATTAGACTGTCCATAGTCCCAAGCACATAGTTCAATATATTTATAGGCCCTTAACTAAGCAGTTTGTAATCTGATCTCAAATAAGAATGACAGTTACAGATTTGCCCCATATCAAACCAGGAAATGCTGGTACCATGTAACTATAAAGCAAACCTGCTATATTCCTTTCCAAGAATTCTGATTAAAAGTCTGCTTTGCTAACTTCCATTTAGAAAACAGGGTTTTACCCTGGAGATGGGGCACATGCCTTTAATCTGAGCACTTGCAAGGCAGAGGCAGGCAGATCTCTGTGAGTTCAAGGCCAGCCTGGTCTACATAAATAAGACTCTAAGCCCTGCCCAACATGCCCTAAAACACAGGGCTTTTGCTTTTTACTGAGGTGTCTGTTGTTGTTGTTGTTTCTCTCTGTATTTTTGCATTTTTATAAGTATGCTTATTTTATAACTTTAAAATAAGACAGGAAAACTTACCAAAATCAGAAGTGAAATTTAGACTATTACAAAGATTTCTTCCATTTAGCTACACATATATTTTTTTAATTAACTATGTGAAAACATCCCCCACCTGGATATGATGCATATCTATAATGAGAACACTGAAAAGGCTGAGGAGGGAAAATGGATGCAATTTGACCATAGTCTCATATACATAGCAAGTCTTAGACTCTCTTGGGCTGTACAGGGAGACTCTGTCTCAAATTTAAATTTTGAAATTTTCTTCCTTTCCTATCCCTTTGTCCCTCCCTTCCTCCCTTTCTTCCTTGCATCCTTCCTTCCATCATTCGATTAAACCCAGAGTCTTATACATGCTCAATAAGAACTCTATTACTGGTTTACACTTCCAGCCCTGAAATTTCTTTTTTCTTTTCTTTTCTTTTTTTTTTTTTTTTTTTTTGATTTTCAAGATAGAGTTTCTCTGTATAGCCTTGGCTGTGTCCCACACACACATTGATCCCGAATCTTCACTGGGAGTCTGCCTGCTGCCTATCTATATGCCTAAGGAATAAGGGTCTTGAGCTCTCAAGTTCCCTTGGGCTCTAATCCAAGCCCATCCCCACCAGTGTCCTCTGGACTTGGAGATGGCTCTCAAAAGTATCCAGTGCAGTGGAAAAAGGCAATCTACCATGACTGAGGAATATGTGATTTCCCAGAAGGTAGGGGCAGTGCAATGCAAGGAGCAAAGGGCGGAGCATCTCTGGGGGCAGACAGGAAAGCCTTGGAGGGAGAGGCATTGAACTCAACCAAAAAAAGATTGACTAGAGTAGAAGAGCTGGTTCCCCAGTTGTGCTTCTCCTGAGCTGCAAAGTAAAGCCAGTTACCTACTAGTCTCCCCGCCAATTCTGAAGAACACTGAAACTGCTCAGCCAGCACTCCAAGTGGGCCCCACTGGCAGCACCCTGTACCTTTCCTCCTGAGAGAGATTTCTAACGTTTGTGAGAACATGCTTTAAGAGATAACATGCTGTTATCCTTTAATGGTTACACAGTTTTCATTTTGAATAGGACCTCACACAAATAAACGACCCTAACATTGGAGTTTTTGAGAATGCATTCAGCAATTTCCAAAACTCTCCTGATGTTTTGTCCAAAGGAAAAAAGCACAAAAACACACTAAGTCTGTCAATGTGGAACAAATTATGCCCTTCTCTATAGGATAGTGGAGTGATGACATCAACCTTTCTATTAGAAGGAAGATGATTGCCTGTTTGACCAAGTTCAGCACATCCCTGTTAGGACATTTACATTCATGAAATTACCCTTTCCCCTCCCTCTTCTCCAACCTGCTGACTGAGTTAAAAAAATAAAATCAGACTTGGACAGAGAGAAAATGGTGTTTCATAACAAGCCCACAAAGCACATTTTGCTGTTTAATATTTAGCACATAAGAAGGAAAGGCCCCATTGTACACTGGCCTGTTCCACCCTGCAAGCACAATGCTGAATTATCCAGTTAAGAAATGTGTGCAGGAAATGAGGCACTGCAGTCACAACGCAGAGAAGAATGATATCAAATCTCCCTCCATAGGCCAACAGAGCAGACTGCAGGGCGGCAAGCAAAGGCCAGGCAGGCAAGTCCCTAAATGGGCTCTGAGCATCAAAGGCCAAGGAGGCAGAAAAGCAGGGACTCCTCACTGTGCTGCAAGAGAGGTATGTGAACCCAAGAAGACTCCCCAGTGTCCTGAAGAGCTCAGAAAGCCTCCCAGGCAAATAAGTCCCAATGGGAATAAATAAAATCGGGCCGGAGAGTCGAATAGTATACATTGAGGCAAGATTGAAAAGGAAAAATGAGGAGCCAAGTTGGCTCACAGAACTGTGTCTAATTTTGCATATTCCCCAAACTACATTAAAACTCTGTAAAGTGTTCTTTTTCTCCCCTCTACTAACAAAATCTTGCAAGTACAGACACAGATGAGAGAAGATGGTGTCATATCTGGGGAGGTTGGGAAGAGATGAGCTGAGGAAATCTGAATCCTGAGACGACTGAGACGTTTGCAGGAAAAGTCAAGAGTCAGCTGTTTAAATACCCAAATCCTCACGATGGACAGGACTCAGGTCCTTCTCCTCCCAGTCAGTAGCTTGAATGCCAAGATTAAGTCCATAGAAGAAAGCTGCTCAAGGACATCCTCTCCAGCTTCCTCCTCACTGACCAAACTCTGGAGGCCTAGTCACTGGGGCGCATCTATACAAATGTCTAGCATTTGCTCCAAATGACTCTGGGGAAACAGGAGTCAAGGCTAGAGAGGCAAAAAAGATATCCATAACTGGCAATGGAAGCACCTGAGCAAAGAGAATGCTGTTCCTCTTCTCTACTTTTGACATCATCAGGATTTCCCACAATAGGAAGGCAGCATGTCTCAGCCGGGGAGTCCCCAGAGAGAAAGGGTAGGAAGCACACCACTAGAGCTACCTAAGGTACAACGGTTAGCATCCCCCACCCCCCACCCCACTCCTCCTCTTGTCTATCTGCACACTGTCAGGTACAATCTCACTCTGCAAACAAAATAGAAGCAGGCAAGGAAAATCTGAAGAAACTGACATCAGGTGTCCTCAGAAAGAACTCACAGCGATCTCCCTGCAGTTAGACCAGAGCTAGTAATCAGTATCCTATGTTTGGACTTTCTTGACCACATGTTTAAATAGGTTTATTGAAATAGAATTCACGTACCACACAATTGATCTTTTTAAACATATGATTCAACATTTTAAAAGTGTATTACAATCAATCTTAGAACACTTTTCTCTCCCTCTAAGAAACCCTATCCCCATTTGCAGTCACTTTGCATTCTCCAGCCTCCAGTTCTGGGCAGTTACTAATCTGTCTGCAGTCTCCATCAGTTTGTCTAATCTAGTCATTTCTTAGAAATGACATCATATTCTAAGAGGTTTTTACTGAGAGGTTTCTTTCACTTACTATAATGTCAAAATCTTGATACTCCCATGTCCCCAGCCCCCTACACACACACACACACACACACACACACACATTTATTCCAGATCAACAAAGCCAAGGAGTCACATTTCAACATTTCAGAGTAACTTCTTAGGAACTTGGGAAAAAAATAGTAGGTACTACATGGAAAACAAGGAAAGACACCTCTAATATTTCTCATTAAAATAATTAAATAAGTCAGGTAGTGGTGGTGCAAGCTTTCCCAACACTTAGGAGGTAAAAACAGGCAGATCTCTGTGAGTTCGAGGTTAGCCTAGTCTACATAGCTAGTTTCAAGGCAGCTAGAGCTACACAGAGAAACCCTATCTCAAAAACCTATAATAATAATAGTAATAATAATAATAATAATAATAATGGCTTAGAGATGGCTTAGGAGCTAAGAGTGCTTGCTGCTCTTACAGAGGACCTGAGTTTGATTCTCACTATGCAGACAGTGGCTCATAGCTATCTATAAGTTTAGTTCTGAGGGATTCAATGCCCTCTTCTGGCACACACAGTCACACACAGGTGCACATACATGCATACAAAACACTCATACACAAGAAAAATTTAAAAACCTTGCAGTCATGAAATAAACAAGACATTTTAAGAGAAAATACTGTGAGAATAAAGAGTCCTTAGAAAGTGTCAACAAGATCGCAGAAAATTTTTAAACTCAATAAAAAGTTTAGAAAATAAACATGATGAAATGCATAAAATAAAACCAAAAGAAAGATGTGGAAGATAGGAAAGGGAAGCTATGAACATTCTAGTGACTGGTCCACTAGGCCTGAAGTTGAAGAAAATAAACTCCCCAGAAAGAGAAAGAAAAAAATGAAAGAAATAACATAACAATGTAATTCAACAAAACGTCAAAGAACCAAAGGGTTCTGACTGTCATACTGAAATGATTCAGTTCACCAACCACTGGAAAGATTTTATGAAATTTCAGAAAACAACAGATGAAGAGTCCTTCCATAAGCTGTCATTCATGGAAAAAGCAAATAGGTTCCATGCAATGAATGAGAAGCCAGAACCCTTCTGACCTCTTTCTCCACAGCAGCAAGATGACGATGGAGCAATACCTTTAAAAGGCAAAAGAAAATGACTTCCAACAGTCTTCAATGTCTAGGTGTGACGGCTCATCCTCACTGTCAAGCGACTGTGTTGAGAATCACCATGGAAACACACTTCTGGGATGTCTATAAGGGTGTTTCCAGAAAGGTTTAACTGAAGACAAAAGACCCACCCCGAATGTGAGCAACACCATCTAGTGAGCTATGATCCCAGATGGAATAGAAAGAAAGCTAACAGAATGCCAGCATTTGTTTTCCTCGGCTTCCTGACCGCTGACATGGTACGCTCAGTCAGCTGCCCGAGGCTCCTTTCACTGTGACTTCGCTGCAGTGAGAAATTGTACCCTCCAATGGTGAGCCACAATAAATCCTTCCTACCTTTAGTTACCTTTGTTGGGTATTTTATCACAGCAACTGGAGAAGTAAGTAATGTGCTAGGCAAAAGATAAATCAAGTCTAAAAGCACTTTCAAGTACAAGGGATTACAGGAATTCATACTCCATTCACTTTCTTAAAAGATTCTCCCAGAGGATGTCCTTCATCAAGTGATAGACAAGAAACAGGTTTCCAGGGCAGGAGGCCCCAGTGTGACTACCACACACAGAAGCCAATCTGGTTGGAAAGCATTTGTCATATAGGCATGTTGAAGACAGTCACTACCAGCCACTCCACTGGCAGTAAGTCCTTTCTTGTGTCATGGTTCTGTTTTATAAGTCTGATTACTAAATTTCAAATACAAAAGGAGACCCTTCTTACACCCATTATCCATACTCAACAACTGTCAAGTATTTGGCATACTAACTTAATCTATCAGATTTACCTTTGTTTAAACATTCTTTAATTCCACTTCACAGCACTTTATCTAATATCACCTCTCCTTCAAAATACTATTATCACTCCTAAAAATACCAGTAACTCATATTTATCACCTAGTAATCCGTGATAAAATTTCCCCAAATTTCTTTTTTAAATGCCTTCTTAAAAATTGAAGTATATGTTATGAGCTGAAGTGTATTGCAATCCCTCCAAATTCATTACTGAAGCACTAACCTACTCCCAAACATCAGAATGTAGCTATAATTCGGGTCAGTGCTTTTAAAGAAGTAAGGAAGTTAAAGTAGCCTCAATCTGATTGGTATCTTTACAGGAGAGGTGACTAGGACATAGAAACAGGGCCATTCCAGAAGGATATAGCAAAAAAAAAAAAAAAAAAAAAGGCTTCGGAGGAAACTAATATTCAAGCATCTTCACACTGGTCTCCTACTTTCAGAATTGAGAGAAAAGGTTTTGTTTAGGCTGCCCAAGCCTGTAGTGTTTTGTTATGGCAGTCCCAGCAAATGAATTCATACTCTATCCCAAACCAAAGCAAGATTCACATACTTCTGTCAGTTATATTTTTTCTTTTAGACGGATTCTCACTGTTCTACCACAGAACTCCTCAGCTCAAGCAGTCTTTCTGCCTCAGCCTCCTGAGTACCTGGAGCTACAGATGTGCACTACTGAGTCCAGCTCTGGTTATAATTCTTAAGTCATTACTCTTTTTTTTTTTTTTAAATGTCATTAACTTGTTTCAGAAGCCAAGCCAGTTGTCCAACACAATGTCCTACATTCTAAATTTATGTGTTTGCTTGCTCAACCTGTCTTCTTTCCCCTTGTCTCCAGTAAATCTAAGCCCTGATGCTTGATTTTAGGGTTCCACTGTGAGGTAAAGACAGTTGCTAGGTACTACTATACTACTGTGTACTTTCCTTAATCTGACAAAGAATGCAAGAATGCATGTTGGGGAGCAGATTGCTTTCCGCTCTTGACTTGAGAGATAGCTGTGCACCTTCTCCTTGGTGCCTGTTGGAGTTTAGGGATGGCACTCACTTTTGGAGGAAGGCCAGGGAAACTAGAAATGACAGAACAATGAGGTCCACTCTGTGACCACGTTGTAACCCTCAGACACCCCAGCAGTGCACAATCTGATATCCCTCACACTTATTCTCCATGTTTCCCACTTTCTTCTCAGAACCTCCCATAAGCTCCTGGAGCTAAGAACCAGACTGACCAGGGTTTACACCCATTAGGTTTGTGCTTGCTTCTGTTTAAAAAAAAAAACAATAAACAATAAAACACAACAGCATATTTTAAGTAATACAAACATGTCTGGTTAAGCCACCAAGAAAAGGAAAGGAATGATGACCACAAAGTCAGGATAGTCACTGTTTCTGGGGAGGAGAGAACAAACACTATTTCTAGGGAATCAACAATTTCCATCTAATTAACTGAACGATAAATACATCATTTTCATTTTAATCTTATTGCCTAAGAGCATTTCTTAGTCTGTGTTACATTTCAGGTTAACTTGGTTTTCTTGTGAGCCATCCACTGAAGCTAAAACACAGGGTTTACAGATAAAGTTACAATGAGAAAGCCTAGAAATGGAGTTTACGAGAAGGCAGATGAGCCCCTCAGGGATGCTCTTTTGGGGATATCATTGGGGGATATTTATCCCCAAGATCAATTAAGATGGCTTTCTAGAAATCTATCCATCAAGAATGATTAAAGAAAAATCCTAGCCGTCTAGCAGTGGTGCACTGTCGCCTGAGTGCAGTTGTCTGTCCCGAGTTCGATTCCGCTGTCCTTCAGCGGGGGAGGGGGGGAGCTATCATTTAATCCCAGCACTTGGGAGGCAGAGGCAGGCGGATTTCTGAGTTCGAGGCCAGCCTGGTCTACAGAGTGAGTTCCAGGACAGTCAGGGCTACACAGAAAAACCCTGTCTCAAAAAAACCTAAAAAAAAAGAAAAGAAAAGAAAAATCCTTTCCTTCCACTAAGTTACCTAGTGATGAACTATCTGACATCTTAAACTTCTCCCTGGGAAACCCAATAATATGGCTTCATATATTTTTCCAGTAAGAAGACTTCCAGCTTGCCCCAGGGTATTCATTTGCCTCAAATTCATAAATGGCATAAAGCTGAGAGGGAGGGCGAACAAATGCTTCAGACGACAGAACTGAGATACAGCCTGGAGAGCCGGAGTGACAGGTCAAGTCTAGCTGGTGGTTGAGAATATAGGATTTGCCAAGAGCTTTACATAATTTGTGTCCTCTAATCCTCAGAAGCATACTACCAAGTCCAGGCTGGGACTGTAACTGTTACAAGGTCACAGTTAACCGCAAGTTAGCCGCAGAATCACAGGTCACCTAGCTTCCCAGGTATAGGGTTCACTCCCAAGTGAGATGCTCTCAGTACCCAGAAATTAACATTTAAAAAAGCCTGGTACCTCAGAACTGGCCCAAACCCTGACCCAGACCCCTTTGGGCACACACAAAGGTATTGACACCTTCAAAGAAATATCAGGTCAAACTGATTCCATTAGCATTATTGGAGACCTCTGTTTGCCCTCGAGAGCTAGTTGCAACCCACCCATCCCCAGCTTGGCCATGTCTGCTGTCTTGTATGTATTTTGGACTCAGCAAACTCAAGCTTTACAGTTTAAGGGTCCCCCTCCACAAAGACCCCTGAGCAAACCCCTCTGTCAGGCTGTCTCCCACCTTTTATTCTCTCCTCCTCGGGGCCACTGGCATTTGATGGGGGTGAAGCTGAGAGAACAGCACGCACAGCTACAGCACAGTCATATCCAATGGAGCAATCTCCAAAGACAGCCCAAGAATTTTAATGAAAACCAGAAAACCCCTGGCTGCAAGGCAGGACTGCAGTCCAAGCCCAAATGCCCCTCCTTCTGCAGCTAAGAATCCCTGAGCCAGCTTCCTCCCGGAGTGCAGAGAAAAAAAAGAAAAATCCGTTCTGCATTCAGTACTGCCTTTCACAGCAGCTGCTTTCTGGGATTATTTAGGTTAGAGCAAGGTACACGCTGACTGCAACAGGACCCAGGACCCTGCAGAGCACAGGGTGTGGCTGCAGCAGATCTGTGCCAACAGATTATGAAACAGTCATTTTTCTTCTCTTTAAAGGCGCCTCTTTCCTTCTGCCAAAGCTGCCTGCCTGCCCACAGCTGCATACAAAGCAAGTGGAGAATCTTAACAAGCTTAAAGGGAAGGGACCAGATTTCACAAACTTGCGAAGCAGAGGGAAAGGAAGTGTGCATCGGAAGCACTTAGCGCCGGCAGCGATGCTGATCTCAGGCTTGCATCCATCTCTGTGTGGATGGGAACTGTGAATTTCATGGGATGGAAAAGAACACCAATTCAGGGAGGTTGAGTAACTTCTTAGGGGTACCAAGACCAGAGTTTAGTACAGTTAAGCACATTGCAAATACAAACTACAGGGCTTGGGATGTAGCCTCTGCTTAGTAGACTGCTTACCTAGGATGCCTGAAACCCTAGGTTGATCCTTAACACCACATAACCCAGGCATGGTGACAAATGCCTGTAATCCTAGAACTTGGGGAGAGGTAAGAAAGCTGTGGTTCAAGGTGAATTTGAGGTCAGCCTATACATGAGTCCCAGGAGACGGAGAGAATGACCACAAACTAAAGCCTGAATGTTGGCTCACACCTGCAGTCTCAACATTGGAAAGCTGGGGAAGGAAGACTGCTGTGAGCCTGATTCAATACCAGACAGAGCCACCGAGTGAGCCCCCATTTCAAAACAAAACAAAATCATGTGTCTGTGAGGCCATAGGTTTAATCCTCAGTGCCAGGGTGGGAAAAATCAAACTAAACACCCTGGACTGCCTCCCCTAATAAAAAGAAGATAGAGAAGAGAATGTTCACTAGCTGCACACTGGCTATGTGCCTGGGACCAAGCTAAGCTTTTTGATGACATTCTATCGTGTAATCGTCAGAACAATTAAATAGGATAGGAGTCACTTTTATTTTACTGAGAACAAAAAACTATGGCTTTGCTGTTAACTGGCATCTGGATTTTAACCCTAGGCTATCTAATTCCCACCTTAAAGACCCCTGCAGCCCAAGGAGGAAACAGCTTAGGCCATGATGCCAAGCAAGCAAGTCTCACAGAGTTTGCTTGCTCCTTCCCAATATAGTCTAAACTTACCTTCAGTCCCCTCTGGTACCCAGCAGCAGAATTATAGAACCAGTGACCCCGCAAAGTCTGATCACTAAATCTCTTCCTTCTCAAGCACATGGGCCCTGCTGACTCTGCATGTGGGGAAGAGGAGGCTGCCACCATTAGCCAGAGACCCCCATGTGTGAGTGACAGGCAGCTCCTTCCTGTACACCACCTCATCAATCCACACAACCTTACATCAGCCTCCACCCAACTGCACACAGGCTCATTTCGTATTCTTAACAGGAGACCATGTGCCTCTACCTAGAGCAACTGTGATTTCCCAAAGGAAGAGACTGTCTAGACAGAGCATCCCAATCCATCTTGACAAGACAGGAGCTGTGTGTCACCAGGGTTGCTCACATAGCTCTCAGGGACTGTGTTCTGTTCTCCAATGAAAGCTCTGTGCTTGACACACCTACGTGGTCATACTGAGCCCCACCCAGTCCAACAGTTCATACACTGAGTCAGAAGTGTCTTCTAAGCCAGGCAAGTGTCTCTTGAGAAGGGCATACCACAGGAACATGATGCCTCACTTATGGGCCGTGCGCACGCAGGGACAACACCCAGTTTCATGAAGCAGGCATGAAAGAACTCTTCCATGAACAATGAGGCTTCACGGTGGCTCTAGGCAGACTAAGTACACATATGCCAGGAAGCTGTGTCTTAACCTGGAGAATATTCTATGAGGCAGACAGGATTGTTAATGGGCAGAGGCAGCAAGGAAGCTCAGAAAGATAATATAATTTGCCTAAAGTCACACAGGAAGGGTTAAAGCTCATATTCTAATCTCACTTATTGGTGTTGGTTTGTTTGTTTTTAGTCTGTTTATTTGATTAGTGTTTGTTGTCTCTGGTTTTTGTTTTGTTTTTTGGTTTGGGGGGTTTTTTCCCTGGGGGGGGGTGTGCTTTGTTTGCCATAGAATATTATGAGACTATGCTGGCCACAAACTTGTTATGTAACTCACACTGGCCTTGAACTCATGATTCTCCTGTCTCTACCTCCCAAGAATGAGGTTATAGGAATGCTCCACCACACTCAGCCCCGGTTATATGATTCAAGTGGCCTTGAAGTCAGGATATTCTTGCCTCAATTTCCTACATGCTGGGATTACAGACAAGCACTACCACGCCTAGCTTCCAATGTATTTTAACATGACTTCAACACCCTTTCCTTCCGGTTATGAGATGAGAATGCAGGCTAGTATCTCCGACAAAGGAGGATCCCAGCTGAGACCTGAAAGAGAAGGAGTCAGTCTCTTAGGAAATTGGGGGTGGGGGTTGGAGGAGTGTGGCAGAGGGAACAGGAAGTGCAAGGACTAACAGCAAGAAGAGGTGGGGAGCACATGGGAACAAGAAGAGACTGAGTGCAACAGGAAGATGGATGGTTCAGAGGAGGCAGGGCCTTGGGAACGATGACAAACAGTTTGACTGCATTCTAAGGGCAATGGAAAACAAAAGACAAATTTAATGGGGGAAATGATGTGATGTGATTCATATTTTAAGGAGATAATACTGAGTGGAGGAGCTCATTCAGTAAAGCACTTGCTTTGCAATAAGGAGACCTGAATCTGATCCCTAGAAGCCAGGTGGGGGGCGGGGAGAACCCTGATAATCACGCCATTATAAAATCATTATTGTGTCTGCTGACCTGAAAAATAAATTAAAAATATTAGGGCTGCCGAGATGGCTCAGCAGGTTAAACACTCACCACTAAGCCTGACTCCCTGACTCCCATCCCCAGAGAACACTGACTTGACCCCATCTGCAATGGAGCACGTACAAACACATACATATATAAACACAGAAATGAATAGATATAATGAAAAAAGTTAAAGACTTATTTTAAAGGAATATTAAAACATTCTGGCTGCTGTGTGGTGGAAAGACTACACAAAAGAGTTGGAACAAGGAGAGAAAGGATTAGGGGTTTGGGCCCCAGGGAGGGTAGTAGAGATGGGTTTTACATTCGTAGATGTGTGGGACTGAACACACTTGCTGGTGGTTTGTATGAGAATGCTGGCGGATACGAACTCATAGGTCTCTAGCTTGAACTGGGTAAATGGTGGTAACTTCTGTGTCACTAGACAAATGCAGCTGACTTGCTGGGCATGGTGCTGCATACCTTCATTTCTAGCATGCAGGAGGCAGAGGCAGGCAGATCTCTATGAGTTTGAGACCAGTCTGGTCTACATAGAGTTTCAGGCCAGACCAAGGCTACATAGTGAGACCGTATCTCAATAAACAAATAAACAAACAGACCAGAGATATAGAGATGGCCCAGTGGGTGACTTACTTGTCACACAAATATAAAAACCTTAGTTCAGATTCTAAGAACCCATGTCAAGCCAGACATAGTATCATCCATCTGTAATCCCAGTGTTCCTATGGTAGAACAGAAGGTGGAGAAACTCAGATAGCTTGTCATCCACAGCAGTGCACAAGAGACCCTGTCTCAAAAAGGTAAAAGGGAAGGATCAGTACCTAAGGTTGTTCTCTAACTGCCATGTGCTCGCGCGCGCGCACACACACAATGGCAAATGCACATGTGTACACATGAGCATGCACACATACACACAGCCTAATACATACCACATATACACATGCCCATATACCACATACATATACAAAGTCAAACAGATGAAAAAGTACACAGCTATCTAATGGTGACACTGAGTCTTCACTTCCAAAAGCAGGTCACACAGGGCAGGAACAGACCATAATCCTTTCCAACCAGCCCTAGCCCTTTCCTTCATTACTGAAGACAACTACTATTGCCACTGAAGAGCAAAGAGAACAGTTACAGTTATAGTAAGAGGATGGATGGATGGATGGATGGATGGATAGATAGACAGACAATAGTTTTATTATTTTATGTGTATGAATGCTTTTGCCTGCATGTATTTATGTGCACCTCATGTATGCCTGGTGCCCAAGGAGGTCAGGCAAGGGCATTGGATCAAATCTCCTAAGACTGGAGTTACAAGCAGCTATGTGGTACTAAGAATTGAACCTGGGTCCTCTGCAAGAGCAACAAATACACTTAACTACTAAGCCAATTCTCCAGACTCAATTGAAACAGTTATACAGAAGATAAGATAATAATTAGGGAATGTTTAAAGGTAGGTGATAACAGGAAACAATCAATGAGGGAGACTTTCTTATTCATATAGTCAAAAAAATCATGTCAGGTTGGATGAGATGTGAGAGAAAACATGGGCCACTCATGAAGCTATTCTGTATTTAAAAAGAAATGTTCACACATTTCCCTATTTTTGAAGGATTTCTCAAAGTGCCTACAAATGATAGCATATTCCACACTCCATCTCTGCCCTTGAAGTCCCTGAAAAGTCTTGCCAATGAAATATAAATCTTCCCCATCTCCAGCAGCCTAATAAAGCTTCCTTAATTTAATGTGGATTCTCCTTAAGTGATATTAAATAATTATTAACAAACCCAGGGGTTTAAGTTCAAAGGATACAGAACTGTGAACGCAAAACCAAGGACCTTGGCCATATAGAGAATCACTGCCTAACAAAGAAAAGCAAACAAAGTCTGTGTCATCCTTCACATAAAAAAAAACCAGTAATCTGGATAGGTGATTATTTTTAGAACAGTATCTATACATCTATTTTAAGTCTATGGGTTAGATGGTGATTAACACATAGAACTATAACACACAGAACTACAACTGGCCAAGTCACAGAGAAAGACAGAAAGAAAGAGAGAGAGACAGAGAGACAGAGAAACACCAGGGAGGAAGGAGCCTCAGTTAAGGAAATGCCTCCATGAGATCCAGCTCTAGGGCATTTACTCATTTAGTGATGAACAGGGGTTGGGGGGCCCTGTTAGCTCATTGTGGGTGCTGCCATCTCTGGGCTATGGCCCCAAGTCCTATAAGAGAGGAGGCAGAGCCAGTCATGAACCCAGTAACCCTGTTACTTTTTGGTCATGGTGTTTCATTGCAGCAATAGAAAGCCCAACTAAGACAAGGTGGATAGCTACAAGCAATCAGTAAAAAGGTAACTCCACATAGTTGCATTAGCATGCAGAAAACACAAACCCAAGCCAGACCAAATCCTAGCATGGAGAGAGGAGTTGGGCACAAAGGAGCTGCTGGCCGTTTTTAACTTCTGGCAGAGGGAAAGTGTGTTGGCTTAAATAGAAACGACCCCCTCCCCAGGCCCACATATCTGAATAGTTGATCATTAGGGAGTGGCACTACTTGACAGGGATTAGGAGTGTGACCTTGTTGGAGGAAGTGTGTCACTGGAGGTGGGCATCAGGGGTTTCAAAAGTTCAAGGAAAGCCCAAGATCCTCCCTTCCTGCTGCCTGCTCTCAATCCAGATGTGGAACTCTCAGATGCTTCTCTGGAACCATATCTGCCTGTGTGCCACCATACTTCCTACCATGATGACAATGTACTAAACCTCTGAATGTAAGCAAACCCTGATTGAATACTTTCTTTTATAAAAAGTTGCCATGGTCATGGTGTCTCCTCACAACAATAGAACACTCAGCAAAAGAGTCAGTTTTCTCTAAGAGTGTAGCCACTGGTACGCCAACCATATTCTAGTAGGAGGCCACACATGCAAGAATACTTGGGTATCACAAACCAGTCTTGTTAAATTTTGTTAAAAAGACACACAAAGTTGGGTGGATGAGGAAGTGGGGATAGATATGAACAAAACACATTGTAAGAAATTCTCAAAGAACTAATAAAAATGTTTTAACTATATGCTACCATTTATATATTTTAGTACATGAAAATATGTATTACCGTTGTCAGGTGAATAAAGTATCTTAGTTAGGGTTTTATTGCTGTGAAGAAACACCATAACTAAGGCAACCCTTAAAAAGGAAAACATTTAATTGAGGCTGACTTACAGTTTCAGAGGTTCAGTCCATTATTATCATGGCAGTAAACATGGCAGCATCTAGGCAGACATGGTGCTGGACAGTTGTATATCTTGATTCAAAGTCAGCAGCAAGTGACTTTTCCCCAGGCAGCCAGGAGAAGGTTCTCTCCACACTGAGTGGAGCCTGAGCGCTAGGAGCCCTCTCAACCCACCTACACAGTGACATATTTTCTCCAACAAGGCCACATCTCCTAATAGTGTCACTTCTCATGGGCCAAGCTGCCAAGCTTAGAGAGGGGTTCCTGAGAGAGTGGTGTTTGAGAGCAGCAAAAACAAATGGCTCAAACTCAAATCATGGGTCCAAGTTAGTGGCCCAGGTAAAGCTGAGATGGCTTTCCAGACTGCTCTGCATCCTCTCTCTCTCTCTCTCTCTCTCTCTCTCTCTCTCTGTGTCTCTATGTCTCTCTCCTCTCCCTCCTCTCCCTCCCCTCCCTCCCCTCCCTCCCCTCCCTCCCTCCTCTCTCTCTCTCTCTCTCTCCTCTCTCTCTCTCTCTCTCTCTCTCTCTCTCTCTCTCGTGTGTGTGTGTGTGTGTGTGTGTGTGTGTGTGTGTGTGTGTTCTGCTTTGCTCTGCTCTGCTCTAGACAGCTTTTTCTTGCTATTCTAAAAACTCTGTTGAGACAGCTCTCTCCGCCAGTAAAAGTTCTAAAAGCTCTCTGGATAGATAGCTCATGGGTTTTCTGACCAAAGTCAGAAAAGCTGCCATTAAAAAAAAATTCTAGGATCTTCCGACCAAGTCAGAAATCCTGTTAGAAAAAATTCTTGAGGAGCTATTCTCGCTCTCCAGAGATCTCCAGACAGCTCAGCTCTCACTCCAGAAAAATTCTAAGGAACTGCTATCACTTTTTACTAGCTCATCTCATGCAAACCAAAAGCCCTGTTTTTTGATTTACAGATCAGTTCAGTTATTTATCCCAGGTTCCCTTGGATTATCCTAGGAATCAGCATCCTGGGACCTTGGCTCCTTAATTCTTAAGAGACAGCAAGCACACATTGTCTTTTAACATTGCAAAAGAATTCAGAGATCTGCCTGCCTCTGTTAAAGCACAGCCTGCAAACGACCTTGGTAGGACTCCATCTTGAAATTACCGTATCTACCGCACCTGGGCCTCAACTGTGTCCTAGGCTGACCTTGAACTCTTTGTATCTTTCTGACAAGCTGAATCATAGTGTAGCTGCCTCTGTTCCTTTAGATCTCTGAAGCTCCTTAAAGAATTCATATTGCATCCTTATATTTTTGCATAGTTGAGAGATTATATATTTTCAAACTCATGTTTTTAGAGATCTTTTTCCACAGCCTTAAGGGCTGTCTTGAAGGTCCTGGCATTTACCATTTTGCTGAGAGATTAGCCACAGTTCTGCCTCCCAGACTCATGCTGTGTCTATTATCATGGAGTCATTAACATTAACAGGGAGGACATTCCTCAGAGGAACATAAAAATATGTACATTACTGTACAAACAAGCCTTATGCCCATGGCAGCCATGGACACTCATGGAGGCCCACACTTGCTGACCCTGTCCCAGAGACATGAACCATGTCACCAAGACCATACCAGACTCAGCACCAAGCATATTCAACCCATCACTTAAAGCATTCAAATTATATAAGGAGGAGAAAAGAAGGCATTGCAAGATCCTGTCCATTTAATGAGCTGGTTGTACCTATCTGTCAGAACTAAATCAATTATGTTGCAAGGATATTTGTTTTAGGCCTTATTTGGCATGGGGTAAAATCCATGTCTGATTTTTCTGGCAGAATTCCTTAGTTCTCTGGCCCACAAACCCCAGGATGCCTCAGAATATAGTTTGAAATCACATCTTCTAAATGGTTATGCAAAAGGTAAACCTCCTCCGCACACAAAGAGAACCTCCCAACTGCCCACACAAACTTCATCAGGTTCAGAGGCACCAGCCACGCTGTCACGCCTTCAAGGAACCTTTGATGCTCAGTAGAGCTCTACTGTGCACACTCTCTCTCATAAATGTACAGAAAGCATGGGGCAGAGCAGTGCAGGCTTATCATCCTAACACTCCAGACCCCCAGGCAGGAAGCCAGCAAGTCTGAGGCCAGCCTAGTCCACCAAGTGAGATCTTATCAAAATAAATACACAAGTAAGTAAGTATCAGGAACATGGTAAAGACAATGGCAGAGGTGTCAGTTTTTCTGGCCCTTGCCTACATGCTCATGATTCTGTCTCATGAAAAGATTAGATACCAGAAGACTTGGGCATGAGTCTAGCTCAGCCACTGAGTTCTTATTTCCTTATATCAATCATTAAAAGAAATATAGACTTGCTGGTCCACTTATCTACACACATTATTACACACAGCTAGGTAAACTATACCCTGATGGCCAGAATGAGAAAATACTGATGAAGGGGACACAGTCCCTGCCCACGAGGTCCCACAAACTAACAGAGAAGGTGAAGCAGAGTCTACACAAGCACTTAGCCAAGCTGCAGTAAATGGTTCTAAGCACAGACTGCTCTGTTTGAACCGTTTTTTCATCTTAGTTCCTTAGCCTCGTTATCTACACCTGCATAGATGAAATGTGCCCCCAAAGAAAGCAGCAGCTGCAGGGGACGCTAAGCATCTGTCCCCATCCTTGGGGTTGAGTAGTGGCTTCTCAAACCTGAGTGTGGGAAGAAGGTAAAGGGGTGGATGCAGGCAGGAGAGCTGTCGGGTGCATCAGCACTCATTACTCATCTGTGCAGGCCCTTTTCCACTTGGCCTTCTCACCCACATGTGATATCAATGATACTGATTCACAGCTGAGATTTTGTTATACTTGATTTGCAGCCTCAACTCTAAATACAGTACCTGGATATGGGCTCGACACAAATTGCTTTACCAACTAGGAGTCACATTCTCTCCGGAGAGATCTGCAAAGTACCTCAGCACAGGTGGCTTTATGATATGTCACCAAGCCCACTCTGCTAGTCACTAAGTCTGTGACACTGGGTAAGGAGGAGGCAAGGATATTCTTCTTACTCATGGTAAGATGAGAGATATATTAGATCACAGCTCAAACTGTAGCTTGGGAGCCATGAGTCTAAGCCTGTACACCTAGCTTGGAGTGACACCTTACAGCTGCTAGACATTATAAAGACACAATACACATTGGAGACCATATGTGATCCTCAATTACCATTATATTTAATTTCTGGCTTTTTACAGAAAATGCCAGCTAAGGCCTGGATTCAATCACCTAAATTTTCTTAATACCTAGCACTCAAATCTACCAGGTTTCCTTACATCACAATCTGATCAGACTTTCTACACGGAGTCAGGACAAGACTGAAGACACAACAGACGTTCAGCTGCTATTGGTTTAATCGGCTAAATGGTCTCTGAGACAACAACCTCAAGAATTAAATCCCCCTCTCAGTAAGTTGGGTCAATGTGTACCAAAAGATTTCCTGATAAATGCCTTTAGGGAGTCCACAATGAGAAGAACAAACCCATAAAGCAATTGATAACACAGACAACAGTAAGGACCCAGACAAGCAGGATCAAGAATCACGTGGTTCTGTTAAATAAAAAATGTACACAAGCATCCCAGGAACGACCCACCTTGGGCAATTTATAAAGCTCCCAAGGACACAGATCATCTGAACAGATCATCCTAACAGTCATGGACCACAGTGAATAGATCCTATCTACCACAAAGCACATAAAATAACTCAGCTCACAACATTCTGTTTCTATTTCCCCCTGTTGATGTTAAGAATATGTAATACCAAAACAAGGAATTCAACCATTTATGTCAAGGCAGCGAGCCAAGGAAAGCCTAGAATATATGATCCTATTAACACTAATGGAAGTGTGAACAAGGTAAAAGAGGAAACGAAGCTCCCAGCCCCGACTCAAACTACACACAGTTTTCCAGGATAAACAGCAGGCAATTATTCTTTAATGTGCCTCCTCGGCACACTGATAAATCACCGCACAGCATAAAATTTTTGCTGAGTTCAAAATATAGCTTACTCTCTCTTGTTCCTCTTCTACTTGTAAACTTACAAGTTCTCAAAAGGGTAGGGGTGCCCCGACCTAGCCAAGCTTCTCTTTGGCTGTCAAATTGCTATTAAGTAATCACAAACTTAGTCTAGAAACACACACACACATTTCTGTCCTCCTCTAAAGAAGTTCCTTGTGTGGCTGGAGAGGCTACTTAGTGGTTCAAAGCACTGGCTGCTCCTCCAGAGGACTGGGGGTTCAATTCTCAACACCCACATGGTGGCTCACAACCATCTGTCACTCCATTTTCCAGAGATCCAAGGTGTTCTGGCTTCTGCAAGCACCAGGCATGTGTGTAGTACATACACATAAATTGAAAATGTTCTAAAAATAAGAAATTCCTCAAGGAATCCTTCTCCCAGAGGACCAGAGATATCTCTTCTCCCTCAAGTGGCCCTGTGCCCAAAGGCAAGGTAGATTCACATGCTTTAACCCTGCCATATCTTCCCTAACTGCCACCACTGCTAAGTACCCTGCTCTGGACAAGCTGACTTGAAGGAACTGAAGACCAAATCCTGACTGTCTCAGTGTTCCTGTTCAGTCTCTTCAGAAGCCTAAAGAGAGAATAATAGAAACTTTTTGTTTCTGACTCATTAGGTAAGCATGACCTAATAGCCAGAACAGAAAGATCAGACATTGGCCCTCCCTGTGGACCTCTTTCTGACCCTCCACCAAACATATTTATCACCAGAGTCTTTTTTATTTTCTTTGTGGTTTTTCTAAAATGGGTCCAACCTCATCAACATCCTTGCCTGAGGGATAAGGATCCCTCAACCGTTCGAGCCCAGGAGCTCTGGCTTTGTGAGGCATTATCACTGATCCCTGAGCTCATCCCAAATAACCTCACCCACATGTTCTCCAAAGTGCAGTCCCCGTGGCTGGGACACAGCACGCACGAGTTCTGCACATGGCCCTTCTTGGCTGCTTCTCCTTTCTGCCTGCTGGAGCATGTGATCTACAGAATTCACTGGAGCCAGGAAAAAAAAAAAAAAAAGGTCACTCAGTTAAAAAGAATCTTGCATGCTTGCTCATGCTTGTGTGCGCATGAGTTTATGTATGTATCTGTATACATGTGTGCCAGATGTTGCTATTGGGTGTCTGCCTCAATTGTTTTTCCATCTTATTTTTGAGACAGAGTCTGTGCTGGGTAGTTTTGTGTCAACTTGACAGAGGCTAAAGTCATCTGGGAGGAGGGAACCTCAATTATGAAAACACCTCCAAGACAACAACCATAAGACAAGCCAATATAGTATTTTACTTATTTGTTTATTTATTCACTTTGAATCCCAATATGCACTCCCTCTCCTCCCAATCCCCCCTCAAGCAGATCCTCCCCTCACTCCCCTTAGAGAAGGGAGAGCCCCACTCTGGGTATCACCCCCAGCACCTCCCCCACAGTATTTTCTGAGTGACTGATATGGGAGAGCCCAGCCTTGTGGAAAATGCTATCCCTGAACTGGAGGTCTTGGATTTCAATTAAAAAAAAAACAGATTAAGAAATGCAAAGGGAGCAAACCAATAAAAAGAACTCTTCCATAGCCCCTGCATCAGCCCTGCCTTCAGATTCCTGCCCTATTTGAGTTCCTGTCTTGATTTCCTTCGGTGATAGACTATGATGTGGACACATAAACCAAATAGAGCCTTTCCTCTCCAACTTGCTTTTGGTCAAGGTGTTTCATCACAGCAATAGGAACCCTAACTAGGACAGGGTGGCTCACTGAATCTGAACCACATCAATTAAGCTAGAGCGGCAGGCCAGAAAGCCCGTAGATCCTCTTGCCTCTGCCTCCCCAGTGTTCATGCCATCTGCACACAGCCAAGCATGGCCATTTATATGGGAACTGGGTATATGAACTTGGGGCCTCAGGACTGTTTGGCAAAATACTTAACCAACTCACAGAAGGAATCCTTTTAAAGGAATTAATGTTTTTTCTTCAAATGGAGACCACTTCCATTATAAGATAAATCTCATTATTCCCTCACTTTGTCTCTATAAAAGATTTATTAATGTTTGTATGAAGAAAGGAGGCACATGCATCTCTTGAACATAGAATTCAATAGGAAGTGTGAGGGGACTCACAAAGACTTTGGAGAACATTACAATCTACTTAGTGTTTGTTATTGGGTATCTATGGAAATAATTCCATATTGACACTCAAAGGAGACTACTGCATCTTGTCCTTCTAAACCACAATTGTTTTAACAATAAGCATAGGCTAGTCACTCTCATTCTTCCATTGAAAATTGACCTTTCCCCCAACTAAGCACTCTGTAGGAACTGTAACCTTCCCCAGCTCAGTTGTTTACAGAATGGTCTCCCCACACATGCAACCTTATTACCCCATGACTGTCTCTGAGGGATAAGGACCCCATCTTGTTCCTTCAGAATGCCTGACACATAGTGGGTGCTTCACAATAGGAGGGTGAAAATGGGAGAGGAGATAAGTGATCACTGGGCTTCAGATGTTCTCATCCTAAAGGTCCAGGTTAGATGCTTAGTCCCAGGCTAAGATAGGGCCACAACCAGATTGGTGGTGTAAGCCTTTAATCCTGGGATGCACAGGCAAGCAGAACTCTGTGAGTTCCAGTCACGTCTGCTCTGCATAATGAGTTAAGGTAGTGAGACTCTGTCTCAAAAAAAATCAAAACCAACCAAACAAAACAACAACAACAAAGCAACAAAAAAGACAGAGGTGGGGGCACATGGAAGGGCTTTAGGTGACTGAAGCTGCCATCCTCAGAAGAGAATGTTGGCCTCCTAGAGTGAGTTCTCATGAGAACAAGTTGTACAAAAAGCTTGAACCAGATCCCAGTCTCTCTCTGACTTCTGCTCAAATGTGCTCTCTCCCTGACAGCACTCACTACTGTCCTCAACCTCGGAATCCTGGGAAGAGCCTGTGGCCTGCTAATGGTCTTTCACTCTCCAAAACTTCAAGCTATATGAAACTTTGTCTTCATAACTGACCTGGCTCACTCACCAAGCTTTTGTTAGAGTAATTAAAATTTAGAGAGAGAGAGAGAAACTAACACTGTAAGTCTAAAAAGAGGAGAAACATGGGATCTGGAGATGCGCTCAATGGGTAAAAGTACTGGCTGCTCGTCCAGAGGACCCGGATATCATTCCCAACACAACACTCACATGGTGGCCCACAACCATGTTCTAACTCTAGTTCTGGGGCATCTCACACCACTTTCTGGCCTCCACAGGTACATGTGTGATGCACACACAAACACACAGGAAGAACACCCAAACACATAAAATTTAAAGAAAACGTTTTAAAAGAGGAAATGGTAATGGGAGGGGAGGCAGCTGAGTGTTAATACATTGTTATATGATGCACAAATGTTTTGTAAATAGGTAGATGAATGGGAAAAAATGAATGAGCAATGGTCCAAGGGATGGAAGTATAGAGCTTTGTTGTAGGATAAATACCATCTGCTTGGAAATTAGAATACATTCCACAACAGATGACATCTCCACAATAGATGATGATGTCATAAGTTTGGATGCCACCCTACATTCAAACCTGATTTTGTCTTTCTTTCTCAGGTATATATAAAATAGGAGTGCATGTTGGAAATCATGGTATCCATACACTCAGTGAAGTACATTTATTTGGTGTTGGTGTGCTTTGGTAAGGGAGGTTGAAAAGGCAACTATAATATAGTACCAACTTTTTTACAGGGTAGAAATAAAAGAAGAAGCTGGACCTCATTCTTGGTTGGCTGTTGTCTTAGTTGACTTTCTGTTATAATGATTCTCTCTTCTCTAAGGGCTCCCACTGGGTACATTGGTGCTAAGTCACTTTGACCTTCTAGTAGCCAATGATTGGCTAAGTGATGGTCACATGATCCAAACTAGACAAATCATTACTCTTTGAGATATTCTACCAAGACCCAATCAGAATATAGGTCAGTCCTTTGCTCATAACAATAGTGAAATTTAAAGGAACTGTACGATTATTATATTATTGCACTCAATTTTCTGCAAGCCTAGAAATAAAGAAGGGAAGTCAACGGCTGTGATTCTTGCCACACAAGAGAGAAACAAAGACAAGGAACAAAGTCTTGACAGTTTGGAGAGCCCAGTGTAGTTTAGGTGCTCAACCAATCCATTTTTCCCCTTCTTAGTCATACAGGACATATTTTTTAGCACTCTTTAGTCAGAAACCACACACTGACTGTAGTTAGTGAAATGAGAACACAAGAAAGATAACATTCCCACCCCTTGCTCATCAAAACTTTCCATGGGGGATCTTCTCCAACTTCACATTCAGAGGGGAAAACTCAGAATCTGGAGAGGACACAAGAAAGAAGGAGCCTGGCCTCCTAGAACTCTGAAGGCAGAACTAGGTTTACCTGGTTAACATGGGGTTTTCCACAATTAACTTTCTAACATATCCTAGTTTCAGTCAATTCTTCAAACAGATCTATAATACCTCAGTGTCCTTTCTTGGGGGAGAAAAAGTTCCCTCTTTGCTCAATTAAGAGTTAGGTTTCAGGTGCCACATGCACTGCGCAGGTGCACCCCACTGCTGCCGAGTGCCTGTCAGCTTGCTTGAACTTACCGTATAGAATGAAAAAGCCTGGTTTTTTTTCTTACTGTCTAATCCTGATGCATAATTACAAAAAAAAAAAAAATCACTGTGATTTGTGTATATATCTGTCTATATCTCTCTATATATTTGCCCCAGGAAAACTTTTTTTGCTGTCTAATTTATAAAATACTATTATTGAGTCCAGGTTTGTTTAATAAAAGTTTGTATGTTTTAAATCTGAAAAAAAAAAAAAAGAGTTAGGTTTCTTTCCCTTGCAGCTTTGAGCATTCTAACAGACAGGCAAGATAAATAGCAAGCATCGGAAATGCCAAGGAGATGGAAATACACAGCAATCCCCAAATGTCTTGGGAACACTTAAACATTTCCTCAGAACAAAGTGACAATTCCAACAAACAGAAGATGACACTAACACACAAAGACCCTTTCCTACTCCCAGGATCTCCTAGCTTTAAGCTCACCATTACAAGCTGCCCTTTTCTACATCCTTTTGCGCTTATGAATGTGCATGAAGTTGTAACAGCCCTGCCTTGGCATTTCCTTTTTTCGATGCCCTCTATCATCCAGAATTCTGGCAAGCATGGTAAAGCTCACTAATCATAAGTAGCCTCCGCTGCTGTCCCAGAACGTACCAGGAAAGGCATCCAGACACAACTCTGAGAATTTGAGTCATGAGGCTGAGGTAAACAGTCCTGGGTATGAGAGTAGGAGCCCAAGCAATGTTTGTAAAGAGTCACCAGAGCTTGGCAGCGTTTATAAGGCAATTAATGAGAAGGTTACAAATAAACAGGAGAGTGTTGCCAGAAAAGCTATTCTGGCCAATGATAGTGCTTGGGCCAGTGGTGATAAAGGAAGCATGCTACACAGGTTCCAGAATGGTCTCTCAAGGAGCCAAATTTGGTTCGCAACAAAAAGAATGGTAACACAGTATAATGTATTCCCCAGTCTTGTTATTAAGCCCTTTGACACTACAGGATGACTTTTCTAACTTCCAGAACAACAGACTGAAACTGGGGTTGTCATTAGCCCTCACTTACAGCTAGGAAAACAGGAGCACACAGGTTGATGCCCACAGCCCTAGAATTAGTGACTTGAGCCAACTTTGGCTCCAACCTCCTGAACTCTGGGTCCTCTCTCCACTTCACCACAGCCCACATGACAGAAGACTAGAGCACAGGCAATCCTGGAGGAGAGCCTGCCCAACACTCACAATTCAGCAACATGCTGGCATGTTGGTTTTCAGTGTCTCATAAAGCCACATGTCAGAACTTTCTAGAGGGTTTAAAAGGCCTATGATAGATGTGTGGCTTGCCTCCAAAGCCTGCTGGGAAAAGGTTCCCTGACTAGATAACAGGCCCACCAAGCATCCTGAGAGGGAAGAAGGATCAAAGAACTGAAGTCCTGACAGCTCTGTGTGATCCAGCCAGAATCTTGTTCAAGGTCTCTGAGAACAAGAAGACAAGATCTCTTAGGGACTAAAAGATAAAATCTGGAGAATACGTGGAAATTACTCTTAAAGAAAGAGTTGGAACCAAGTCACTACACCTGCCTGGCCTCAGTGAGCATTCTCTCAGATGATTTTAATGAGAAAATTCTAAGACACTAACTGGCAAATACTAATTGGGAGAGGCAAAAAGAAAAAAGTTTTAATGAGTTAGTGAGAGCAATTGACCTGGGGAGCTAAAGACCTGCCACCTCTGAAGGTAACACAGAAAACAGGAGAAACAATCCTTCTCTTCAGCAAGTTACCAACTTCAAGAACTGATATCACATAACAATCACTGCTCTCTTTGGCTCTGGGGAGGGGGGGTGCTCATGTTTTGTCTCACTTCCTTGAGAAACACAAAGTTTAGGTCTCTGAAGAAGCACAGAGTAGAAGAACAAAGACTTGGACAAACTTGGCCTTGAACTACCTCTCATTCTCCTGCTAGCTGAGCTGTGAACTTAATCTGGCCATAATTTCAGATAAGCCTCAGGTTCTGTACCTGGAAAAGGAGCGTGCTTTACAGGACTGTGGGGAAAATAAAATAATGTAAAGAAAGAGTACAGCATAGGAGCTAAGAGATGGCTCAGTGGCTAAGAGGACTTGCTGCTCTTGACCCAGGTTTAGTTCCCAGCACCCACATCTGGCAGCTCACAATTACTTGAAACTTCAGCCCCAAGTTTGGCTCCAGTACAAACTTGCGCGCGCGCCCGCGCGCACACACACACAACTGAAGAGATGGCTCAGCGATTAAAAGCACATGCTGCTCTTTCAGAGGACCTGAGTTTCCCTTGTCAGCATCCACACACAGGAGCTTAAAACTGTCTAGAACTCCAGTCCCAGAGGATCTAGCGCCCTCTTCTGGCCTCTATGGGCACCAGACATATATATGGTATGTATTCTTGTATACATTCAAAGCATTCATACACGTAAAATAAAAATAAAATAAGCCTCTTTGAAATTTAAGTAAGTAAACTTTAAAAAAAAATACTGTACTACAGTGCCTGGCTTAGTAGCTATTTAATAAATGTTAGAAACTGACTACTCCCCCCACCAGTTTCCACCGTACTCCTTCGGTATCAGAATCCCAATATTCAGTAATTCTTAGTACTTCACCAGTCCTCAGTATGAGAGGATCATGCATTCTACTCAGGATCTTGCCCATCTCATTACCTTCTATGAAGCACAACCACCTGCGACTTTAGTTGTGAACATCTCAAATAACTCTGAGCCCTTTGGGCCTCTTACCAATCTGCTCCAGGCTTCCTAATTCCTTTTAGAATAATTTAACCACCAGATCTCTCTCCAATTTTATAAGCCTTCTCCAATACAAGAGAAACACGTTGTATACACACTTTGTGCGTGTGTCTGTGTGGTATGTGTCTTCAGGTCTACCCATACACATGCCTGCCCAAGGAAAAACGACAGCTGTCCTCTCTTGCCTTCCACCTTACTTTCTGAGACACGGTCTTTCACTGAACCTGAAGCTGCTGGGCTCTGCCTATCTCCACAATGAGTTCTCTTCCTGAACCATCTCTGCACCCCCAATGCTTATATTTAACTGCCAAATTCAACTAGACTTAACACAAGATAAGAGGGAGCTCAGGGTTTACCAGAGCTTATTAAATATATGTACTATGAGAATAACAAGAAGAGTGGTCTGAGGGGTCATTTCTTCCAAACATCCTCCTATCTAGAAAAGAGCATGATGCCCATCCTCTGTGTTCCCAGGTCCTTTGTGTACACCAGTGTTGGCCTTAAGACCAAAGGGTATGATGTGTCTCTTCTGCTAGACTCGAACTGCCTTATGAGCAAGCTCTTACCAAATCTCAACTGCTCGTATCTATAGTAGCTGGTAGTATAGCAGATATTAATGTTTGATTAATGAATTAGAGGTGATGGGACACCAACATTCAAACCATAGTACCCTTTACCATATAGCAGAAAGCAGTAGTGAGATAAAGAGAAACAAGAAACAATCTGATCTAATACAGATCATCTGTTCATTGAAAACTGAGTCTTGAAGATGTCCGATAACTCATCCAAGGTACCCTCAACTGTAGCAATAAGATGACAAGTGGTGGCAGTCACCTGCTGTTGTGACTGAGTTCAAAGGCAGCCATCAACTCACACTTAGCCCAGAGAGAGGCCATGTGGTTTACTGGATACATGGGCTCCAGGTATCATCTTGTTCCTGCCACCTGCCAGTCATGTGACCTCTAGCAAAGTTACTTCATCTGAGTCATAATTTCTGCATCTGTTAACTAGGCTATTAATAGCTCCCAAGTTGTTGGGGCTATTAAATCTGCCAACATATGTAAAGTGCCTAGCAAAATATCAGCACTATGTGCTAAACAAACGTTTCCTGGGTGAATCATGACGGAGTCCCTGTCCCACATAGCACAACATCACAAACCTGGTTTAGACTTTGCTTTTAACTCTGCCAACCTGGAAGGTGGCTATGATTATAGAGTCATATAATTGGAGACTGCTTCCTTGCTAGAGTTAGATCTTAATTAAAGGTGCTCTTCAACAACACCTCTGAGAACCCTACTCACTGGTCCCTTCCTCTGAGTTGCCCACCCAACTGTCCTCATGTCACACAAAAACTACCCAGCCTCTATTGCCTAGCCAGACTTACCCTGTCATGGGACATAATGATTTGAATGAGAAATGGCCCCTGAAGGCTCAGATATTTGAATATTTGATCCCCCAGTTGGAGTACTATTGAGGGAGGTTTAGGGTATGTGGTCTTGCTGGAAGGAGTACATCACTGGGGATGGGCTATGAGAGGTTAAAGCCCCATGCTACTTCTACTTTACTCTCTGCCGAATGCTTGTAGTAAAGGATCTGTGCCCTCAGGTTTTTGTTCCAGCTGCCACGCCTGCTACCTTCTAATATGAGGAAGGCATCTCTAATCCATGTGAACTCACCTGTCCTTCCTTGTCTCAATGGTCACTTTCCACTACACAGTGAAGCATCCTATAGTTTGAATGGCTACTTCTCCTCCAAAATTTACATTTAAACTACAGTTTAAGTGCAGACGATGTTAAGAATATCAATGACTGATTCAACCACAAGACCTAATGCTCTCATAAATGCATTAGTGACCTAAAAATGTACATAAAGGGGCTGGAGAGATGGCTCAGTAATTAAGAGCACTTAATTGCTCTTACAAGAGGACCTGAGTTCAGGCTCTAACATCCATGCTAGGTAGCTCACAATCAATCACATGTAACTCCAGTTACAGGGGATCTAACAATGTTTTCTGGTGTCCTTGGGCCAACAGGACTCACATAGATATATCCAACAGGCATGCACACATATACATAATTTAAAAAATAAGAATAAATAAATCTTTTCAAAAGTACATGAAGGGCAAGTTCACCCCCTGGCATATGAAGACACAGAAATGTACATCATCCTGGGGCCAGAAAGCAGCCCCAGCAGACGCCTGCCAGTGCCTTACCTTGCCCTCCCAGCCTGCAGTGCCTTAGGAATAAGCTTGTATTGCCAAGTGTGTTGACACACATGTGCAATCCCAGCACTTGGCAACTGGGACAGAAGGAATGATACAAGTTCATGACCAACTTGGTCTCCATAGTTAGTTCTGAGCCAGCCTGAGCTAAATAACAAGACCCTGTCTTTAAAAGCAAATAATAAAAATAATATTTTTGTGACAGGTTTTCTCTGTGTAGCCCTGGCAATCCACGAACTTCATTTGTAGACCAGGCTAGATTCAAACTCAAAGATCTGCCTGTCTCTGCCTCTCAAATGCTGGGATTAAAGTCATGCACCACCATGGCACAAAAGTAATATTTTTTTAAAGGAACACATTAAAAAGATTTATTTTTATTGTTTATAAATTTCCCAGCTTCCGTCAGTTTGTTAAATCAAGTCAAATGTACTAAGACAAGGCATGTTATCCGTTTGTTCTTTAGTTAGTTGACTGTTTTTAATCATAAACGCACACCTTTAATCCCACCACTTGGGAGGCAGAGGCAGGCGGATTTCTGAGTTTGAGGCCAGCCTGGTCTACAGAGTGAGTTCCAGGACAGTCAGGGCTACACAGAGAAACCCTGTCTTGAAAAAAAAAAGTACAGCCCATCTAAAATGGATCATCGTAACAATTTGTATAACCAACCATTTGACTAGTACGAAAACAGATCTTGTAGCAGAAATCAAGACTGTCAAATGATTTTAAGCATTCTACTGAAGCTCTCAGACATAAAGCATCCTCTTTAGATTTTTGTCATAATTAAATGGCATAATTTATCTAGTCAGTGCAGTGGTTGGAATATCATAAAATTTTTAAATGTGTTCAACATTATAAAGTTATAATAAATACGGTTTACTGCACATACAACCATGTCTTTGCCATAACTATAAAAGCAAAAGGTAGACAAATTTTTTGTAGGTAACGTTCAAAACAGAATTAAGTCCTGCAGAAATAATCTATCTAGGCATGGTGAAGGCAGAGGCAGGTGGATCTCTGAGTTCAAGGCCAGCCTGATCTACATAAGAAGTTCCAGGCAAGTTAAGAAAGACTAGGTACATCATGAGACCCTGTCTCAAAAACCAAACCAAACCTACAGCTCCAAGAGGTGGAGACTTCCTCACCTCAAAAAGAAACACTTAAGTACCACACTAAAGATTGTCTTAGCATCTAGATTGTCCAAAATTCTCATAAATATTTTTTTAATTTTATTATTTTAACTTTTATTTCATGTGTTTTAGCTACATCTTTATTTGTACACCATGAGCACGGCTGGTGCCTGCAGAGACTACAAATGGACATCACATACCCTGAAACTGCAGTGACAGATGCTGTGAGTTACCACGTGGGTGCTAACCATCAAACCTAGGTCCTCTACAAGAGTAGCCAGTGCTGTTTTAAAGTTATTATATGTATTTATTAGTACACGTATTTGTTTGTGTGGTATGTGTGTGTAGGTGTATGTGAGCATGGGGGAGGGGCGTAAAAACATATAATCCATGGTGCACATTTAGAGATTAGGACATCTGCAAGAGTAGGTTCTCTCTTTCTATCACGTGGGTCCCAGGGATGGATAGCAAGTAGAAAGCAAATGCCCTTACCCTCTGAGCCATCTCACCAAAACAGAATCATTCATATATAGAGGCTTGGAGCTGAAACGCCAAAAAAGAAATAACTATTTCAGATGGACATATTTCTTTCCGTCTTTCTCAAAAGCTTAGTTCCCCAGCCCACACACAGTTCCACGAGAATACAAATATCTTCTGAGGTTAGCCTGGGTTTTCCAGACTAGTGGCATTCTTCCCAAAGTTAACTCCTAAGAGACTCACCTGCCTCTGCCTCCTAAGTGCTGGAATTAAAAGCATGCATCACCACTGCCTGGCTCCAAAGTTAACTCTTAGAAAGCAAAATTATTGAATCTTGACCAGAAAAGCTTATTCAGCTTTCTTTTGTCTGCCAAAAACAATTAAAATTTGGCATGGCTAATTAAATTGCTCTCTAAGACAAAATCAAGAACCTGTGTGGGGTTGGGAATGAGAAAAAGAAGAGACAGATGCACAAATGCTAGTACTGGCCCAAAAGCTCCCCAAATGGCAAAGGTGACTATTTCCTACAATCTTCCTGAGACAATCAGAGTTCCACAAAAAATGAACGGTGGGTTAGGATGATTTCTTCCTAAAGTGACAGAGTGATTTGGTGTACATACTTTCTAAAGCTTTTCAAGTCAATGTATTTGCAAATAAAGAAGACATTTCTGTCAGACCATGAGTCCCAACTTGTTTGTTGTTTGTTTGTTTTTGAGACAGGGTTTCTCTGTGTAGCCCTGGCTGTCCTGGACCTCTCTCTATATGTGGACCAGGCTTGCCTTGAACTCACAGATATCCACCTGCCTTGGCCTCAGAGTGCTCGGATTGAAGGTGTGTGATCCCACTCTCCAGCCTATCTATCTATCTATCTATCTATCTATCTATCTATCTATCTATCTTATCTATGTATCTATCTATCTATGTATCTATCTATCTATGTATGTATTATGTATGTATCTATCTATCTATCTATTTATCTATCTATCTATCTATCTATCTATCTATCTATTATTTGGTTTTTTGAGACAGGGTTTCTCTGTATAGCCCTGGCTGTCCTGGAGCTCACTCTGTAGACCAGGCTGGCCTCGAACTCAGAATTCCACCTGCCTCTGCCTCCCAAGTGCTGGGATTAAAGGCGTGCGCCACCACCGCCCGGCTATTTATTTATTTTTAATGAATTAATTTTTACACTGGATCCTGCTCTACAGCCCTAGCTAACCTGAATCTTGATATGTTGTACATGCTGGCCTCAAACTCACAAAGCCCGGGCTACCTCTGCCTCTCGAGTGCTAGAATTAAAGGCGTACAACACCATTCCTGGTGAGTCCCAATTTCAGTTCAAAGCAATACTGTCACCAAATACTTAAATGTTTATTCTTATTATTTTATGTATATATAGAAACTGGGGTGTGTGTGTATGTATGTGTGTGTGTGTCTATGAATCTTTCTCTCTCTTAACTGTTGACCCATCTCTCCAGCTCCAAACACAGGTTAATTTCGACTGCCAAATGATGTCTAAGAGTGACCACTTGCCTTGCTCGTCGGAAGATGTCCAAAATCAACCAGGTCAGGGACCATCCTGGGATCTGAGTGGGGTTTAATCCTGACAACCACATTACACTCTAAGGAGTGGTACCTCCCCTCCAACTTTCATCTTTTATCACAAATTCATTTCAGTCTTATAAAAAAATTTTGAGTCAGTTACCAAGAATTTATTTCCTTAAACTCACAGAGATCCTTCTGCCTCTGCCTCTGCCTCTGCCTCCAGAGTGCTGGGATTAAAGGTATACGTCTTTACCCAAATTCCTCAAATAATTAATAATTAATTATTTTAATTAATAATAATTAATAATGTTATACCCATTTTTCTTATCATTTTCCTATAGATACTGCGTTATCTCTAAATATGTAGTATTTCCTTAAAAGCCAGGAATATTCTCTCCTATTTCCACAATATGGTTATCAAAATCAGAAAATTAATATTGAACCTAAATCTAATCCAGCTTCAACCCTTAACTGATTTTTACCCACTTTCCAAAGAGCATTCATTATGGCAAAATAAATTATATCGATGGACGAAGAGAAAAAATGTCTTTAATCCAAGAACTAGCCCAGGGCCATGTGTTGCATTAGTGTATATCTGTCCTTTAGACTCCTTTAATTTAGAAGCAGTCCAGTCTTTCACACCCCATCCTATTTTGTGAGACAGGTCTTTCAAAGAACCCGAAGCCTAGTTCAGCTACGCTAGTCAGCCATCAAGGCCCAAAGATCCACCTGTCTCTGCCCCATCCATTGCTGGGATGACACCAATCCACAACCACACCCAACTTTTAAGTGGGTGCAGAAGGTCCAAAGTCAGATCCTTGGGCTTGCACAGCAAGGCCTCTTACCCACCGAGCCATCTCCCTAGACCCTTGTGGTTATATTCTGCTTATATATTTGAGGGAGGAATTCTACAAAGTAGTGGGGTGCTTTTCTCACAAGTATATTTGCCTCATCATTGATATTAACTTTGGTCACTCAGCAAAAGTAAAGTCTGTCATCTTCCTCGACAATAAAATTTTGTTTGTCCCCACTCCCCGTCCCTTTAAAACTAATGGGTACCTATCTGTAAGGAGATGCTGAGGCAGGCATCCCCTGCTACAGACAATGAGAGCTCTGGAGAAAATGGGACTTATTCAATGTCATAAAGCTTAAAGATACCAAAACATAAATGCAAAGTCATATATGTAAGTTCCCATACTGAGGTTTCTCACAAGGCCCTCTGTTTCCCACACTGGCCACCACAGCCAAAGCAGCCTCATCTAACACCCTAACCCTGAGCAGAGGAAGCTCACAAAATGACCTCATGGCCCACAGAATCCTAGTCTTATTCGTCTAGGATAAAAATAAGGTGGAGTGTGAAAGACTGGAGTGCTTCTAAATTAAAGGAGACTCAAGGACAGATAGACACTAAACGTCTAGTTCAAGCGATCAGTCACTCTGCCTCTCGCGCTCTTCTACTAAACTCTAAGACATCCTGAGGGCAGCCTTTTAGACAGGAAGGAAGCCATCCAGAGGGCAGCCCCTTACACTGGAAGGAAGCCTCAACACTCTGGGCAATGAATGTGGTTGTGCTGGAGGAAGGAAAGCCAGGGGACACTAAAAAGCTAACAGGAAACTGTGTGCGCTTGGACACCCTGCTGAAAGGGGAAACCTGGGAACTGTCTCTGCCTTGAAACCATCTCTCACACCCTGACCATTCAACTAGCTGCCTGAAGCTCTTCTTTCTGTGCTTCTATTTCCTCCCTTCCTCCCTCCTTCTCTCCTTCCTCTCTTCCTCCCTCCCTTCTTCCTCCCCTCCCTCCTCCTCTCTCTCTTCCTCTCTCTTCATCTTTTTGAAAACATTTACTAAGGATAAGTGTCTGTATACTGCATGCATGCCCGCAGAAGCCAGAAGACAGCTTCAGGTCCCCTAGAATAGAGTTACTTACAGTCGTGAGTCACCACGTGAGTGCTGGAAATTGGACCCAGGCCCTCTGGAAGCACAGCCTTAAACGCTGAGCCATCTCTCTAGTCTCTCTTCCTAGTTTTTTAATTTTAGTTTTGGGATCGATATTACATTGTTCATGTACTGATACAGTTAAAAAAATCGATGTGCTATATATACTCACTAGAATAGATACAATGATGTTTTTTAACAGATATTGGCACAGAGGTAGAAAAAAACTGGAACTCTTTTTAAATAACTTATTATTTTATGTATATGAGTGTTTTGTGTGCACGTATATGTGCGCCACATGCTTGACTGGTGTCCAAAGAGATGAGAAGACAGTGTCAAAGTTCCTAGAACAGAAATTGCAGACAGTTGTGAGCCTCCCTGTAGGTGCTGAGAATCAAACCCAGAGCCCCTGGAAGAGCAGTGGTATTCTTAACCACTGAGCCATCTCTCTATCCCCCATCCTGAACAAAAATTATCAAAACCTTTATCCACTCAAAAATGTAAAATATATTGACCGCAGTATTTTTCAAAATGGCCAAAAGTATAAGCAACTCAAACTATGCATATGATAAATGGATCCATAAAATGCAGAATGGCTATACAATGGAGTATTATTTGATAATAAGAAGTTAGGCAGCACTGATACAGAGTGCATGATGGGTAAACTTTGAAAATATTATGTTAATGAAAGAAGTTGTTTACATAAGACCACACATGGTAGAATTCCTTGCATGTTAAATGGTTGAAATAGGAAATGTATACAGATAGAAAGAGTAATGGAGGTTGCCTTGAGCTGGCCAGGTAGGGTGTAGAAAATACCAAATAACTGCTAGGGGGCAGGAAGTTTCTTTTGGTGGTAATTTAAAAAATCTTAAATTTGATCGTGGTAAAGTTTTTGTGGTGAACAAAAAAATCTTAAAGTTAACTATACAACTTCATCAACATATTAAAAAATATTAAATTATATATTTTTAAAAGGCAATTTATATGATATATGTTAACCACACAACAATAGAGCTACTTTTAGAATCAATACCCTATTACTTGTATGATAGCTCCAACCTATAGAATCCCAGCACTCAGAACAATAGACATAAGAACTGTTTTAAGTCTGAGGCCACCCTGGGCTTATGACAAAAATGAGTTTCAGACAGCCTGGGCTACAGAGTAAGAACCTGTCACAAACATGATATATGTATGTATATCAAAATATCTCAACACACATGTATATATATACACTATCCATAATCCACACATTGTCCATTACCTACTTTCTACCAGTAACCATAGTATTTTTTCATAGCCTTCCAGGGATTCAAAATATTATTATCCCTCACAAAATATATTTCACACTTCCTTCTATAACTTACTATATATATATATCCTTGGAGAACTCCCGAACTCTTGTTTGTAGCTTTAAAGATTTTCCCCTGTGTAAACATATCCAGTCCCTTGCTGTTGCACATTTCCAATCATTTTCTATCAGCAAGATGCTGCAATGATTGCACTCAGTCCTTTAATTTGGTTTCGACAGATGACACTCTGTTGCCAGATAGCCAGGACAACGTGTGGAGCAGCAGGAAGCATTCTGGAGTTAGTACAGTATTTGCAACTGGCCTCTCCTGTTAAGTGGCTATGTGACTAATCACACTGTGGATTACTTGTGGCCATCTAAGACTTAGTTTCCTTACTTTCATGAGCATCTTGCCTACTTCATCACACACTTTTAAGAATAACTATAAGATAGGTCTCATAGGTTACATCTGAGACAATCTGAGTATCAGAAAGCATAAAGGGAAGAAGCTTGATCACAATTATAATACACTGGAGGTCAAGCAATCGGGGGATAGTAGTGGGTATTTGAAGTGGCAAGGAGGAACTGGAAGCTAACTGATCATATGATAAATATAGGATGAGGAAATTTAGAAAATATTAGATGAAAGTTGTAGAGAAACCTCATACTAGTCATTTCAATATGATGTCCTTTCCATGGGAAGTCCTGACTTTCCACCTTAGCCACGGGCTCAAACCACATATCACCAGGGATCTGACAAACTTACCCTACACATCCCTAAGATGCAAGGGGCCAGGGTACAGCTGACAATTCCAACCAAAATCCTTAACCCAAGTTTAATAATGACAAAGTGACCAGAAAACTCCAGTTTCAGCCCACAGAACAACAGACTTAAGACATTCAAAGATCTTAACATCAAGACAAGAAGACAGATAGTATCCTACACTAAAAATAAACAACTAAAGGACACAATTATCTTCTATGAATCATACCTGACTAGATTTTGGATCAAGTATCTTTTTTTTTTTATTTTAATAAAAAGGTTATTAAAGGTACATGGTTGCCGGGCGGTGGTGGCGTACTCCTTTAATCCCAGCACTGGGGAGGCAGAGGCAGGCGGATTTCTGAGTTCGAGGCCAGCCTGGTCTACAGAGTGAGTTCCAGGACAGCCAGGGCTACACAGAGAAACCCTGTCTCGAAAAACCAAAAAAAAAAAGGACATGGTTCAGCTGGTAAGGTGCTTGCTGTGGAAGCCTTAGGACATGAGTTCAAATCCTAAGCATCCATTATGTGTGTGTGTGTATAATTATATTATATTGCAATATATTATATATGAGTATACTGTAGCTGTGTTTGGACACACCAGATAAGGGCATCAGATTCCATTACAGATGGTTGTGAACCACCATGTGGTTGCTAGGAATTGAACTCAGGACCTTTAGAAGAACAGTCATTGCTCTTAACCTTTGTGCCAGTTCTCCAGTCCCAAGCATACATGTTTTTAAAAAGTTGAGCTTAGCCAGGCATGGTAGCACAACAATTTTAATCCCAGCACTCAAGAGGCATGGGCAGACTAGCCTAGTCTATAGAGCAACTCCATGACAGCCAGAGCTACACAAAGAAGCCCTGCTTCAAAATAAACAAACAAACAAACGAATGAATGAATGAACCCAAAGCTGGACTCAGAGGCACATGCTGGAATCTTAGTGCTAATGAGGGGGAACAAGAGGCTTCCCCGGACAACATAGATAAGCTTCAAGTTTATTAAGACACCTAGTCTCAAAAAATAAGGAGGGGAGGGATTAAGAAAGACACCAGACATGTCTTAACCTCTGGCCTCTAAACACACACACACACACACACACACACACACACACACACATACACACACAATATCAATCAGTGTAATTTAAACATTTTTAATCTGCATAGGGTTGAAAGAAAGAGATAGCATACAGAATACACCTTCATAGTGTATCTCCTTTTGAAGGCCTTACTAAAAGATCTGAGTCTCACAGAATCAAGGGTAAGAAAAGTTCCACCTTGTTTCTCTATCAGAACAGGACCTTGTATTTAACCTATGCACATAAGTTCTAGCTGACCAAAAAGAAAGACTTTATGAGGACAAGAATAATGTTCTTTCTAAAAAAAAAGCCATTGGAATCACAGGAAGGATTGCTATGAACCAGTTTAGTCAGAGGTGCACCTTACAGACAGCATATATTTATGTGCTTGTGCACATGCAAATTTGTCAGAGCTATTTTACACACATGTCCTAGTTTGCTTTCTGTTGCTGTGATAAGACACTGACTAAACCCAACTTAAGAGAGGAAAGCCAAGACAGGAACTGAGGCAGAAACCATGGAGTCAGGACCTGAAGCAGAAGCAGGGAGAAAGGCAGCTTACTGGCTTGCTTCCATGCACAGGTTCAGGTACCTTTCTTATACCTGCGAGAACCACTTGCCTAGGGGTGGTGCCACCCACAGTGGGCTAGGCCCTCCTACATTAATCAATCAAGAAATGCCTCACAAACATACCTTTTTGTTTTGCTGTGACACTCTTGAAAACAATATTTAAAACAATATTGGACTAAACAAAGGACTCATTACATCTAATAAGAATTTATTTTTGTTTGTTTGCTTGTTATTTTGTTTCGGTTTTCTAGACAAGATTTCTCTGTTTAACACTGGCTATGTGGAACTCTTGTAGACCACGCTGACCTTTGACTCAGACATCTGCCCACCAGAGTGCTGGAACAACAGGCTTGCACCACCATGCTTCAAGAAGGATCTTAATGGCCACCTAATGTCCTGCTCCCCTTCGAATTTCCCCAAATGTCCTCAGAATAAGATTTGTTTGCTTTTGTTTTTAGGGCTTCAATCAAAAGATTACAGGCCACTTATGTTGTCTTATCTCTTTAACCTTCTTTAATGTTTACCTTTCATTCTATTCCATGAATTATTCATGATGTTGTGAAGATCACAAGCTGGCTCCTGTGTATAGTAAATTCCACAACTTGGATGTGTTTAATTATTTTCTCATGATTAGATGCAAGTTGAGTATTTCTGGCAAACATCAGTTTCTACTCCAGCAGCTCAGTGCTGACAATGTGAGCTCCAACTAGGCTTATTACACACCATTTCTTCTTTGTCACTGTGAGTACCAAACAGGCACCACCCAATAAATAAGATGTTGAAAGTTATCAATAAATGTAATATTTAAAATAGCTGCCATGGGGATGAGCAGATGCCTTGGTAGTTGAGAACACCTTTGTCATTGTAGAGGTCTGAGTACAGTTCCCAGCACCCACATAACCATCAGTAACTCCAGTTTTGGGAGATCTGAAATCCTTTTCCAACCTCTGCATACACCAGGCGTACTTGTGGTATACACATGTATATACACACATACGCTACATACATACTGTCAAACATTCATACAAATAAAAAGAGCTCTTTAAAAAAATTTAAAGTCACCATGAACACCAGTTATATCAGGCTCAGTACCAGATGCTTAAAATATATTCTCCAGCCTAGAGAGATGGTGTGGTGATTAAGAGTATTGCTACTCTCACAGAAGACCCAGGTTCAGTTCCAGGTACCCACATGGTGGTTCATAATCATCTGAAATGTGTTTCAGGGGATCTGATACCCTCTGCTGGCCTCTGAGGGCACTAAACACACACACACACACATACACATACATACATATATACATACACACACACACACATATATATATATATACAATTAAATAAATCTGAAAATATATTCTCATTTAATCTTCACAACAATCCTCCTATAAAACAGGTTCAAAGAAGTTAAGGTATTTATCCAGAAGCATGCATAATAAGAGAAAATGCAAGATTGTACTAACAAACTATAACACACAAACACATACAAATTAACATGTGATCTCATGGGTCCTGTCTTCCTGATGAACCTTTAAAGGACCCTTTTGTTATCAGTTTGGTCCACAACATTGAAAGAAAGATAAAATCACAAGAACCTTTATGATAGACTAATGTTAAAGCTCTCAGTTTTCAAAGGGTAGATTCCTGTGGGAAGGAACTTGAGAATAAATTATCTGTGGGTCACATAATATTCCTCTTCACTTGGAAATGTTCATTTAAAGACCAGCCACATTTCCACTAAAGCCAAGGAAATACAGGGATGATTTCCTAAGTAATGATAACATTGTAGAGTTTAGACTTTTAACCCCTTCCTTTGCAATAAAATAAGGGGTGTGGGGAATTACATTAGAGAATTTTTCATGCTATAGAAAAATTCTTTCTCTACTACAGAAAAATATTGTAACTAGTTTACCCAATTGTATTTATCTGGTGTGACATTGCTTATGTGTAAAATTCAAAAGTCCATTGATTTAGGGAACATTATTGGCCATTAGAATGATTTTTGAGAAATTAACTTGAATTTAGGAAGTTGAGCCCTAAAAGAAACCAGAACTGAAATACTTCTGAATTTCCCTAAAACTTATCCACAAAACATCTCAAAGACTATACAGGGCTCAGAAAATGATCTGGTCGTAGCTATTTACATTTGACATTTCACTATTACAAATTACCATCTTTCAATATGTTGACATTTTTCTTTATTTAGAAGTACACTTAGAGGGATTGGAGAGATTGCTCAGAGGTTGAGAGCACTGACTGCTCTTCCAGAGATCCTGAGTTCAATTCCCAGCAACTTCATGGTGGCTCACAACCATCTGTAATGGGATCTGGCGCCCTCTTCTGGTGTGCAGGCACACAAGGAGGCCAAACACTACGTACATAATAAATGAATCAATCTTAAAAAAAAAAAAAAAGAAAGAAAGAAAGAAACAAAGAAAGAGAGACAAAGGAAGAAAGAAATAAAGAAAGAAAAAAGAAAGAATCTTTAGAGACCTAGGTTAGTACATCCAGTTAATAAACACACAAAGTCCCTTCTTTGTGCAAGGCCTGGGAACTTCCTCCCTAGAGCCTTCCTTGCCTTTATTTCTAGGCTGGGGGCCACATCATTAAATTCCCACTCTCCAAGAACGAATGCCTCCTGAGGGGCTGTGCTATCCTAGAATTGCTATTCACTCCTCCATTTGTTCATGTGTCTTTCTCCCTTCAGAGAAATTTCTTGAAAGCAAACACTATCTCATTTGATGTTGCATTCCTAGCATAATGCACCTACATTTGGATTACTGTCATGGATATAAACCCATTTTATAGATGAGAAAACTGAACTGTGAAATGAATATACCATTCCAATATATACATCAACAAATAAGTAGTACCTTATCCTAGCCTCACTACATCTCTCTTCCTTAGACTACTATGCCAGACCCTGAACAACCATAGGAAGAATAAAACAAAGATCTTAAGTGTGTTCCAGAAGCCTCGGATCCAACAGAACCCAGAGCCCTACCCACCCCTTCTTGAACAAACTCAGGTGCCAAATCAGCTTTCTCCTTCTCTGTAAAAGTCATCTGGATTGCTTAAAAAATAAAAACACAAGCCATATTCTATTTTTTCTTCCTAGTCTCACATCTAATCAGTCAATAATACATTTACACAATTATAATTTTCAAACCTAGTGTCTCTCCAGTCTCTGACAAGAGTCAAATGCCATCACCTGTTGCCAAGACTCCCAGAAATGATCTGCTACTCCGTCTCCACCAACTCAACTTGGCCAAACTCTCCTCCTAACCTTTTCTTATCTTTTAAAAATGTCTGTCATTTATCATTGGGGTGTGTGTGTGTGTGTGTGTGTGTGTGTGTGTCTCCTTCACATCAGCACATATGGAAGTCAGAGGACAACTCTTAGGAATCAGTCTTCTCCTTCCACATGGTTCTAGGGACTGAACTCAGGTCCTCGGACTTACATACCAAGTGTGTTTACCCACAGAGTCACCTCGCTAACCAAGATGGGGTATTTTTAAATGTAATTCCACATATAATATTCATCTAGCTAATTAAAGTACTTCCTAACTTGCCATTACCCTGAGGATGAAGACCAAAATCACCTTGTCCTTCAAACTTGCCCAGGCTCCAGGCTCTCCCACTTCTTCCAGCTCAATCCTCTCCTACTCCCCACTCCTCTCTGTACGCTGAATGCGCAGTTCCTTCTGGCTACAAACCCTAATTGCTGTACTCAAAGCAACTCCCATGGCCACCTCAAATTAAGTCTGACCACATAAGTCCCTTCAAATGCCACTTCCTACAGGAAATCTTCCCTGGTTACACTGGAAAAGGGAACAGAGTCATACTGGGTACTTTCATCCCATCTTGCACACCCCTGGGAAGGAGCATACATGACACTTGGAATACTTCAATCCAGGGGCAACATTTCTCTTCCTTGATGCGCCACAGTGCTTATCACACAATACCTGCTCAACTGACAGTTGCTGTTAGAATAAGTTTCAGGCTTTACCATGGAGGATTATAACAAAAAGCCAAGGAAACCAAGAAGCAAGGGTTGGTGTCCCTTTGTAGATGTACAAACTGAGGCAGAAAGAAATTTGCAGCTCTTGAAAGTCAGAAGGACAGCAGTGACAGCTAATCTGACCTTTATTTCATTCCTTCTCCCCACTGAATCGAGATAGTATTGGGATCTAGAGAGTATTGCAGGAAAGGGGGATTAGTACTGCAAGGTGGTACAAAAGAAGATTCATCACCTGTCACACAGGTGGACTTCAAATGGACAATGGCCATTAAATTCCTAGTTAAGCAAAGAGGAGATACAGCTGCCACCACACCCAGGTCCTGGGGAGAGCAGTGTAGAACAACAAACTTCTTTCTTCCACAAAGAAGACAAAATGGCAGGGACTCCAACTACCTTCAAAAACACAAACAAGCAGTTTGCCTGCCTGTACTGCTGCTACTCAGCATCGTGCTAAGGGGATACACTGTTTTCCCACCACTCCCCGGAATGGGGAAGAAACACAAATACTAAATGAAGCAGAAGCTACTTAAGACTGCTTTGGGAATGACGAGAGTGTTTTGTGGAAAGCATTAAACGTGTTTGCTAAACCACGGGGACTTAGCAGTGCCATGGAAAGGAAGAGCACAAGAGCTCCAGGCCTGCAGCTCATTGTCCATATGCTCCTGGGCCCAGGTTATGTCTGCCATGGAAAGCACAGTCCCAGCCCTGGATCAGGCTCGCCGGTGTCACCCTGCCAAGCACAGACTCCAAGGGAAAAAGAAATGCCAGAACCTCTTCAAAGAGGACTCTGAATAAAGATCCACACATCGCCTACACCCTCTAACTCCAGGGTTCCTTCAAGGAGGGGAGGATGAAGGTGTGGAGGGTGGTATACAGAGCTGGGAAAATGACTTAGAAAAAGAGACGTGATACTCTCCTGACACAGGGGAAACCCTCAGAGAGAAAAAGCAGTATTTACAACAAATAGACAAGGAAAAAACTGGAATCTGGAGAGATGTGAATGGGGTAGGGAGAGAAAGAAAGGCACAGAGAGAAGGGCAGAGTGTCATCACAAAGGTGAGGGAAGAAGCAAATACAGTATGCTGATCTTTCCCCCAAACCTAACCACTAGTCATTGCACCCCAAGAAATCCCTCCACTCACAAAGCCCAGAGGATGGACTGTCCTTTGCATCCAGTAACATGAAGCATTTAACAAAGTGTCACCCAGCAGCTCCAACTTTGGAGACCTGAGCATCTAAAATGAATAAAATTGGTTCACAGAAGCTAAAGACATACAGGAATGACTTTTCTTCTAAAGCTGACAGAGGCTGTGAAAAGCTTTAGCCTTTAGGAGTTAAGCAAATACTCTGGCATTTCTCCTTCTTTTGACATTCCTAAAGGGGGTGTGGTTGACCCAAAGTCCATTCATTTCCAAGGTTGTATATCTCTCAGCTAAGACTGGCCCCATCTGTTCTGGAGCCAGCCAGCTGTTTATCTCAAAGGAACATATTTATTGCAGTGTTCATCTCTGTAACTCTTAAGAGGAGGGCCAGCATCATACAAGCCAGAATGCTGTCTGCCTTATTAAATGTTATCAGTTCGTGGAAAAACAAAATTCAAACAAACAGCATACTACCATGCTCCCTGGTTTCCCTGGTCAGGTTCAGGATACCTTTCAGTAAAGTCCAGTAAAGGGTGATACCACATCTAACTTTTCCTTTCCCTAAAGTGTTTTAAAAAAAAAGAAAAAAAAGCACCCAGGTTCCCTAATCGATTCCGTCTGCAAACCGTTATTTCTGAGTAGAGACTAAGCTTCGGGAAACGGCAGCTTGTTACAGTACCATTGTCAGTGGCAAGAACCTATTGCGATGTAATTTAAAACACTCACATAAGCACAAATTCTACTTCCAAACCATCCCGAATCCCGCAGTCGGGAGAACACAAAAATTAAAAACGCTTAACAAAAATGCTGCTTCTAGCAGCTGAAGAGAACCTTCCCTAGACACGTGAAATATTTCTGACTGGCACGGAGTGCACCATTAAAGGACACCGTCACCTCAAATCAGCAGAAAAAGGCGAGACAAACGACACAGACATACAAACATAAAATAAAGCCCTACAAAACTTAAGCGACTCGAGAAACATGCTCATTTTAAAAATAGTGTGTGCTAGTCCAAGCGACACAAATGTTCTCAAGAAGTGCGGCCACATTAAATCACTGTCTCCATTTCTCCCCACACATCACCCTTTCCCACTCAAACCTCAGCACTGGGACCACGGAATGACAGGACTGCAGTCCCCCACCTTTGCCCTCCTCGTGTTTTCCAAGTGCACTTCCCAACATCCTTCCCAGCCCAGCCCCCTCTCCCAGCCTCAAAAAGGTTAAAGGGAGTTGTGGCGAGGAAATTGGCAAGCACCAGTCCTCTGGCGGGGGCAGGTTGCAGGAGTTGTTCTTTGCAGTGACCCAAATTGCACAGAGCTATTTAGCTCTTAGCAGCGCCTGTGAGAACCTCCCGAATCCATACCCCCATTCCCGGCCCCATCTTCTCAAAAGAAAGCCTTGAGAACTAAGCGGGAGGAATAACTTGGGAGAACGATTTGAATAAATCACTTCAACTCACCTGGTTTGGGATTTTTCTCCCCACCCCAGGCATAAACAGAAATGATATACGAATGAGTCACGCACGCAAGAGAAGGTGCTGCGGTGTCCTAAGTCCAAGGACTGGGAGTCAGTCCCTCCCCTGGTCCTGCTGCTACTCAGGGCTCAGCTGGAGCGAGCGGCAATAGCGAGCCCAACAGCAGCAGCGGGGGGGTGGGGGGTGGGCCGGGGGGTGGATAGACCGTAGCACAATGAATGCAGTAGGGTTTTGCAATGACATCATCCCTCTGTCCGAGCAGCCCCAATAGCCATGCTCCAGAGCTGTGCACTCTGGGATCTGTAGTCCTTTGAAGTCCTGGAGCGACGCAGAGATTACAGCTGAAACTACAATACCCAGGATGCACTGGTCAGAGCGCCCAGAGAGGGACCGGACCGTCCGCCATGTTGGAGTCCTGAAGCTGCGGTGGGCCGAGGCTTCGGGGGGCTCGTGGAGCTAAGAGGTGTCATGGTGAGAATGGTGAGGCTAGGATGTAGAACTTGATAGCCTCGCGCACCGGCTAGGACTGGACGGAGGCTACTTTGGGGACCGGCAGGGCTGTCGAGCCAGAAATGGCATCGCGAGTCGGAGTGAATCCCAACCCGCAGGGGTTGCACAAGGCCTCGCTACCGGGGGACCCTGGGAGTCGCTTTACTTCTGAGCATGGAGAACCCCTTAGACTTCCTAGCGGAACTATCTGGGCAAAAGGTGTCTTTGTTGTTGTGGAGACACGGGACGATAGGCCTCGCGCCTGTAGGACGAAAAGCTCGCTTGCACCCTATGAGAGGAGCTAAACCTAGGTTTGTTTTTTTGTTTTTGTCTTGTCATTTTTCTCCATCCCTCATGATCGTTTCCTCAGGTGTCGGACCCCTGCCCCCACCATTGAATTTTCGTTTCGTCGTAAATTGCAAAAGGCCTCAAAATCTTGGTAGATAACGTGTTCCGGAAGGGTTGTAGCTTTGGCCCTGACAATGACACAGGAAGGATCTACCAAAAGAAGTTAACACATAATCTTCTTAGCCCACCAGCGAAAGTAAACGACATTGAAAAGGGACTGCAAGTGAGCAATCCTACTTGGACTAAGGCAGAATGAACTATGCTAAAATACTGCATATATTCGAAGTTGATAACCATGGAAAACTTCCCTTTTCTTTTGTTACCTATATTAATTGTGCCAAATAATGTGTTTTCGTTGTGAACTCTTCATGCAGATAACGTTAACACATTCATCATCTCCTTTCCTTACCCATTTGGTACCCTTACCAATGAAAATGCATTCAGATTACTTATAGAACTTTTGAGCCCATTTGCTCGGCATCTCAGATTACACCTTTTCTCCAGTAACTAAAACAGTACTGTGTGTTTGTTTTTCAGGTTCTGAAGTTCACTATAGAAGGATGCCAAAAGACCTGCTCAGGGTCTCTGAAAAGTTAAAAATGCTGATATGCGTAATTTGTTTTATTTTTCCCTTCCGAGCTTTGCAAAGGAGATACATAGGTCGGTGATGACAGCACAGTCAAGACCCTGGATTGGATCTCCAATACTGGTTTGTTTGCATCAGTGAAAATATATTCTATGCCTCTATCAGAAATTAATAAAATTCAGCTGATGAATAGGTCTTCTTTTCAAAAAGCTAGGCAGACTGCTTTTAAAATTGCCAAAACACAACAGGAACCCTCAAAGATATATGGAGGTGATGGGAGTTAAAAAGGCAGTTTCCAAGACTTGGCTTATGTTGTGAGAAGCAGACACGGAAGTGACAAAAGCCATTCTTGTGAATTCAGCAATGTAAAAGCCTCAGAAATACTACATGACAATTCTTCTTTCTGTAATGTTGGTAAGTACCAGAAAGGAAACAGTATTTACCATTTCCTTTCTGTCCTTTGATTGAAATGTAGAAATGGTTCACAACATAAGACATGTATGTGGAAGACTGATTTATTGAAAGAAAATAACAGGATGGGTGAAAATAATGTGAAAAATGGGGCCAATATGATGTAATGGGTTCTATAATTTGCATGTGATTGAGTACTTTGAAGTATTCTAGCCTTCTATATAATGGATAGTCAACCATAAATACATAGGAAAAATATTAGTGTCTTTTAGAAAGACTAAAAATTAAGTCTTAACTTTCATAGGAAAAAATTCCATATTCTTTAGAAACTTAAGGGAAAACATTTTACCGGGGAAAAAAATGTATTTTTTAGACCTCCTCTTTGATTATGGTAAATGTCATACTCCCCATTTCCTTAAGTTGATACAGATAGGCACACCATTTGGATTCAGCAAATAGATTAGTTTTTTGTTTGTTTGTTTGTTTTTTAGGCTTTTTTTCCCCTCTTGGAGCAAATCTTTAATTCATTTTAGATAATAAGAAAACTAAAATTTTTCATATTTTAGACATTCTTTCACATAGATTTTTGGTGCTAGATTTCCTACATGGCTTAAGGTAAATGGAACAAATGTCTCTCAAAATTTGAAATCTAAATGATATCAGATTTATATTAATGACTACCTAGACAAGCAAGCTTTCTTTATCTTACCATCTTATTTCTCAGATTTTTAACAGGCTTAATAATTAAAGGGGCACTAGAAAACATGTCTTTGCAAGAATATGTGCTGTGTTTTATATGTTTATTAATTAACCATTTCTGGAAATTCAGATATGCAGAGATGCTCAACTGCAACCAATTATGTAAGTAGGTATACATTCATAGGTCTTTGAGAAGATTATGCTGTCTGTGTGAACTTGATATAAACTGTAATCCTCTGAGATGTATCTCTTTTTTATACGCAGCTTTACTGAGATGAAATTCACATAATGCATTTCACCCATATAAAGGGTGCAGTCCAATGGGTTTTAGTTTGCTCAGAGTTCAGGCAATCAACACAATTATACAAAAAAAAAAAAAAAAACCTATGCAAAACTGTGCTTGTAAGTATAAGGAAATAATTGTGGACGGATTTGTGTCTTCGTCTAAAGTGGTATTATACAAAGCTTATTGTGGGTAAGGCTGTCTTAGAGTACTTCAATTACAGTTGCAATACTGCAAGTAAATAGCATGTTCCTTGTATGTAATAAGTGGCCTTTACTGGAAACAGATTATTTTGTAGCAAGGTTACTGGCAATTACATGGTAAAACACTATCACAGTTGAGAATTCTTTAAGGGTGCTGTGTACTTACATTGATTGCTTTCTTTTTCTGTATGATTTTCGATCTGGGCATTATGCCTTTATTGAGTTTTAGTCCCTGAGCCTATTCCATGTTCAGTGTTCATGTTTGTGTGTCTTTCTAAAACTTGGCTTTCTTTTTGCTTTTGATATGGTCCCAGAAAAATTTTTCCCCCAAGCTGGCATTGTTTCCTCATGAAGGCTTACTAAATTTTGTTATTTTTCATATGAACTCTGAATTAACAGTATAGTAAAGAATCACCAGATTTCAGGATTCAAGGAATGAATGAATGGAATAGAGAAAAACAAGTACCAAATAAAGATAAGAGGTTTGAATCTCTCTCTGCAAGATAAATATTAATAGGGGCAGGCAGAATTAAAAGGGTTTATTTTAAATGTTAGAATTTAAAACCTACTTATTTTTAAAGATTTATATGCTTGGATATTTGCCATCATGTATGTGCCTACTAGGGTGCCCACAGAGGTCAGAAGAAAGCCTCACATTGCCCTGGAACTAGAGTTATTGATGGTTTTGAGCCACCTTGTGGGTGTCAGAAACTGAACTGGTTCCTTTGCAGAAGCAACAAGTTCACTTAGCCATTGAACCATCTCTCACAACTTTTTGTTTTTGTTTGTGTAGCCCTGGCTGTCCTGGAACTCACTCTGTAGACCAGACTGGCCTCAAACTCAGAAATCCGTCTGCCTCCCAAGTGCTGGGATTAAAGGCATGTGCCACCACTGTCCAGCAGTTTTTTGTTTTGTTTTGTTTTTTTAAGATTTTACTTTATATATATATATATATATATTTTATATATATATATATATATATATAATTACACTGTAGCTGTGTAGCTGTCTTCATGCACACCAAAAGAGGTCATCAGATCCCATTACAGATGGTTGTGAGCCACCATGTGGTTGCTGGGAATTGAACTCAGGACATTTGGAAGAGCAGTCAGTGCTCTTAACTGCTGAGCCATCTCTCCAGCCCACAGCTTTCTTAATACCCTCTTAGAATCTGAAGTCCAGTCCAAACTCAGTGCACAGTGATCACATCCTAAAGGAATCTGAGGATATTTAAACTTACACTGTGCTGGGAAACCCAGCCAAAAAGGAAAGGAAAAGGATCTCTGAAATACTTTTGCAGTAATTTTCCTACATAATACTCGGGGGTTTCGGTTTCTTTCTAAAACCCAGCACTGTGGAGGTAGAAAGAGGGAAACTGTGACTTGGAGCCCAACCTGGACTGTGTGGGAACTCCGTCAAACCACAGGAAATTTTTTTATTGAATTCTTTTTCTTTTCATGATTGCCATTTTCAAGTCTTGGCTGCCTATATAACCAAACTTGTGTTTTGTTAATTTTTTATGACACTACTCAAAAACAAGACTTAAGCAGTGACCATGAACCTTACCTGCTGAGTAATTTCATGCCATAGCATGGTATTTATACTTCATTAATTCACATCAAACCCAACTAGGATCTCTAAAACCATTATTGGAGAAAGTATTAAATGTTCAGTGAATGCTACTGGTCTCTGTTACTGACAAGAGAAATTCGTAATGATTGAATTTATTAGATTACTTTTGTGGGAAATGTGTGATTGTACAGATATAAAAGATGCAAAAGGAGCAAAGCAACTGACAGGCAGTGTAGCCCTATATAAATGTCATAAATCCAATTCTAACAATTACAAATCAAATTTTACATTGCCTGAAGTTATTCTCATCTCATTACTTACCTGTTTTCTCTAGAGATTTAACTGGAAAGATAAATGAAGAAAAATAGTGAAGACAGTAAGAGTTCTATAAAATGAAAAACTAGAAATCAAGGTTCAAAAGATACTTGGCCCACACATATACACATACTTTTCCTCTCCCCACCCCCCACCGCCACCAACACCACCTTTTTTTTTCCAGAGACAGATTCTCTTTATAGCTCTGGCTGTCCTGAAGCTATCTACAAAAAAACAGGCTGGCCTCAAACTGATCTACCTTGCCACCCTTTTTGCGCTGCTAAGCTAATTAGGTAACTAATTAATACTTGTACAATGATCCAGAATAAATTTCAAGTAACTTAAATAGAAATAAGTTGGTTTTCCTTTGAGACAGGATCTTTCTACATAGCTTTGCCTGGCTGCCCTAGAGCTCACTGTATAGACCAGGCTGGCCTTGAACTCACAGAGATTCCCCCTACCTCTGCCTCCCTAGCACTAGAGTTACAGGCATGCATCCCATGCACCATACTGTCATAAAAATGAGTTCCTGATAGCCTGTCATAGTTGAGGTAAGTAAATTTTTAGAGAATACTTCAGTACTATGACAGAATCGTCTTAAAAAGTATTTGACATATGGGAAGTAATTCCTGTAGTAATACTGGACATGCATGATAAAATATATATGCTGATTGATACCAACTAAAGTGTCAAGCCATGATGGTAGGTAAGTATACACCTATGGTCATGATTGATGATTCAGCAGAAAGTTGATTTTGTCATTTAGTATAGGCTTTAGCAATAGAAGGATGTATTTGAGTCTCACTTTCATGTGATGTTGACATATACATTCTAGGTTTTTACTGGTATAAAAATTATATACATACTTCATTGAGTTTTCCAAAGAATTAAGAAGTATATGGAAAGGTGCTTAATATTCCCAAGGGCAGTATTGTGTATGATCTTAGGACCCAAACTGAGGGAAAAACAACTTTTTTGCACTAAGATTCACTAAATACTAAAAGTTATAACTTTTAAGCATTAAAAATTGACTTTGCATATTATAAGTTCGTGTTCTTTCAGTTTTAACTGCCATCAATACTATATTTAGTGATACCCTGTATAATGTGTAAAATCCCTGCATATACAGTTTACAGTTAATTTAGAGTTACCATCTCGTTATTGAAATAACGAGAGCATCTGAGTAATATAACTACCCATTTGGGAGATGTTAATGTACAGATACCTAAAGTTGTTCGGGTCAGGTGGCCTGCTTAAAGAATGGCTGATGTATGACAACTCCAAAATCCAAAATAGAAAAAAGACTGTTAGTGTCTAGACCCTCCATTCCTGCACTGACTATGATGTCAGTTTTAGAGGCAAAAATGTTCTTAGCACATTACTAAGTTCAGCAGTAGGGAGACAATCAGACAGATCTCTTGAATTCAAAGCCAGCAGGGACTGCATAATGAGATCCTGTCTCACAAAACAACAGAAAACACCAACATGAATAATTTGCCACCAAGGTCAGATTTCTCCATACAGATGGTCCTAATTGACTTGAGTCCCTTGCCCCTACCAGACACCTGTATTTTGTGTTTGCAAACAAGTGCTTGTTTTGCCAGTGAGTTATATGTCCAGCCCTAACTCTTAATTGTAAGCCTAGATCCCAGTATGTCTCATCCTTGTTACAATTCCAAGAATACCAGAGCATTTGATATTCAGTAAAGGATATTGTCCAACCATATAAGTGTTGTTTAGATTCAATGATTAGATATATAATTACTTTAGGCAAATTATAAATCAAGGAGTTTATTAGTGTATCATTAAAACAAAGGTGTTGAGTAAGAAGCTGCCCTATAATATTGATACTTAAAAGTGTCAATATTGAGCAAAATTTGAGCCAATTGTAAATTTTTGGCTCAATAACAATTGTGTACTGAGCTCAAGGGCCTGGAGATAAAATGATACCCATGTCCCTCCCTCTAAGTCATGACATAGCCTGCTTCAGTGTCGTAGACCCCTTTTTCACTCCGCAGTCTAAAAAATCTCTTCAAAAACAAGACATTTTAATTGCATAAAGTACAGTGGATTGATTTAGGAAGAAAGTAATAAAATTTTAATTGTTACACAGAAATACATTTTTTGTAACTCTAGGTTATCAGCAATGCCTCAACTAGTGTCCAGCAGACATATTTCAAACTACTTGGAACAATATTATAAGAAAATGCACTTCAATCAGGACAGTCATATTTACTGCTAATCCTGTATTTACATTAGGCATTTTTTCTTTATTTTTTAAGATTTTATTTATGTATGTGAGTACACGGTTGCTGTCTACAGACACACCAGAAGAAGACATCCGATCCTATTGCAGGTAGCTGTTAACAACTAAGCCATCTCTCCAGCCCAGATTTTTTTATTATAAAATGTACAAAGAAAAACACACACTAAAATTTACCAAACTCTCTATATGAAGTCTGTAAATTTTATAATATTTTTATTTGTTTGAAAATGCATTTTGATCATCCTTTCCTCTTCTCCCAGATTACATTCAAATTTTAATAGAAGTCACTAAAAGTAAAGAATTATAAGTAGTTTTGAGGCACTGTCTATAAGCCCCTGATTTAAAACCTTGACAATGAAGTTTTTATAGAATGCCTTATGTTCATTGATAATTTCATACTTGAAAATAATGTAACTAAAAAAAAAACATAATTCTGAGTTGGGCAGTGGTGGTACATTTAATCCCAGCACTTGTTAGGGTTAGTGTCAGAGACAGGTAGATCTCTGAGTTCCAGGCTATCCTAGTCACAGAGCAAGTTCTAGGACAGCCAGAACTACACAGAGAAAGCTTATCGGTCAGGGGGAGCCTAAATTCTAGTAAGTATTCTCATTGCTGTACCCGAGGCCAATTGAGGCTAATTTAGTGGTACCTAGCACAGAGGAGGCTAGTGGAGTAGGATGGACATGGAGCCTGTGCAGTACAAGCCTTATCTCAAAAAATAAAAGATCTCAACATTGAGAATATGCCTATCCCATTTAATTCAAACTTCTATTAAGATGAACTTAAGGGGCTGGAGAGCTGGCACACTGTGGGCTGTAAATCCTTTTCAAGGGATCTATTTTGGCCTCTGAGTACCAGGCACATATAATGCATGTAAAAACTCTTTTAAGCTGGATGGTGGTAACACACACCTTTAGGCAGAGTTTGAGACCAACCTGGTCTACAGAGCTGTCCATGACAGCTATGGTTATACAGCAAAACCCTGTCTCAAAAAAAATTTTTTTTAAATAATTTAAGAAATCTTTCTTTAGCCGGGCGGTGGTGGTGCACGCCTTTAATCCCAGCACTTGGGAGGCAGAGGCAGGCGGATTTCTGAGTTCGAGGCCAGCCTGGTCTACAGAGTGAGTTCCAGGATAGCCAGGACTACACAGAGAAACCCTGTCTCGAAAAACCAAAAAAAAAAAAAAAAAAATCTTTCTTTGATGGTGAAACCTTAATATTAGAATCATCCGTTTGTTTCTTACAGCTCCGGTACAGGTGGATTGAAAATGTGGACCTGGCTGTGTCTGGTGCGTCTGGTACATGTGTAGTGAGAGCCTGTGTAACAAGTGAATAGAACAAGTGTTGGAGAATAGTAAACTCAAGGAGCTTCATGGAAGCAACACATGGAATTACTCTGCTCAATAAATAGGCACTGGAGAGGTGATTTCTAATTTAAGAATATCAGCATTATAAGGTTATAATCTCAACAGAAAACAGTGACATAGTGTATATTTAGCTATCCTTTTCATTGCTTGCTATAGGAATTACCAGTTTTGAAATTTCAGCACAAGTCCAGACTGTCCAGGTAACTCAGCAAGTAAACCTGATGTGTTTGAACCTCAGAACCCACCTTACAAGGAAAACCTCTGGAAAGTTGTTCTCTGATCTTATGTCTGCCAGCCTAAACTCACATACACTATTATACACTAACACAATAAAAACCTTAACAAGGGTGCCTAACAATATTCTTTAACAAGGAGAGGAGCTGAAAATATAACACGTTTGTTCAACTTTAGTCCACTGCACAGGAACTGCCACTTCGATCAAGAAAAAGCAAAAAGAAAATTACATTTTTGAGTATTTTTTTCTGCACATATCCCAAAGAGGGCGGCAACCATTGTCATACAGACCTGGTGACAAAAAATTCTGTTTAAAGCACACCATCTGTGCATGATTTCATAAGCTCTTGGGCATTCCAAGATCATGTCTCAGAAAACATCCTGGTTGCTGGGATTAAAGGTATGTACCACCACTCCTAGCTTAGAGCTGCATACATTTTTAAATGGTTCAAAAGTATATATTGATGCCACAATAATTATCTCTTTTTGTCTTTACAGTATAATCATTGATCAACTCTACTCTTCCAAGAAAATATACCAAGATGTTTGGAGTTTGTGTTCATAGTTCACAATTCAACAGTTCTTAATCCTTAACACACACACAGAGAGAGAGAGATTTTTCACATGCTTGTCCAGAATGAAAAGCAATCTAGACAAAAACATTCTTTGGACAAACACAGTAGTAAAAGTGAAGAGTGAGTCCCAAGCCCCTCTGCTCCACATAGGAAGCCTTAGACCAGAATCTGATCCTATCAGTACTGATGCTACTTATCTGAGTAGTTCTTAGTAATAGAGATACTGATCTCTCTGATTCCGACCCGTGCCAACCTGTCATGGTGCCTAGACATGTTACAATGCACACATAGACCACTGCTATTCTAAGCTCCAAGAACTGAATACTGCATTGTTGATCCTAAGCATATAGGATAAAGGGCTTTCTATGATATTTTCCCATGCAGAACAGTTAATCTGCCTGAGTCATATGGTACTGTAAGTACAGTAGGTAAATCACAGTTCTAGAGTAATATTGGCATTTTAGGACAGGGTTTTACCTTGTAGACTAGTTGGCCCCAAACTTGACAGCCCACCTGCCTTTGCCTCCTGAGTGCTAGTATTTATTAAAGGGCTTCTTTTTTGGTTTTTTGAGACAGAGTTTCTCTGTGTAGCCCTGGCTGTCCTGGAACTCACTCTGTAGACCAGGCTGGCCTCAAACTCAGAAATCTGCCTGCCTCTGCCTCCCAAGTGTTGGGATTAAAGGTGTGTGTCACCACTGCCCGGCAAGGGCTTACCTTTTATGTGTGTTAGATGTATATGAGTGCCGATGTAGGAGGAGGCCAGAGGTGCCAGATCTCACCGGAACTAGTTAAAAGTAATTATGAGGTACCCAACTTAGTTGTTGGGACTCAAACTCCAGCCCAATAATAACAACAGCATTCACTGTTAACCACTGGGCATCTCCAATTCCTTCAGAGCTACATCCATTTAGTCCTGGTCGCGTTTCCCTACACTCACTACCACCCAATCTTGAGACAAGGCTCAGATTGCCCAGATTAGTCTGTAATTTAGAACTCTTGTTGCCTTCCAAAGGCTGAGGTTGCAGGCTTCTATAGCCAGCTGATCCAGTTTCTATGTTTTAAAAAATTAACATGCTTTAAGTCCCAGCATTGGGGATGCTGAGGTGGGAGGATCTTGAATTCAAGGCCAGTTTGGCCTACATAGAGTTTCCAGAACAGCCTGGGCTATGTATACTCAACCAGTTTGTTTTGTTGTTTTCAAGACAGAATTCCTGTCTGTAACCCTGGCTGTCCTAGAATTTGCTCTGTAAACGAGGCTGCCCTCGATGTGCATGGCCACCACTGCCCGGCCAATTTGGTTTTTAGAGGTTTTTTTGTTGTTGTTGTTCTTAAGCAAATAATTAAGAATGAATGTACAATTTTATCACTTTATTCAAACAATAGAGGTAGAAAAATCACCTTCAAGATTTATAACATCCTCCAAAGGCTGATTACAAAACAATCTACTTTCTAACTCCGCTTTCCTGTAGCAAAAGACTAGTTCACACACCAGCAAGCTGCACTTAGCAGCCAGATGGTGTTACATGAATTGGGCCTTTTCTTCTACTTGGCATATACATAGTAGTTGTAGTGTGAATGTTAAATTATAACACTGATGGGTTGCTTAATCCTTTAAAATTTGACTTAACATCTGATCCCGGGTATAATAGTCTAGTCTACAACAGGGACATGTACAACTGTCCATGTATTTAGAAGTAAAGTCTGTTAGAGACGGGGAAGACGGCAGATCAATTAAGAGCCCTTGCTCTTGCAGAAATCCCAGTACCTAAATTTGATGTCTCACAAATTACAGTTCCAAGAGATCTGACACCCTCTTTATGAATGTGCTGCTCAGGCACAAATAAAACTCAGAATATATGTTAAGGTTTATATCATTATCCATTGACTGCCATGACCCTGAAAACATAGTAACAAGTATATCTTCTAAAGATGTGCCTACAAAGTATCTCCAAAATGAATGGATGAAAGACAGTTCTGCCCTTAACTGAGTTTAATATATTTTTAGACTAAACTTTATTATGAGTGCCTTGAGTGTGTATGTGCCAATAAATGTCATAAGAGGTTTCTAGATTGCCTGGATGGTTTTGAGTTCCAAGGTGAGTCCTGGAATGGGCTCTTAACCTCCTAGCACACAATTTCAAAATGTTAGTGAGATCGGGGAAGTAGTGTAATCTTACCATGTTTGTATGTACAAGGCACTAAGTTTGCTCTTCACATGGCTACATCTGTTGGCTGGCTTCTAACAAAGATCTGCCTGCTTCTGCTTGAGTGCTGGGATGAAAGCAGGTACCATCATGCCCAGTCCTCATCTGCATTCCTCTTACCTAATAAGTTTTTTTTTAATCATGGCCCCAGCAATGCATGATATTAAAAGATCTGATTTCACACATTTTAACAAACCAACATGTAAGTAGTGGGTTCTGTGATCAAATTCTACGTAATTAAAAGCCCTCTTCCCTCTTTTATTTTTCAACTTGTATTCATAAAATTAACTATTGAGTTGGGGCTACAGCTCAGTTGATAGTGTTTGCCCAGTATGCATGAAGTCCTGTATTTGCCTCCAGCACTGTAATAAATAGGCATACCTGTAATTCCAACACTTCAGGAAGTAAAGGCAGGAGGATCAGAAGTTCAAGGTATTCCTCACCAACATAGTGAGCTCAGGTAAGCCTTTTTAAAGGCAAAAAGAAAAAAAATCACTAAGTTATAAAGTTTTTCGAGACAGGGTTTCTCTGTGTAGCTCTGGCTGTCCTGAAACTCACTCTGGAGACCAGGCTGGCCTCGAACTCAGAAATCTGCCTGCCTCTGTCTCCCAAGTGTTAGGATTAAAGGCAAAGGCGTGCACCACCACTGCCCGGCAAAGTTCTTTTAAAAATTAGTCCATTTCACATTCCCTTCTGTACTCAGTGTTTCTTAAGGAAATATTCATTAGGTATCCACTAGGTGTCAGATAATTCAAAGGTAGATAGACACGAAGATAAACGTGCTGCCCATGACAACCTAGCAGTCTTACAAAGATTTATCAAAAATGGATCTGCAAACCAAAAGTTGTATAAGTACTATATTGTCATTCTAATAGAAGTATTAATTTTGCACTATGTTTTAGTTCAATATCAAGCCAAATATATACTAGCCTAAGTTATGAATAATGGTCATATAATAATATATATAATATATAAGTCAAGTGGCAAGACACTTGAGTAGGAGGCTGGGAATAATAAAATCAGGTAAGCTTCCATGGAGGATACTGGGAGTAAACATTAATCGAAGCCCGTCCCTTTTTCCTTACTTAGTCTGGTTTTGGTTTTGCCTGCTTGGGCACCCTCTCTGCTATCTTAAATTTTTAGCATTACTCTTCATTCTCATCTATCTTTCCTAGGCCTTCCTACTAATTTGTCCATTTCTATTCCCTTGTTGGTGCCAACTTTAACCTTGAGTGGAATAGATTTCCTGCTTCCAGAGAAGTAAAAAGAATTTCCCTCTTGCTCCTGTGACCTGCTCATCTGCAGGTTCTCTCTGCTCCTTTTCCCTTTCTCTTCCCCCTCTCTCCACGTGGTCATGGCTGGCCTCCACATCTACTTTTCTGCTTTCTCTCTCCCTCCTCTTGCTCTCTTCCCTCCGCCTAAATAAACTTTCCTTCATGGAAAAAAAAAAAAAAAAAGAATTTCCAAAGATCTTCCCAATAAGTAACCCCCCCATGGGGGATAAAATCTCTACCACTGTGAATTTACACAGAGCAATGCTACACAGTGGCTGTCCTGCACAAATGGAGGAACACCAATAGACTATGGACCTCCTTTTTCTGTTTCTTTTAAAATCTTAATTTGTAAGTTGACATTCAGTTTTACCCTCATACTACACGGTTATGTAAATATGCACAAATACACGTCATAAAAGTACCACCATACTCAAGGTCCAGAGCAGCTTCATCACCCTCACATAAGTCTCATGTGTTACCCCATAACTTTTGTGATTTAAAGTCATTTTCCAAAAAGCCATATTTGAATGTTCCTTTATTTGTGTTTTTTTTTTTTTTTAACATAACATTCCCTCTAATAGTTCCCATGGCTCCCACTGCACCTGTTTGGGTTTTTGTTTGTGCTGTTGTTTTGGGGGAGTTACCAGACTCAGTTCATTTTCTTTTTTTTTTTTTTTTTTTTTTTGAGACAGGGTTTCTCTGTGTAGCCCGGGCTGTCCTGGAACTCACTCTGTAGGCCAGGCTGGCCTCAAACTCAGAAATCTGCCTGTCTCTGCCTCCCAAGTGCTGGGATTAAAGGCATGCGCCACCACCCCCCGGCTGACTCAGTTCATTTTCATCCTGAAGCATTATTGTTTCTGTTTGACCACCCTGAAACATCTCTTCTAATTTTTGAACATCTGGTTCTGCTTTGACCATACCCAGCTTCTCATTGCTATTCTGTTCTCTGTGTGTTTTTCATAAGATGCATTTTTAAGGAAACTGCTTAAGAACATCAACAGTCTTTCAGTACACCATTACTATCCTCTTAGTGGAATGTTGCACACACCCACTTCCACCAGGCCAGTAGTCTTTAGAAACTCACCATGACAGTACCTCCAGATCACAGTACCTCAGCCCTCAGCCCTAACATCCTGGATCTCACTGTATAGACCAGATTGACTTCAAACTCACAGACTGGCCTGCCTCTGCCTCCTGACTGCTAGGGTTAAAGGCACGTACCACCATGCCTAGCATTATTCCTTATTTTGAAAGTATGTCTTGGAGATAAGACAATGACTTCTGTGGCATACAGATAAGGAAAGAGTAGACCATATTATTGCTGCTCATTGGCAACTTCCTAATTTAAGCTTCTGGGAGTAGGGGAGAAGGAAGATCCATGAAAGGCAAAGAGTATATGTGTTGGGTTATAATCTAACCATTAGATACAGAATGGAAATCAAGGGATTTGGAAAGATAATAGTGCCTGGCCATCAGATGCTGCTCACTCACTTTCTTGTTCTGTGTGTGTGTGTGGTGTTTTGAGTAATACCAGATTCTCCAGTGGAATGAAAGAGACGAATCCTGAAGAAGAATAGCCTCTCAATCTATACAGAGCCAATATTCTATTGTTGACTGCCAGTAACTTCTTTTTTGTATTGTTTAGTTAATCCTCCTGCCTCAGTTTTAAAATGTCTTGAAAAGGTTCAACTTAGTTTGCTTTTGATACAAGGTCTCACCTATATTGATTTCAAACTCATGATTCTTTTGTCTCTGTTCCCAAATGTGCTGTTATAGGCATGTGCCACCAAGGCTGGCTTGTTTTCTAAACTTAACTAGAGAGACATCTATAGATAAAAATCAATGAAAATCTAACATAATCTCTTTAAATTACATGTGATCATATCTTAATAACTGATCTAAATTGAAGTTAGTGAGACAGCTCACTGACCCTCAGTCTTATTTCCAGAATCAATGAGTTCTGTGGCTTCCTAGTGTTCTCCTACAGTAGATGTGTTCTGTTGAACATTCAAATTGCTGGCATTCTTTTTATATCTTATGTCTAAAGGTGCTGTTTTTCTGTTTTGTTTTGTTTTTTTCCAGACAGGGTTTCTCTGTGTAACCTCGGCAGTCCTGGAACTAGCTCAGTAGACCAGGCTGGCCTTGAATTTAGATCTACCTGCCTCTGCCTCTGTCTCTCAAGTGCTAGGCTTAAAGATGTGTACCACCACTACCTGGCAAAATTTAGTACCTTTTATGTACCAGAATGTTGGGCCTTTAACCTACATTATTTAAGGGTTTTTTATAGTTTTCCATAGTTTATGAGTGTACAAACAAAGTATGTACTATGCCTCCTCTCCTATCCGGATAACATATTCTGACAGCAAAGGCTCATTTCAATGACTGTTATAAGAAGCCCTTAAAGAAGGGAAGCAGGTGGAAGGATTCATATGATATTACATTGCTAAATGAAAATAACATTTTAAGCTCACCATGTCTTCAGTACATGGAATACTTGTATTGTTTTAAGACAGGTTCTCTCAAACCCTGGTTGGCCTGGACTTACTATGTAGACCAAGTTGGCCTTATGTTTAAGGAATCCACCTGCCTTTGCTTCAGTAAATGCTAGGATTAAAGGCTGTTTTCCCCCAGGATACATGATACATGCCTTCAGTCATTGAGATAAACAGATTTCACAAAAGAACCCTGTATTATATTGGAAACAACAAAACTTTAAAAACATAGTGTAAGTCACTTGAATTTCTTTTCCAGTACTAGAGATTAAAACAAGACTAGATAGATACTCTGCCTCTTTTCACTTTTTATCTTTAGATAGTATTTCACTCAGGTGGCCACAGGTCAGAAATCTCCCCCAGACAGTCCTTGAACTTATAGCCCTACAGCTTAAGACTCCGGAGAGGCTAAGATTACTGGCCTGTGCTACCAGGCCAGCTAAGTCACTAGACCGGTTCAGAATATTTGTTTCTGCTGACCTTCTCCACTTTTAAGAACAAAGACAGTGTGGTGCCACTTCATAGTGTTAAAAAAGTCAGGATTTTTCTAGGGTTGTAAGATAATACTTTTCAAAGAAATTTACACATATAAACTAATAGATTTCACTATGGCATTTCTGAGAGCCTCTGTGTGAGTGTGTGTGTATGATTATTCTTTGTTCTATTTTATCCCTCTACCTCACTGCCCATCTCCATTCTCCCTATCGCCCTTCAGGCTGATACTTTCCCTCCTAAAATAGTTCTCCCTTCTGCTTTCGTATCACATGTATTCTATGTCATGTCACAATATTTCATTACTTCCCCCACTTAAGAGCTGCCCTCATGATCTCTTAAACATTTCTTTGTTGGAGACAAGATCTCAGGTACCTTTGAAGTATACAGTATACAGTTTTACAGATAAAGAAATGAAGGCTGCCCACATAGCATATTTTGGGCTGTTTTCTACCACTCTCCCTTCTGAAATCCAATTGGAATCCTTTAGACCTGCCCCTCTGACATTTTATTTAGATGAACAATGATGGCAAAAAAAAAGTGTCTTGCCTTGTAGTGGATAAAAATGGCAGGTAAAGCAAGTACTCTACTTTGAATATGGCATGCTCCATAAAGTTGTGAGGGTCAAACTGGTTAAAAGAAAATAGTGAATGGCACAGCAGTGCATGCTTTCTCATGACCTGTTTGGCCCTCCTGTAGTGACATTTTTGGAGGATTCTGAAATTTTTGGTTTCTTAAAAAACGGGGGGAAATGTGCTTTTGTTCTAATCCCAGGTGTAGGGATGTGGGACTGCTTTGCACTGTCTCCAGCAACTGATTGTGATTTGCCTCATGATCTAGCACAAGCATGGTTTTGTCAGTTGCAGATAATTTCTTCAATGGTGTGATGTTTGGAATTCTGGGAACTTCATAAAGGATACATAAATGCAAGTGCCTCAAGAGGCAGGGTCGGTGGGTTGTTGGTCATTTAGGGAGGTTAGTTTCAGTTTGTTAGTAACTTTGGTTTCTTCCTCTCGTCCTTCTCCTCTTCCTCCTCACCTTTCCCCTCTATTCATGTTTCTCTCCTATCTAGTCTTAAGGGGTGAAAATGGGGGGTATAAAGGATGGGGGAAAGAACCCTGGTACACCCTCCCTCCCCTTGCCAAGGAATCTTCAAAAAATACCTACTGCAATTTAACCAGAGCAGCTAGCTACCTGCTTACTGAAGCTCGAGAAGCATTTGCCTATTTCTCATGAGAGCAAGTCTGTAGCTCAAGTAGGTTTATAATGAAAGAAATGCAAATTGTTTACTGTTCACAAAGTATGGAACAGGGAGTCTGCAGATTAAATGGACTCCTGTTCTGAGCACTTGATATGTGCAGGGCTTTTTCATTCCACCACCTGTATTCGAAAAATGTAGACCTCTATTTACGTCTGGGCTACAAGCACATCCAAACAATGCTTGCTTTGGTTAAGACACCATCCAAGGGTTTTCATGCATTCCTATTTGTTTTCTCACTTGACTTTCTGACAGCTCAGTAGGAGCTTAAAATTGTCACCCCCAACTTGTTAGTAAGAAACTAAATGTAAAGCTATTAGACAATTTGCACAGCGTTTAATGCAAAGCTGGGACTTTGACCGCTGGTCGATTTGACTCCAGAATCTATAATCAACTTTCAATATCATCCTCAAAAACATTCAGAATTGCCATCACATCAATTGTAAAGTAAGTGTGGCTGTCACTTCTGTAGTCCAGGGAAACATTCAGGGGAATCAGTGTGCCTCTGAGACTTGATGCTTTCCTCCTCAGGAGGATCCTTGTGATAAATCAGCTGGAAGGTAATGGCAGCTAAGAAGGCATGAGGTGGTGTAGTCAGACCGTTTAGGAATGGTTACATCTGAGCCTCTGGCCCTGTTGCCTGCAGCTGACTCAGAGCTGGCAGAGAGCCAGGCCTAGGCAAGTTGATTTCAAGGTGTATACTTCAAAGGATCTGATTCCCGGCACTGCCTGTTGCTCATTGCTTTCCAGAGGCACAGCCTTTTGGGGGAGGTAACGCTAGAGTCTCAGGAGCGTATTTAGCAAATCCCTAGGCATGTTTCTCTGATCAATGTTAAGGCATTTGGGGTGGTCAATAAAAAAATACAGGCCAGCCTAAGCAGGGCTGAAAACTGGATATTTAAACCCTTAATCTGCAGGCAACAAGTTTGTGAGTCCCAGAGTCAGAAAGTCCTGGGTTCTAATTGTCTTCAGCATTCAATTGTACATAATTACTAGGACTTAGTTTTCTTATATGTGACATTCAAATTTTTATTTTTTTGAGGCAGGATCTTACTAGATAGCTGGCTGACATGAATAAACTGTAGAACAAACTGGCATTAAACTTGGAATGATCTTCCTATGTCTGTGCTAAGATTATAGGTACACACCACTCACCGTGCCTGGCTAAAATTGATTTTTTATCAGTCCATTATATGGTTGTGGTGAGTATTAAAGAAAAATTAGGGGGCTGAAGAGATGGCTCAGGGGACTGGAGAGATGGCTCAGCAGATTAGAGCACTGACTGCTCTTCCAGCGGTCCTGAATTCAATTCCCAGCAACCACATGGTGGCTCACAACCATCTGTAACAGGATCTGATGCCCTCTTCTGATGTGTTTGAAGAAAGTGAGTTTACTAATATAAATAAATACATCTTTAAAAAAAAAGAAGCCGGCCAAAAAAAAAAATCTGAAAGCCCGACTGTGGTGGTGCACGCCTTTAATCCCAGCACTTGGAGGCAGAGGCAGGCAGATTTCTGAGTTCGAGGCCAGCCTGGTCTACAGAGTGAGTTCCAGGACAGCCAGGGCTACACAGAGAAACCTTGTCTCGAAAAACCAAAAAAAAAAAAGGAAGAAAGAAAGAAAGAAAAAAGAGTGGAAAGTACTTACTAGGTAGGGTATCTGACACAATAAACAGACTTTATTCAATGTAAAGTCACATTTGGCAAGAGAATCTTAGAGCTTTAAAAAGTAAATTATCCTTTTATAGAACAAACATCCAAAGTGGGATTTAGTATTTTAGTTGAGAAAATGATGAAAATAACCTCTACTGAGCACCTAAAAAAGAACTACATATCTTTTTCAGGGTCTGTTGTTTCATTTTGTGTTTGAAACAGCCACCCTAGGAAGTGTTTTTCTACTTTTCAGATGACATGGTAGCCTAAGAGAGATTTAGTAGAACAGCTAAGGTCAGTCTGTACTACAAAGCCTATGAATTAAGCAGGCTTTCTCTCCATCAGAGTTTGTTAGTTAGCAGTCAGGCAGACACAGCCAAGTAGCTGCTTTCAGACACACTGTTGAGGTTTAGGAGCACAGGACAGAAAAATGTGAACCCTACAGGCAGAGTGATGGGGATCCCAGCCCCGGAACCAATGCTTACAGTAGAACTTTGGGAAGCCCCACTATGTGGTTTAAACTGGTTTGGTTTGTTTTTGTTTTTGTTTTTTGTTTGTTTTTTTTTTTGAGACAGGATTTCTCTGTGTAGCCCTGGCTGTCCTGGAACTCACTCTGTAGACCAGGCTGGCCTCGAACTCAGAAATCCGCCTGCCTCTGCCTCCCAAGTGCTGGGATTAAAGGCGTGCACCACCACCGCCCGGCTTAAAACTTTTTAAAGTTACATTTGTTTTGGATATTTTTATTGTTGTGATTTTATGGCTTTTTGGTGGTGGTGGGGTTCCATTGCACATATGCGGAGGTTAGAAGACAGTGTACAGGAATCAGTTTTGTTCTTTCACTGTGCAGTTTGGCCCAGTAGTCAAAACTCAGGTTGTTAGGATTAGCGAGAAGTGCCTTTTTTTTTTTTTTTTTTTTTTTTTTTTTTTTTTTGGTTTTTCGAGACAGGGTTTCTCTGTGTAGCCCGGGCTGTCCTGGAGCTCACTCTGTAGACCAGGCTGGCCTCGAACTCAGAAATCCGCCTGCCTCTGCCTCCCAAGTGCTGGGATTAAAGGCGTGCGCCACCACCGCCCGGCCGAGAAGTGCCTTTACCTATAGAACCATCTCACTGGTCTGCCCAACAAATAGTAAAGGAAAAGATCAGAGGAGGCTTTTCTAGGACTTCTCACAGCAACAGTCTTGTAGATCCAGTATTAGTATAATTGCAGCAAATTCTATAATTTCAGACCTAGTAAGTGTCACCAAAGAGATTATGTTGTTTATTTGAGGTAAAATAGTGGAAGTTGTGTGTTTGTATCATGAGTCCGCATCAAAATCACCTGTACTTCCTTGGGCTTAAGAGCTAAACCTGATATTGGTATAGAGACTCAGTATTTTAATTTTTTTTTGGTAGGGAATGTTTCAAGGCAGGGTTTCACTGTGTAGCCCTGGGGCTTTCCTGAAACTCACACTGTAGAACAGGATGGCCTTGAACTCAGAGATCCACCTGCCTCTACTTCCCAAGGGCTGGGATTGAAAGTGTGCACTGCAGCCACATTTCTCATGGTTACTATGTCCTGAGTAGTACTGTTTTCACATACTAGACACTCAGCTGGTACAAGGTACAAAGTGTTGAAATCAATGATATCAAATTATTTTTAACATATGCCCACAATATGTGTAAAATACATCTCAAATTACAGGTACTACTATAGGTAATATGTTTATAAAATGCAGGCAAAAACATTTTAAATGGATAGAATAAAGTTGGGCGTACGTGTACCATGCACCCAACAAGAAGAGGCTCACTATGAGTTCAGGGATGCCTAGGATTTAGTGAGGATTTAAGTGAGATGGTCAAGCGGGTCTGTAACCCCAGCTATTTGGGAGGCTGAGGCAGGAGGCTAAAAAGCTCCAGGCCAGTTTGGCAACTTAGCATGGTCATCTCAAAATAAAAAGTTGGTTTGTAAAAGCACACTGGCAATGTAGCTCAGGGCAGAGTACATGCCTAGCATACATAAGGTTCTAAGTTCAACTGCCCAGCCTGCAAAAGAGCAGAAAAGCAAAGCTCCTACAGAGTATGCCAACCTCAATCCAAATGAATGGAAACTTGTTGGTTCATACTTAAACAGAAGACTTAAATATAGAAGTTACAATTCTTACCATATCTCACTTCCTTATCTTGTATACTCCACTTAGAGATCAGTTGTCTAAGCCACAGGACCTGCAGTTATATAGTTAGAATAGCACCCTTAGCAAAGACAGGTCTAGATTCTTTTATTACTGGCAAATAATAAGAGTATAGTAAGATTTATTAGGAAATCAAAAAAAAAATGTGACTGCCCTTATAAAAGAAAAACCTAGATTGTTTAGTTATTTCAAAGAAATACAACTTTAGATTTAATGTTCATTCTGCTATTTACTAGCCATGCAACTCTGGAAAAGAAACAACCTTTTGGAATATGGTTTGCTTGTTGTGTGTGTGTGTGTGTGTGTGTGTGTGTGTGTGTGTGTGTGTGTCTGAAATGAAAATAACTGGCACTACAACTAGCTCACTGGGGAGTATAACATGATAAAACTCAAACCCTTGTTCCAGGTGCAAAGGTGCTGAGCTAAGCTTTTTAAATCATCCATTTAATCTTCAATATACTGCAGGTGCACATCACCCCCACACTGATCCAGTTCTCAGGTGTTGCTCCACCTCATGCCTACTCTCTTAAGGATTAGCTGCTCACTCAAGTCTATCTTTTATAGATTAACTGTACACTAAAGTTAGGAATGCAGAAACCTTCCTGAGCACACTCTAGTTTCAAATTATAGGAGAAGATCACACCTGCAAGGTCACTTGCTAGAAACCCTGGCCAGAGCAAAAGCCAAATACAAGTCACTTTAATGAGCACCAAAACTTTGATCATTTATGCCTCCATCCAGTAGACAGCACCTATCTCCTCCTTCTGTGAATTAGGTAAGTACACAGCCCACAACCTAGAAACAGCTTCTAACACTCGAGGACTAACATCCACCTGTCAGGAACACACATATCTTCCCTTGGAAAGTCATAAAAGAGTCTCCCTAAAGTCAAGGATAGTTGCTGGAAGGAGGGAGCATTCCCTCTCCACTAGGCAGCCTTGTTGCTAATAAAGCCCTTTCTCTTCACTCTGCCTCTTGTCGATGAGACTGAGTGGCAGCCAAACAAACATTGTGTGGTTAGAATACCAGTGGGCAGAGGCCGACTAGTTAGTCGACAGTTTCCTTTTCATCCTAACCACACAGAAAGACTAGCTTCTCTTGCAGATAGGGCCAGCCACATTATCAGTTCTACTCATTAGCATGGAAGCAGAAGTGATCAACAGTATCTCCAGATCTGGCTCAGGTATGAACCAGTCTCTGTTCTCCATGCTCACACCTACTTCTGTCGTGGGACTCGGTAGAGTCCTTGAATGTATCCCTCTCCTCTTCTTACCTCCAGCATGGTCTAGACTGTTGTTCGACTTTTTTTTTCCAGATAGTGTAACCTACCTGGATTAAAACTCAAATGCTCCTGTCTCCAACTTCCAAGGGTTGAGACTACAGGCACGCATTAAGCCACAGATATTAACTCTTGTGTGAAATCAGTGAGGTGGGGGAGTTGTCTGTTATATCAGGCAGTTAAGACTTTTCCACCCCATTGCAAAATAGCACTTGGATACAGACAGGTTTTTTTTTCTATCCAGATTTTTATTTGATCCTTAGGACAGCCTCACTGGGAATGAATTTGTATCATTACTCTTACATACTTGAGGAAGCTAAAGTGCTTTAAGGCTGATGCCAGATAAATACCTAGTTGACCATGGAGCAGGATCAAACGCTAAGCTTTTTATCATTTTAATATAAAAGTCAGTACTTCCTCCCACATAAAAGCATATTTTAGACAGCTGGAGAGATAGATAGCTCAGCAATTAAGAGTGCTTACTGTTTTGAAGAGGGCCTGAGTTCAGTTCTCAGCATTCCCATCAGACAGCTCACAGCCGCCTGTCACTGCAGCTAAAGGGTGATCCATCCAACACCTTTGTCTCCAGAGTCACCAACACTCAATGCACAAACTCAGACACATTTTTTGAAAATGTGGTTTATGAAAACATCCCTGTTCTATTGTAGCCATCAGGCCATGTACAATGTCTTGTGTCTTTATGAGCATGGGAGAGCTGTGTAACCAGTTTTTATTCCCAAATAATTGAGTTTCTTTGGGAATTGTATTTTCATAATTTAAGCAAAGAAGAGAAGGCAAAAAAGAAGACAGAAAATGAATTTTAGTGTATTTGCCTTACAAATTGGCAGTTATTTCAGACATACACAACCTCTCTTCCTTTACCTGTGAAGCTGAAATAATCCACTTTTCTCTCAGATCTTGGAAGATTAAATGAATAAAATAGAAAGGCTTCAGTACAATGCCTAGTATGTGATCAATAAATGCGAGGTGTTGCTATTAATAGAGTACATCACCAAAAGATGATCCTGCAGGCAATACAATCCCAGTCCCCAGGGATGGGCACGGAGGCATAACACCGCACTTATCATTGGTCCTCCTTTTCTGGGGCTTTTGTAGTAGTTTTTAAATAATATACTATTCCTGTAGAACTTTTGAGAACAGCAACACCCTCTCCCCACAGGGTGAGGTATTTTGGTTCATAGTATGGGACTCACAAGAAAAGCCACAGTGTACACGGTATCTCCTTTGTTTATACTATCTCTAAAAATTTATTATTTCATATGTCTGGTTGGTTTGCCTGCATGTATCTGTGTGTGTGGGTGTGTGGATGGGGGAGAGTGGGAGTAGTGGGGTGTGTAGACATCAGAAGAAGACAATAGATCCCTTAGAGCTGGAGATACAGAGTTTAAGCTACAGTGTATGCTGGTAGTAAAACCAGGTTAGAAGAGCAGCTACTAATGATCATGTCACATTTCATTCATACATTTCTCATGTACAGCTATTTGAGATTCACTAGGATCCTTTAAGTAAATGTCTGGCCCGTAGTGGTTCTTCCAAGAAAGTTCCATGGCCTTCCAACTCTACACTTGACTCCAAGTTACATATTTCTCTTTTATGACTTCTGTCCTCTGCCCCCTTATAGTTTGTCTTACTCTAATGTAAAATTTGCTTTCATATGTAGAGTAATGGTAATAAAAATAATAAACAAGTTGGAGAAAAACATAATGTATCCGGAAGCCACCTTCCCACTCCTCTTCCCATGCAGCTATCATTATTTCAGGCACTACTTCCTTGGTCTCAAAGGCCAGTAACCTTTTAATGATCCATAACCATAATTTTCAAGCCAGCACATCAAAAGAAGCCCATTTGGTGTAGGTGGACTATTGCTACATGTGCTCTTTTCCCTCAGGATATGGCCAGGCTATTCAAGGAGAAAAGATCACATAAGGAATATTGAGATTTCATTCTTGGAACTTTAATGCATCAAGACAAATGCCTATTGTCCTCTTACTGGTAGTAGGGGCTCTGGTTCTTCATTCATAACCACATTTTGCCTTAAAGACTGTCGAAGTTGTTTTCTTTATTTGCTTAACCCTTTTTTCACCCATTCAATAGACACTCTGTGTGTGTGTGTATGTGTGTGTGTGTGAAGGAGAGAGGGAGAGGGAGGAACAGAGGGGAGGGAGGGAGAGAGAGAGAGAGAGAGAGAGAGAGAGAGAGCACATATACATATATGTTGTGCACACAAAGGCCCAGAAGGCAACCTCAGATCCACTTTTTATTAATTAGATCTTTCACTATTGCCCTATTAGTAACCAGTGAGACCCACAGATCTGCCTGTTTTCTTCCCTAATGCTGGGATTATAAGCCCATTCTACTATGGCTGACTTTCTTTTTATGTGGGGTCTGGGGATTTTTATTATCTTTTTTTCGAGACAGGGTTTCTCTGGATAGCCTTGGCTGTCCTGGAACTCACTCTGTAGACCAGGCTGGCCTCAAACTCAGAAATCCGCCTGTCTCTGCCTCCCAAGTACTCTGATTAAAGGCGTGCGCCACCACTGCCTGGCAAATATTTTCTTTTATAAGAGTTGCAGTGGTCATGGTGTCTTTTCACAGCAATAAAACCCTAACTTTCTTCCTTCTTTCCTCCTTCCTTCCTTCCTTCCTTTCTTCTTTTTTTTTTTTTTGATAGGTTCTCCCTATAGCTCAGGCTACTTTGAATTGCCTCCAACTTATAATCATCCTGTCTCAGTCATAACTGCCTTTTAATACCTTACTTTAACCTTTCATCAGATTGAAAATGGAATATATGCACAGAAGAGGTAAAAACCCAGAAATATATAATTCAGTGGATGATCACAAAATAAAAATGCCCACAACTACTACTAAGATCAAGAACTATAACTCCATGTTGTCCCTAAGCACCATGACTCTTTTGCCTATGAGAGCAGAAGTTGGGCTCCTCATTAGCTTATACCCCAGCACCACATGACAAAGAAAAAGTGTGGGCTGGAGAGATGCTTGAGACGTTAAGAGTATCCTGTTGCAGAGGACCTAAGCTTGCTTCCCAGCACCCACACCAGGCAGCTCACATCTGCCAGTAACCCCAGTTCCAGGGAATCGGATTCTCATCTAGCCTCCAAGAGCTCTTCCACTCACATGTGCTTGTATCCACACAGATATACACATAAACACGTAACTTTTAAAATAAATCTTTTAAAAACTGGTAACTACCATTCATTGGGGTTTTTTGTTTGTTTGTTTTTGGGGTTTTTTGTTTGTTTGGGTTTGTTGTTGTTGTTTTGGGTTTTCTTTTGGTTTTTTTGTTTGTTTGTTTGTTTGTTTTTTGTTTTTTTTGTTTTTTTTGGTTTTTTGAGACAGGGTTTCTCTGTGTATGCCTGACTGTCCTGGAACTCACTCTGTAGACCAGGCTGGCCTCGAACTCAGAAATCCATCTGCCTCTGCCTCCCAAGTGCTGGGATTAAAGGCGTGTGCCACAACTGCCCGGCTGTAACTACCATTCATAATGACTTCATTTCATAATGACATCATCGTTTTACAGTATAGCAGTGACCCAGTACTTGAAAAACAAAGACAGTCAGATCACTATAAATTTAAAGACAGCCTAGTCTATGTAGAGAATTCCAGGCCAGCCAGGGCTACCTAGCAAGACATTGTGTGTACACATGGAAGTGAATCCCTGTAGTTTAGTTTTTGCCTATTTGTACCCTTAACAGTGAAATAATAGATATATTATTTTGAATTTGATGTTGTTAGCACATGCAATTTATTTCTTCATTGTATAGAATTCTGTTATAAAGATATGTTAATTTAGTTGTTTCATTTTATTGTATGTTAATGTTGGTTGTTTAGGTTTTCTCACTTGTGAAAAATGCTGAATGCTGTTATAATTGTACTTTTATAAACTTTATTATGAAAATAACATTGGAAATAAATACAAGCATCACACACACACCAAAAAGTCTACACAAACCAATAAGCATCTGTACAGTTAAAATAAGAAGCTAGGCATGGTGGCAAAAGCCTTTAATTCTAGCACTCTCAAGAGACACAGGAGCTGTGTGATCCCAAGTCTGCCTGGTCTACATATTGAGCTTCAGAACAGCCAGGGCTACATAGTGAGCCCTGTCTCAAACCAACCAACCAACCAATCAACCAACCAACCAACCAACAAACAAACAGAACAAAAAAATAAACATTCAGAATGGAAGTTGTGGAACTTCACATTTTACACAGCCAGTATCAAACACACCTGTCTTTGATGTATATACATTTTTAATTTTTTTCTTTCCTTTTTCTTGATTTATTTATTTTATTTTTCCTTAGAGAGAGAGTCTTATGTGGCTTAGCTTAACCTCAAACTCTTTTCTCTCTCTCACTCTCTCTCTATCTATCTATTATCTATATATATATTATATTATATAAATGTAATATACACATACATACACACTCATACATATATACATATATATATACATATATATATATAAATGTATATATAACCTACATACACACTCATACATATATACATACATATACATACATACACATATACATACATATACATACACATATACATACATACATACACAGACACAGACACACACACACATTTTATATATATATAAACCTGGGGATGACCTTGAACTTGTGATCCTCCTGACTCCCTGTCCTGAGTACTAGGATTACAGGCAGGCACCACAACACCCAGTTTATGCAGTTCCTCCATTGATTGTACTAATTCATTTTCCCCATCAGCAGTGCATCATGGCTATTACTCCACATCTTCACCAGGATGGTATTCTCTCTCCTTCCTTCCTCTAGATTGTTTGTCATTCTTATTACTAACAGGGTCACATTATATATCCCAGGCTGATCTAAAAACGGACCTATTGTCCCCACCTGGGCTACAGTACCAAACTGAACACTTGAGAGCCTATCTCCAGAGAAGGTAGGTGCTATATACATGACCTTTGAAGAGTCATGAGCTTGTGGTTCAGTACCTTTGAGGGGATGCTAGCCCATTACTATTCTCAAGAGTCTCTCTGTCTCTCTGTCTCTCTTCTCTGTCTCTCTCTCCTGTCTCTCTCTGTCTCTCTCTCTCTCCTCTCTCTCTCTCTCTCTCTCTCTCTCTCTCTCTCTCTCTCCTATCTCCCTACCCCTGCACATGTTCTTGCTGTATAGCTATAGCTTGCCTACAGCTTACTATGAGAACAGGCTAACCTCGAATTCACAGAGATCTGCCTGCCTCTGTCTCTGAGTGCTGGGAATAAAGGCTTGTGCCACCATGCCTGGTCAGCTCAAAGTGTTTTTAGAAGCCCAAAAACCCTCCTAAATGAATGCTCAGATTTTCTTTTGCATGGCTCCACTCTGGCCCCCTTTTCCTTCTTTTCATCTTTTCTGTGAGGCCATTTGAGTGGGCATGCAGTGAAGTTTTTGTTTTTAATATTTCCCAGAGGACTGCTGCTCATGGACCATTTAAATGTCCTCTTTTGTAAGGTGTCCATCCAAGACTTGTACATTTGTAAAACTAAATGTTTTGTTCTCATTGATTGTGGCTTTTTTTTTCCTATATCTGAGGTGGGGAGACTTGCATATGGTATATGTTGCAATTATATCGGGGTTCTCTGGGATTTTTTTTTGTATGTTTATTCTTTCTTGTGAGTAAAGTTTTTTTTTTTCCGGGGGGTTTTTTTTTCCTGATCTTTGTGTTTTTGCTTTTCGGGAGGGGGTTGGGTTTTTTTCACCTGTTTCCTGTGGAAATCCTTCCCATTTAAAAATTTTAAACCCCTTGACTTCAAACTTTCCATGTTTACAAAAAACTACTGAAAAATACTAGTTTTTTTTATTTGGGGTTTTTTTTTTTTCATGGGGTAAAAATTTTAATTTTTTCCTAAAACCTTTTGATTCAAAATGTACATCCTAAAACATCGGGGTTTGTACAATCAGGGGTTTGGGCACGCTTTTTCCCCTGGGACAGTTTTTCTAGTCCATTTCTAACTTTTTTCCCGCACTATACCAACTGTTAAAATTAAAGGGTTTTTATAATAAATCCAATATTGGTAGACCAGCCCACCCCGTTTTCCAAATTTTTTCGCTACTTTACCCCTTCTTTCACTCAACGCTTAAAACCTGTATTCATCTCAAACAAAAAAATTTTTCTGATTTGGATTAAATTGACTAACCTATGAAAGGGGGGGGGGTCCGAACTGTCAATTTTTAATAAATTTTTTTTTTGGGCCCAACACTATGGTAAGACCTTTCCCTTTTTTATTTATTTTTTTTTAAATTTTTTCAAAGAAAAAGTTTTTTTTTTAAAAAATTTTTGGGGCATTCTTTCTTTCCCCTCCCTTTCCTCTCTTTTTACCTCTTTTTTTTTTCCCCCTCCCCCCCTTCCTTCCTCCTTTTTTCCCTTCCTTTGAGAGGGGTTTCTATGTAGTCCTCCTTCCCCAGTCCTAAACGACCGAATCTGGGGGGGTTTAAAACGATGGAAATTTTAAAAACCTCTGCTTCCTGAGGCAAAAATTTAAAAAGGTGGTATTACCACACCGGGTAAAAATTTTTAAAATCTCTGTCATTGTAGAGAAAACAAAAATTTTATATTTTTTTCTTTTTTCCCCCCTTTTTTCCCTTTGGGTTTTTAAAGAGGGGTTTTCTTTGGGGTAGCCGGAACCACTCTTAGAAACAGGCTAGTCTGGAACCAAAAAATTTCACCTCCTCCCCCTCCTGGCACTAAAAGGTTAAATCCAGGGGGTTTTTTTAAATTAAGAATGTCTGGATGCAGCCTGCCCCCCCGGGCTGCGATTTTGGGTCCGGGGCGTTTTGTGTCCCCCCCGAGTTCCCCCCCACCCTGTTTGCTCACAGGGGGGGAAAAACAACTTTTAGCCGGGGGCAGGGTGGTGCACCCCTTTAATCCCACCACTTGGGAGGCAGGGGCGGGGGGAAGGCGGGGGCAGGCGGTTTTTCTGAGTTCGAGGCCACCTCCCCCTAAAAAAGTGGTTGGGGGAACACCATGGCTACCCAAAGAAACCCTGAGGCTGCATAAAAAAAGTTTACAGCCAGAGGGGGGTGAAAAGGGGGGAAATTCCCCCTTGGTCGCCATACATGCAAAAAGAATTTGAAAAGAAAAAAAAAGGGGATGTGTTAAAAATTTTAAATTTTTTTTATTAGGTAAATTTGGGGGTTTTGGGTTTTTCTTCCGAAAGAAAAAAAAAGCTGGTAAATTTTTTTAAAAAAAATTTTTTTCCATTAAAAGGGGGCCCCGGGGGTTTTTTAAAAAAGGGAAAAAAGGACGAGACCCCGGTACCCAGCTCAGATTTCCCCCTGGTGATCCCCCCCAAGGGGTCATTTCAACCATATTGAAAATGAGGGGGCCATGAAAAGGGAAAACCCAAAAAACAGTTTTTAAATACCCCCCTTTGAATGACTTCCCCCCTTTCCCTTAAATAAATTATAAAATTTTTTTTTTTAAAAACCCCCAAAAAAATTAAAAAAAAAAAAAAGAACAAGATATCCAGCCCCTTGTTTATCTAGCAAGATCAAAAGGGGGCACCTACTTTGGGGCCCTCCAACGGGGGATCTGACCCTCATTTTCCAGGGGGAGTGCACCCCCCCCGGTTATTCACCCCCAAAAAAAACCCCAAATTTCCCTTTTTTTTAAACCCCTTTTAAAAAACAAAAAAAAAACCAAAAACAAACAAACTTGGAACTTTTTTTTTTGGCAAAAAAAAAAGGGTTTTGGGGGTTTTTTCAAACTAAACTTTTTTTCCCAAATTTAAATTTTTTTAAAATTTTACAACATTCACTTTTTTCAAAGGGGGGGGAATTTTTTTTTTGAATTGTATGTGAGGATTTTTAGGGATGTGTGTTGTGTGAAATGTGTGTGTTTTTTTTTTTGGGGCATGAGGGGGAATGCTTTATATAAACCACCTGACATAAATTGCTGGGAACCAAATCCAGGTCTTCAAAAAGGGGAGAAAACAATTTTTTCTTAACTGTTAAAAAAATTTTTCCCCAGTAACACAAAAACATTTACGGAACAAACATTTTTTAAAAAAGTTTTTTCCCCCCCTTTTGCTTTATTTTTTTATTTGCCCCCAAAATTTTTTTTCTAAATTTAAAATTCATTTTAAAATTTTTTATTAGTAGAGCTTCAAATTATAATTCTTTTGTCTACATCTAAGGTCTCTAGGCCCCTTTCCTACTAAAAAAAGGGGGATTCATTTTCCTGTTTTTTTTTTTTTTTTTTTTTTTTTTTTTGGTTTTTCGAGGGGGGGTCTCTCTTTGTAGTCCTGGCTGTCCGGGAAACCCTTTTTTCTGCCCCCCGGCGGCCCTTTTGGAATTTCAGAAATCCGCCTCCCCCCCTTTCCCCCCAAAGGGGGGGGAAAATTAAAGGCTCCGCCACCACTGCCGGGGGCCTTTTTTCCTTTTTTTCCAATCTTTTTTACCCCGGGGGGTTTTTTCCATAGAATTCTTGTACTTTTCTAAAAAAATTTTGTACCCATACATTTTTTTTTTTGGGGCCTATTTTTAAATTTTTTTTTAATTTCTTTTTTTTTTTTTTTTTGTTTTTTTTTTTTTTGAGGGGGGGTTTTTCTCGGGGGTAGCCCTGGCTGTCCTGGAACCACTCGTAACCAGGCTGGCCTTGAACTCAGAAACCCCACCTGCCTCTCCCCCCCCAAGGGGGGGGGATTAAAGGCGTGCGCCACCACCACCCGGCTTTCTTTTTTTTCTTTTAAAAATTTTCCCATCACTTTATTTTTTAAGACATTTTTTTTCCCTTTTTTTTAAATTTTTTTTTTTTTTGGGTTTTATTCATTTTAAAAACCCCCATCCCATTCACCCCCCCCCCACCCCCCCCTTTTCCCCCTTTTTTTTTTCTGAGAAACCCCCTCCTCCAACTTTTTACTGGGGGGTTTTGGAATTAACTGTTTTGTGTGCTTTTTTTTTTTTCCCCCAAACAAAAAAAATCATTCCTTTTTTGCATGTAATAGTTTTTCCCCTGTTAGTTCTCTTATATTTCGGGGGAAAAAAGCAATAATCATTTGAAAACGAAATTAACTTCATCTTGTGTGGGGGGAACCCCTTTCTTTCCTCCCCTTTTCTCTTCCCCCTTTTTTCCCCCTTTTCTCTCCTCTTTTTTTTCTTGTTTGTTAAAGGGGGGTTACTCGGGTAACGGGGGGGTGTCCTGGCATTCTGAAGAGGGGGCCCCTGCCCCTCCAACTCAAAAATTTTTCCCCCGGTCTCTGCCCCCGGGGGCCCCACGGGGGGGGAAAAGGGCCCAAACAATTCCCCGCCCCCCCCCCCTTTTTTTTTAAAAATTTTGGGGTTTTTGAAAAACTCTTCACTTCATTTTTCCCCAAAGGGTTTGATTTTCTTGAACCCAAAGCTCAAAAAATTTTGTTATCTAGTTAGCAACCCTTGTTTTCCGGGGAAAACCCCACATTTCTAGATCCCCGGGGTGAATTTTTACAGGGGGGTTTCCACCCTCCCCAAAAAATTTTTTTGGGGATGGGGATCTTAAAAATTTTTGGGCTCCCCCAATGTAAAAGCCAGTGTTTTGCCCATGAGTTTGGGGTCCCTTTTTTCCCTTTTTTTCTGTCTTTTAGTTTTCTCCCCATTTTTTTCCCAAAATAAGGGGGTTTTTAACCCGGGGGGGATAACTGAGCAAAACACGGGAAAAAAAAACCATTTTGTTGGCTACAAAGAAAAATCAAAAACCCTTTTTTGAAATAAATTTTTTTAAACCCTTTTTACTTGAGGATGGCATTTTTGGGGGAAAGGCTGTAGACTGGGGCTGGATTCGGGGGTACATAGGGTTTTAAATATTATGCTAAAACATCGGGGAAACTTTTCCGGGGGGGAAACCCAATATACAATCAAGTGTCTCCTCCAAATTTGGGAAAAACCTAAGGTTTATTCCCCTTCTAATAGCAACCCCTCACTCCCCGGGACAGCCTCTTATTTATTTTTTTTTACTGCAAAAAATTTTGCCTTTGTAAGTCCGGGGGAAAAAGACCTTAGGGGGGGGTGACCCGGGGGACCTCCCTTCTCTACAACCCCCGGGGGAAAGGGATAACTCTACAAAGTCCCCCTTTCCCAACTCTCCCTCTATTTTTTTGAGAAAAAAAATTTTTCCCCTTTTTGGGGTTTTTTCAAAATTTTACCATCTTGGGGGAAAACCCCCTTTTTTCTTTGCCTTCAAAATTTGGCACAAATATTTAATTCTTTTTCCTTTTAATTTTTCCCCTAAAATTTTTCTTTCCTCTATCTTCCTTTCTTTTTCCCCTTTTTCCCCCATCTTAAAAAAACCCTTTTCCTTTTTCTCTTTAAACACAAGGGCCCTGATAGTTCAGGCAAAAAACCCCCAACTCTTTGGGGCCCCCGGGGCCTCCCTCTCTGGATTTAAATTTCCTTTTACTATTAGGGGGCCAAAATTTTTACAATTTTAAAAAAGGTGTGTTTTTGGGTTGTGTTTTTTGGGTGGTGGTTTGGTGTGTTTTGGGGCAGAGTCCCCTTTGTACCCCCGGGGGGCCTCAACCCCGGGGTGTGTAGCAAAAGCCCCCCTTTAATTTCCCCGACCCCAATTTTTCAATTTTTTGGTTTTTTGGGGCCCCTCCCCAAATTCATTTTTTTAAAAAGGGGTTTTTATTCTTTTCGTCCCCTTTTTTTTTTAAAAACAATTCCTAGGGAATAGGCCCCCTTTTTTATTTATAGTTAGCTTTTCCCCTTGGGAATACTTCATTGGCCCATTTTGGGGGTTTTTTTTTTTTAAATTTTCTCTTTGGGGGGTTTTTAAAATTTTCCCAAAAGGGGGCTAATTAGTTTTTTGGGGAAAAAAAATACAAACCCCGCTAGGGGCCCCCAATTTAAAACCTTTTTCGGGGGTTTAGCAAACACAAAAAAGGTTACAATAAAGGGGATTTTTTTTTTTCACAGAAAAAAAAATTTAAAGGAAAAAAAAATAACAACACATAGGGGAAAAAATCTTCAAGTTGATGATTTTTTCATAAAAAAAAAAACAAACAAAGTTTTTCTTAAGACAGACAAGGGAAAAGAGTCCCCCAAAAGTAACTGAAACCCTTAGCCCCCCAAATAATCAGGGCCAAAATTTTTTTTCAACAGCCCAGTATTTTTTAAAACCCCGGTTTGAAAGGGGGCCCCCCAGCCCCCCTCGTATTAACAGGAAAATATTTTTTAAAAGGGGGAAAAAAGCTTGTTTTCAGGAGGCATTTTGCAGTAGCATTTGGAATACGTCTTTTTTTTTTCAGTGTTAAAATTTTTTTTGTTTTTCCCATCTGTTTCTACAAAGGACTACGGGGTAATGACAGGGGGAAAGAGATTTGGGGGGGTTGGGGGTTTTGCCATAAAAGGGTTTTCCCCTGGATTTTTCCAATGGAGAAAGCTTTTTAGTTTAATAGGGTCCTCCAATTTTTATCAGAGAAAAAAATAAAGGGGGGGAATACGAGATAGCATGGGAGGGTCCCTGGTCTTTTGCACATGCATGGGTTTTTTTCTTCCTTGGTGGGGGGGAAGTGGGGCCCCTTTTTTTTTTTTTTTTTTCCCCCCCCCCAAAAGGTTTCATTAAGCCCCCAATTTTGCTTAACCCAAAGGGGGGAAAAAATGTTCTTTTTGGCCTTCACTGGGGCGGGGCTTTGAATTCGGGGGTTTAAAGTTTCTGAGAAATCCAAACTTTTTTTAAAATTTGTCCCCTTTTTTAATTAGGTTTTTTTCCCCCAAAAAAAATGGTTTTGGGGGGTTTTTTTTATTAAGGTTGTTTTATAAAATTTTTAAATTCTTTGGGGGAGCATTTATATATGTTCATTTATTCAACACCAAAAATATTAAATGTATACAAACTAACAAAAAACCCCCTTTTTTTAAGGGTTTTTAATAATATCAAAAGGGGGGAAGGAAAAAGAAAAAAAAAACCTTGAATCAAATTTTTCTTCTCCCTTTCCTTTGAGCACAATTTAAAAAACCCCAAAAACACAACCCCCCTAAAAAACCCCCAACTCTGCCTATCGGGGGCTTTAGCATTATATATACCCTAAAAACCCTTTCCCCAAATTCCAAACATCACACAATTGCAGAAAAATTTTGCACGGGGGAAAACCCAAAAACCTCAGACCTTAAGGAAAAACAAAAAACAGCTGCTGAGGACGGGGCCCGAAGCAGCCCCATGTCCCTACACCGGGGATTATAAACAAAGCAAAAATTTTTAAAAAATTTCTGTGTTTTTTAAAAAAAAAAAAATTTTTCCAAAAATTTTCATTACGGGGCATTATAAAGTTAGGGGGGGGTACCCTTTAAAAATTGCCCCACGGGGGATTTTTTTTCAAACTAAAAAAAAATGATTAAGCAAAATCTACCGATCTCTTTAAAAGGGGAAACCCCGGAGATCTTTTTTTTTTTTTTTTTTTTGGTTTTTTTTTTTGGGGCCCGGGTTTTTTTCTGGGGTAGCCCGGGCTGCCCCCGGAACCCCCACCTGTAACCAGGCTGGCCCCCAAAACCCAAAAACCGCCTGCCTCTGCCCCCCAAAATGGGTGGGATTAAAGCGTGCGCCACCACCCCCCGGGGATCGGCATCTCAAAAGAGCCCCATATGGGGGAATTTTTTCTAAAAAAACATAAAATAATGATTAAAAAATTGGGAAAAAATTTTTTTTTTTTGATTTTGTTTTTTTTTTTTTTGAGACGGGGGTTTTTTTGTGAAAAAAGCTCTGACTGTCTGGGGCTCAATTTGAAAAAACCGGGGTACCCCCCAAACTTGCAGAGATTTTTTGCCTGCCCCCCGGGGTTTAAAAAAACCCGAGTCCCCCCTTTCAAAACCCCTGAAGGGGAAATTATTTCCCCAGATCGGCCCCCCCGGATCATACCCCCGCCTCCTTTTTTCCTCCAAAGGGGACGGGGGGTTAAAGAAAAAACACTACCCCCCTTGGTTTTTCCCCCGCTTAAAATCTTTTTTTTTTTTTTTTTTTAAAAATAACGGGGTTTTCCTACAAAAGTTTTTTGAAAACCTTTTTTACTTGTTTTTGAAAAAAAATGGGAAGGGGAAACACTATTCCCCAAAACCCCAAAAACCCCCCTTTGGGTTTTCTGGGGCCTGAACCTAATCCTCAGCAAGACAGAAAAGTTTTTTTAACTGTTTAAAGCCATCTCTCCAGCTCCTTAGAAAATTTTTTGAAGATCCAAATATCCCCCCCTTTTTTTTCAGCCCAATTTTAAAAAAAAAACGTGGTAAATCCTTAGGGAAATTTTAAATTTTTTTTTTTTAAAAAAAAATCAACCACGGGGATGTTTTTTCAGCTATTTAAAAGGGAACTAATTTTAGGGGTTTTTTAAACCCTTTTTGGTTTTGAACCCTTTGGGGGGTCTCAACCAAAAACCCTCACAGGGGCCCCCCAAGACCTTTTTAAAACACAAAATATCAAAACCTAATTAAAAACCCCAGCAAGATTATACTTATGAATTTTTTTCTAAATTTAAAATTTTTGTTTGGGGGGCCACAAAAATTGGGGGAAGTTTTTTTAAGGGGGCTGGGCCGTTTGGGGAAGGGAGAACCACTGGCGCTTTTTCCCTTTAAAATAAACTTTCCCGGGGCCCCGGGGGAAATGGTTTTTCTTGGTAAAAGTCCCTTTCCGCCAAACCTTGTTTGATCCCCGGGGCCCACATAAAGGGGAAAGGGGAAACTGACTCCAACAAGGTTAATTTTTTTTTTTTACCCCCCCTTTTTCAGGCTGGGGGGAAAAACACAGGGGATGTCTCCCCCCCCCCAAAAAAGTAAATGAGAAAAACCCAAATTTTAAAAAAAAACACATAAAAAAAATTTAAAAAAGATGACCCCTTCCCCCCCTTCCCTTTTTTTTTTTCCATAGGGGGAAAGGAAATGGGAAATTTTGAACCCCGGGGTAAACATAAGGCAGGGGACACCTTTAAGGGGAAATTTCCCCCCTTAGGCTAGACAGGAAAGCAGAGTTTTTAGGGGGGCCCGCAAAGGGCAGCGGGCTGCATGGGGAAAAGAGGGCGGGGGGAACCGGGGCTACTTTTTTTTAAAAATGTGTTTTTTAAAAGGGGGAAATGCTAAAAATCCCAAAAAATTTTTCCCCCTGAGGGCCCCAAAAAACCCTTTTTTCCCTCATCCCAAAAAATTTTTTTAAAATTTTAAATTTTTTAATTTTTGATAAACTAACAGGTTTTTTTTTGAATTTTTCATACAGATTTTGTTTCATTTTTAAGTTTCCCCTTTCACAACCTCCCCCCTTTCCCCGTTTCCCTCACGTCCTCCACCCCCACCGTTTCCCAAAACCTTTTTTCTTTTTTGTCCCCCTTTTTTCCCCCCTTTTCCCCCCCTTTTCACAGGGGAGCCCCACTCCCTTTTCCCCCGCCCCCCCACCCCAAAAAGGCCCCCCCTTTTCCCCTCCTCCAAAGGGGCCTTTTTTAATTTTTCTTACCTTTTTCTCAAAATTTTCCCCCTATGAAAAAAAGTACAAAAAAAATTTGGGAAACGGGGGTCTGCAAAAGAGAGAGAACAAACCAAGCAATTTAGGGGGGCAAAAACCCCGGAAAGGGTGATAAAATCCTTTAAAAATTAATTTCCCCTTTTCTGATCCCCTTTTGGGGGCCTTTTTCAGTGCAGAAGAGAACAAATCAAATTTTTTCCCGAAACCCGCTTTCCTGGGGCAGCTACCCCCGGCAGTGTAGACGACCCCCACCGTTTACCCGGGAAACTTTTTACGAGCGGGGGCTGTTCGGGGGCCCTCCCCCCCTCCGTTTTGTTGCTCCCGGGGAACGAGTTTCCTCAATATCAGCAAAGTGCTTTTCCCCCAAAGCCCCTTTTTAGATGTGTTTAAAAATTGTACTCACAAAAAAGGGGCCTTTTTAGCACTCGAGAAAAAAAGGTATTTAGTTTTCTCTGGGGGGAAAAACCCGCCCCCCAAAAAAGGGATTCCTTTTTGGTTTTTCCCCTTTTTTTTTGAGAATGAAGGCTGGTTTTTCCCAAATTTCCTTTTTTCACTGGGGGTGTTTTGGGGGGGAACCCCGGTTTTTTCCCCCTTTTTTTCCCCCGCAAAAGGTAGCTTTTAAAGCCTTTTTTTGGGAAAAGATTTCTTGAGAAAATTTTATTTTTTGAACATCATTATTTTAAAAAATTTTTTTTCCCTTTTTTTTAAAAACCCCCTACCCTCTCCTGAACCATCCCCCTTTTCCCCCCCCTTTTCCCCCATTTTGCCCCCCTTTTTTCTTTTTTTTTTTAAAACCCACTGAGTGTAATTATGGGGGGCCCGTATGTTATAGATGTGGAGCCACCCAAAGGGGCCGTGACAATGTCTATAGGCCAAACTGCTAGGCAAAACTGACTCTTTTTTTCCCCAGCAGCCACCGGGAAAAAATCCCTCAAGGGGGGATGGGACTCAGGAACCCCCCCCCACTCCAAATTGGGGGTCGACGGGTTTTTTAAACTTGTGCAGGTTGGGGTGCGGGGGGGGGCCCCCCAGCTGTTTTTGCGCCCTTTTAGCGTTTGACAGTATCTATCCAGAAAGCACTATTTTAAAGCGGGGTCCCCCGATCTCCTGACTTTTTCCCCTCCCAAGTGCTGGGATTAAAGGCGTGCGCCACCACCACCCGGCTTTCTATTTCATTTCTATATTCATCACTATTTTTTTAAGACATTTTTTTTCCTTTTTTAATTTTATTTTTTTGCTTATTCACTTTATAACCCATCCCAGTCACCCCTCCCACAATCCTTCCCCATCTCTTGTTTTCTGAGTACCCCCTCCTCCTACTTATTTACTAGAGGGTTGCACATTAACTGTTTTGTGTGCTGATTTTTTTATTGCAACAACTGAAATCAATTCTCTTCTTGCATGTAATAGACATTCTGTTAGTTCTCTTATCATTTCTCAGGAAAGCAATGATATCATTTGTAAACGAAATGTAACTTGCATCTTGTGTGGGGGGATGTCCTTTCTTTCTCTCTCTCTCTCTCTTCTTTCTCTCTCTCTCTTTCTTTCTTGTTTGTTGAGACAGGGTTACTCTGTGTAACTCTGGGTGTCCTGGCATTCTGAAGACCAGGCTGTCCTCCAACTCAGAGATTTTCCTGTCTCTGCCTCCCAGGCACTGGGACGGAAGGCCACAATTGCCCAGCCCCCTTCCCTTTGGTATCAATTGGGTTCTTGATAGCTCTTCACTTCATATTTCAAGGTAGATTTTCTTGAACCCAAAGCTCACCAATTGTGTTAGTCTAGTTAGCAACCTTGTTTCCAGGGACCCCACATTTCTATGATACATGCTGAAGTTACAGTGGGGTGCCACTCCTGCCAAAGATTTGTATGGGTGATGGGGATCTTGATTCTTGGACTCACAACTGTACAGCCAGTGTTTTGCCCACTGAGCTAGCTCCCTATTCCTTCTTTTCTGTCTTTTAGTTTCTCCGATTTCTTTCCACTAAGAGGTTTTAAGCAGGAGGGATAACTGAGCTAATCACAGAATTAAACCATTATATTGGCTACAAAGTAGAATCAAGAGACTTTTAGAAGATCAATCATAATCCAGTTCACTTGAGGATGGCAGTCATGGAGGGAAAGGTCTGTAGACTGGGGCTGTATTCTGGGATACATATGGTCAAATATTATGCTAAACATCTGCAAACATCTCAGGAGGAACCCAATATACAATCAAGTGTCTCCTCCAAACTTGTACACTCTAAGGTTTATTCCCACTTCTAATAGCAAGCAACTCACTCCTCCTGGGACAGCCTACTTGATTTATTCTATTCACTGCACAAACTTTGCTCTTTGTAAGTCCCTGGGAGAGACCTTAGGAGAGCTGACCCAGATGCACTCCCTTCTCTACGAAGCCTAGAGAAAGGGATAATCATACAAAGTCTCTTCCTGGAGACTCTCCTCTAGTCTTTGAGAACAAGACTTCTCTCTCCTTGGATATTTGCACATATGACCAGTCTTCGGGAAATCCCCTTTTCTGCTTTGCTCTCTAAATCTGGCAGCAAATTATTTATTTCTCTTCCTTAATCTGGCATAAAATTCTCTGTCTCTATCTTCCTTTCTTATTCCTTTCCTCCCATCGTTACTACCTCTTGCCTCTCTCTTTAAACACAAGGGCTCCTGATAGTTCAGGCTACCCTCCAACTCATGTGCCTCCTGGACCTGCCTACTCTGGACTTAAGTTCCTTCACTATTATGGTCCAGATTTGACAACTTAAAGTAAGGTGTGTGTGTGTGTGTGTGTGTGTGTGTGTGTGTGTGTGTGTGTGTTGACAGAGTCACCTTGTAGCCCAGGCTGGCCTCAAACTCGCTGTGTAGCAAAAGCCAGCCTTGAATTCCTGATCCAAGTATTCAACTTATGGTTGTTAGCTCCATGCCAAGTTCATTTTTTGAAAAGAGTTATTATGTCTTTTCTGTGCCTTTACTTTATAAGCTAATTCCTAGGGAATAGGTCCTTGTTTATTTATAGTTAGCTATTCTTGCTAATACTTGCATTTGGCCCTAGTGGTTTTTTTTTTTTAAACTATCTTCTTTAGGGACTGTATATATCAAGTGTCTAATTAGCTTTGGGAAGAAAATACTAAGCAGCTATGCAACCAATTACCTTGCTGGGTTCAGCAAACACTAAATGGTTACAATGAAGGTATTTATTTATTCACAGAAAATATTAAGGATAAAAAATAACAACACATATGGAAAGAATCTGTCAAGTTGATGAGTAGTAACAGTAAAATAAAAACAAACATGATTTCTTCAAGACAGACAATGAGACAGAGTCACAAATGTAACTGTAACATTAGTCCCAAATAATCAGGCCATTTTCTTTCAACAGCCCAGTACTCTTAGAGAGTCATGTATGTATGTGCTCACAGTCCCCATCGTATTTAACAGGCAGTATATTTAATGAAAATGCTGTGTTCTCAGAGAGGCATTTTGCAGTAGCATTTGAATACGTCTATTTTTTACAGTGTTCAAAGTTTTAATGCTATTCTATATGTTTCTACAAATGAGCTACTGGCTAATGACAGGAGGAAAGAGAGTGGGGGGCTTGGTTTGTGTCCATAAAGAGGGTGACTCTAGTCAGTTCCTAATGGAGAGAGCTGTGAGTTATAATAGGTCCTCCAGAGAGTGATCAGATGCAAACTAACGGAGGATACGAGATAGCATGGGAGGGGTCCCTGGTGCGTTGCACATGCTATGGGCAATTTGCTTCCCTGTGTGATGCAAGATAGGCTCTTTTTTCCCTCCCCAAATGTTTTCATTAAGCTCAGATAGCTTAATCCAAGGTAAAGAATGTTCTTTTTGCCTTCACTAGGTCAGACTTTGAATTCTGGGATGAATGTTTCTGAGAAATCCAATACTTTCTTACTTTGTCACCTTCTTAATTAGGTCTTTCCATATTAAAATGGATTAGGGTGGTTTCTTATTAAGGTTGCTATGAAATTAAGTTCATTGTGTATGCATTTTATATGTTCATTTATTCAACATTCATATATATGTAAATGTATACATAACTAACATAAAACCCTTCTTAGTGGATGTTTAATAATATCAGAGAGAGAGAGAGAGAGAAAGAGATCCTTGAATCTAATTTCTTCTTCTACCTTCTTTGAGCACAATTACTAACAAACCACACACAACCCCCCTGAACAGCCACCAACTCTGCCTATCAGGACTCTTAGCATTATATATACCCTCTAAAACGTTCCCAGAATTCCAAACATCACACAATTGCAGAAACTATCTGCAGCTGGCAAAACCACACCTCAGACCTTAAGGCAAATCATAATCAGCTGCTGAGGACAGTCTGAAGCAGCCCCATGTCCCTACACCTGGGATTAAAACACAAGCACATTGTTATAATATTTCTGTGTTTTTTAAAAAACAAAATTTCCAGAATTGTCATTACAGGTCATTATAAAGTTAGCTCAGGCTAGCCTTAAACTTGCCCCACAGGTATTATTTTTCAAACTAACAAAACAATGATTAAGCAAAATCTAGCAGATCTCTTTAATGATAGTCTGGCATCTCTTTTTTTTTTTTTTTTTTGGTTTTTTTGAGACAGGGTTTCTCTGTGTAGCCCGGGCTGTCCTGGAACTCACTCTGTAGACCAGGCTGGCCTCGAACTCAGAAATCCGCCTGCCTCTGCCTCCCAAGTGCTGGGATTAAAGGCGTGCGCCACCACCGCCCGGCAGTCTGGCATCTCAAAAGAGTCCTATATGATGGCATTGTTTCTAACAAACATAAATAATGATTAAAGAAATTAGGATTTGTTTTTGATTTTGTTTTTTTTTTTTTGAGACAGGGTTTTTCTGTGTAACAGCTCTGACTGTCTAGGACTCATTTTGTAAACCAGGCTAGCCTCAAACTTGCAGAGATTCTCCTGCCTGCCTCCTGAGTGTTAAGACAGAGTCTCCCTGTCTATCTCTGAATGGAACTTACTATCTAGATCAGGCTAGCCTGGATCATACCTGCCTGCCTTTGCCTCCTAAGTACTGGGATTAAAGAGATATATCACTATGCCCAGCTTGTTCACCTGCTTAAATCTTTTTGTTTATTTATTTTACATAACTGGATTGCCTACATATATGTATGTGTACCATGTTGTACTTGTTGTGAATAGAAGTCGGAAGGAAGCACTAGGTTCTCCAGAACCAAAGCCTCCATGTAGGTACTAGGACCTGAACCTAAGTCCTCAGCAAGAGCAGCAAGTGTTCTTAACTGCTAAGCCATCTCTCCAGCTCCTTAGAAAACTTCTTGAAGATACCAAGTATCCGTCCTTTTTATCAGCCACAATGATTAGAACGTGGTAAATCCTTAGGGAAAGTTTATTTTCTTTTTTTAAAAAAAAATCAACCACAGTATGTGTTACAGCTATTAAGGAATCTAAGTCAGTGGTTTTTAACCTGTGGGTCGAACCCTTTTGAGGTCTCAACTAGACCTCTCACAGGGGTCACCTAAGACCATTGGAAAACACAGATATCTACACTCTAATTCATAACCGCAGCAAGATTATACTTATGAAGTAGTACTGAGATTATTTTATGTTTGGGGTCACTACAACTTGAGGAATTGTATTCAAGGGTCTCGCAGTGTTAGGAAGGTTGAGAACCACTGGTCTAAGTGTTCACATTAGTAAACTTTCCCTGGGTCTGGTGAAATGGCTTACTTGGTAAAAGTACCTGCCGCCAAACCTTGTTTGATCCCCAGGACCCACATGATGGAAGGAGAGAACTGACTCCAACAAGGTTAAGTTGTCTTTTGACCTCCCCTTGCAGGCTGTGACACACATGTGATGTCTCCTTCCCCAAACAAGTAAATGAGTATAACTAATTTAAAAAAAATCACATAACATAATGAAATCAGATGATCTTCCCTCCTTCCTTTTTTCTTCCATACGGAAGGGAAAATGTAAATATGAAGTCAGGTGGTAGAGCAGTAAGGCAGTGGGACACCTGGTTAATGAATTCACCGCTTAGGCTAGACAGGAAGAGCAGAGCATTGAGAGCGCTGCAAAGGGCAGCGGGCTGCATAGGAACTAGAGTGCTGTCGGAAACCTGGACTACTTTCTTTAAGAAATCGTGTATTTGAGATGTAAATGCTACAACTGCCATCTTCTCTTGATGGCACAAACCATCTGATTCCATCATGCCAAGAAATTTTTTAAATTTAATTTTTAATTAGCATAAACTAACAGGTTTCTTTTTGAATTTTCATACAGACTTAGTTTCAGTTTCATGATTCTTTCACAACCTGCTCCTCTCCCGTTTCCCTGCACGTCCTCCACCCCCACCGGATTCCATCTTTACTTGTAGTCACTGTTCCTCGTATTCCCATTTATCACATGCAGTCTACTGCACTCCCCAGCCCTCTACCACTAAGGCATCTTCTCCTCCTCTCAAGGTCCTCTTTCTAATTTCTTGACCTCTGCTCACAATTCACTCCTATGTAAACAGTACATAAAAATTGGAAGCTGGGATCTGCATATGAGAGAGAACATACCAAGCAATTTAGGGAGCAAAAATCTGGAATGGTGATGATATCCATAGAATTAAGTTCATTTTCTGATGCCCTTGGGCCTTACAGTGCAGAAGAGAACAAATCTAAGCTTTCCAGAAACTCCTGCTTCCTGGTGCAGCTAGCACAGGCGAGTGTGAGACTGACCACACAGTTCACCCTGGGAAACTTTTTACAGAGCAGGCGCTGTTCAGCCTCCAGCCTCTCCGTTGTGTTGCTCCTGGAGGAACGAGCTTCCATCATATATCAGCAAAGTGCATGTCCCCAATAGCTCCCGTGAGATGTGCTAACATTGTACTCACAACAAAGCCTCTAGCACTCGAGAAAACTGGTATTTAGTATTCTCTAGAGCAACCAGCAGCTCCTAAAGGCATTCCTTGTTTGGCTTTTACTTTTTTCTTGAGAATGAAGGCTGGCTTCCAATTCCTTTTATCACTGAGGATGATTTTGAACTGGTTTTCTTGCCTCCTATTCCCAGCACAGGTAGCTTTAAAGCCAGTTTTTGAAATGATATATTCTTGAGTAATTTCATATATGAACATCATGTACTTAGATCATATCTTCCCTCATTTTACCCTCTACCTCCTCCTGAACCATCCTCTTTCCCGTCTTCCTCTCATTTTGCGTCTTTTACTTCTTTTTTTTAAAATCCCACTGAGTGTAATTAGTGCTGCCTGTATGTTCATAGATGTGGAGCCATCCATAGGACCGTGAGCAATGTCTATAGGCCATACTGCTGAGCAAAACTGACTCTTTTCCTCAGCAGCCACCTGGAACATCTCCTCAGATGGGCATGGGATCTCAGGAAGCCCTCCCCCACTCCAGTTGGGATCTGACTGGCTTGATCTTGTGCAGGTTGTGTGCAGGCGGCCTCAGCTGCTGTGCGACCTTGAGCGTTCTGACAGTATCTATCCAGAAAGCACTATTTTAAAGCAGTGCTCTCTGATCTCTGACTCTTCACATCGTTCTGTGCCCTCTTCTGGGATATTTCCTGAGCCTGGCAGGAAAGGGGTGTGATACAGATATCCAGTTAGGGCTGGATGCTTCACAGTTACATATTCTCTGCACTTTAAAAGGCATTTTTGGAAGCTAATGAGATGTTTCCATAAACAGTCTTTAAAGCAATATTTAGTTTCTCAGCATTTGTACAGGTTGGGCCTAGAACTCACTATATAGCTCAGACTAGTCATAATCTCAGGATCCTCCTGCCTCTGCCTCTAAGTGTTAGTATTACAGTTTTGCACCACAACAGGTGGCTCTTTTCTTGATTGTATTAAAAAAAAAAAAAAAAAAAAGATATCCATGGCCAGGCACACCTTTAATGCTAGCACTTGGAAGGTAGCCACAAGTAGCTCAAGGCTAGTCTGGTCTACCTAGCAAGCTCCAGGAATCTAGAGCTACACAATGAAACCTTGTCTCAAAAAGAAAAAGAAAGTTAACCAAGGATTAAAACCAGCTCCATTGGTAAAATGCTTGCCTAAGATGCACAAAACACAAGCTAGCTTCCATGCCTGATATTGCATTACAAACCAGACAGGGTGGGAGAAGCCTGTGATCAAAGTATTCTGAAAGTGGAGGCAGAAGGATCAAAAACTCAAGGTCACCCTCAGTACATAGTGAGTTTGCTGTTAGCCTGGAATACAAAAAATACTGCCTCAAGAGGAAAAGAGGAAAGGAAGTAGAAAGGGAGGAAGGAAGATAGGAACTGACTGGAGTCTCCATAATTTCTCAGCCTCTCCAAACTCGTGAGCCAGCCTTGTGAGAATAAGGGAGAAGATAGGTCTACCAACTGGGATTTCAAATCCTGGTTCGCCATCTTAGAATCATCCATTTCGCAGCAGTACCTGAGCAAAGTAGAAAGATGTTATGGAAGCAACAGAGAGGAAAACACACAAGGTTGAACATGGAACTCGGTTGTCCCAACACTGCTGGCCATGTGACCTTGTGGAAATTACTTAACTTGTTTAAGGCTCTGTGTTCTCATTTTGCAATGCTGTGGTGAAAATCTGATAATAGGCAGTAGTAGCAGTAGAGTTCTGGGAACACAGTAGGTGCTCTGGGACCCTCTTCCACACAGTCACGGAGTTATTTAGTAGTATTCGCTCCCTCTCCAGTCTCCACACTGCTGAGTTCACTCCAGCCAAAGGTTGCCTTTGCTAATTTTTTTTCTTCATCAGTGTTGCTCCCAAAGGTGACCAGTGTCTATTTTTAACCATAGAAGTAAAAAAACAAAAATGATTGAAAACCAAAAGGGAATATGCAGTGAAAATGGATTGAAATTTAAGCCTCTAAGGAATAGGTTCAATTTTCTGTTAGATAACATTCCAGTGTTACTTAGTAGAGAAAATGTCAAGCTTTAACGTTTGAAAGGGTTTACTTAATAGTATTGCAAAACGGTCTTAAGACAAAAAATGCAGGCTCAGAGTACTAGCTCAGTGGGTGAGGTTGTTTGCCACCAATCCTGATCATGTGAGTTTAATTCTTGGAGCCCACATGGTAGAAGAGAATCAATTTCTGCATGATCCTCATGTGTGTATGTGGAAAATAAGTACATTTGTGTTTCGTTAGTTGGTTGATTTTTGTTTGGTTGGTTTTGGTTTTTTTGAGACAGAATTTCTCTGTGTAACAAGCCTTGGCTGTCCTGGACTCACTATGTAGACCAGCCTTCCTGGCTTGGTTTTAATTTTTTGTTGTTGTTCTGGGTTTTGGAGATAGGGTCTGTCCATGTAGTCCTGGATGTCCTAAAACTTGCTATGTACACTAAGCTGGTCTCAAACTCAGAAATTTTCCTGCCTCAACCTCTAAACTGCTGAGATTAAAAGCTTGCACCACCATGCCTGGCTACATAAATGTTTTTTATTTAATTTTTTTTTAATATGGAGCAGCTATCAAACTATTTATCAAAACAGTTTTATATGTTCATTGTGAAAGCACCATGGATCTGTAGTCAAGCACAGATTTAACCCAGAACAACTAAGATTAAAGTTCAAATTGTCCCTTATTTTCCTTGTGGGCTTGGGCAGCTTGCCGATCAGTCTGTACTGTAGCATGCTCACCTGTATTGTTTTTATATTTTCAATATTATGCTCTGACACCCCAACACCACCAAATAGCTGTAGCCATTCTGTTCCATGCCTGCCAGCTATTCCATATTGTTGCTGTAACAGGCCTGCCGGTCATTGACACAGCGAAGTGACTTGACTCAAGGGCATGCTGACCACATACCCTGTGTTGTTCTGAATATTCTGAATGAGGTTTGCTAATCTTTTTTTTTTTTTTTTTTTGGGTTTTTCGAGACAGGGTTTCTCTGTGTAGCTCGGGCTGTCCTGGAACTCACTCTGTAGACCAGGCTGGCCTCAAACTCAGAAATCCGCCTGCCTCTGCCTCCCAAGTGCTATGATTAAAGGCGTGCGCCACCACCGCCCGGCGAGGTTTGCTAATCTTAAGAAATTCCACAAAGCTTTAAATAGAACCCATCAAATAATGATCAATAGGAACTCTTATGTCTAAAATGGCTTGGGTCAGAGCTGACCATAGGGCAGCCCTTCCTGCACCTACGAACGAGCTCACTATGATTTTTATGGCTGACACTGAAGAAAATGCTACCAATAAGCCAAAAGGTTATGATTATAATACTCATGCTCTATTATTTCAATGTTCTGAAATTCCTTTGTTCATCACCCATCCACCAGTCTCTTCACCTTACTCAGGACCAATCAGCTTAAAGGGTAGCTGATAATACTTTGCCTAGTGAGCCAGCTGCTCCCCTCCTTTGCCCTTTAAACTTTTGATCCTGGCTTTCCCTATAAGAAGTCTACACTGAGAGCAGACTAGTGCCATGATTATGTTTTTCCTTCTTGTGAACCTGGATGTCCAGTATTACGGTGTACACTGAGATGGTTCGAGTGGCAATTTCCTGAACCCCAACATCACAAGGTAACTGCTACTATTGCTATCACTTCATAGACAAGGGAATTAGCCATAGATGACAAGGGTAAGACTATTTAGTATATTGCTAGGCAACTACTTAAGGGTGAAGATACTTGAGCTTTAAAAAGTTAGTAGCCTCCTATTTGCTGATCAGGGTACTGATTTTTTATGCCTTCCAGGCATTGTGTGTGGGAAGATGGAGTAAGAATGACTTATTGTCTATCTACTTTCATCTGTTTGAAGAGCATGGCCAGAGCCCCCACACAGCTAAGTAGTCGTTGAATGTCCTCAGTACATGTGATGGTTTGTATATGCTTGGCCCAGGGAGTGGCACTGTTGGGAGGTGTGGCCTTGTTGGAGGAGGTGTGGCCTTGTGGATGTGTGCTTTAATATCCTTGTCTTAGCTGTCCGGATGCCAGTATTATGCTAGCAGCCTCTAGATGAAGATGAACTCTCAGCTCCTCCTGTACCATGTCTGCCTAGATGCTGCCATGTTCCTGCCTTGATGATAATGGACTGAAACTCTGAACCTGTCAGCCAGCCCCAATTAAATGTTGTCTATTATAAGACTTGCCTTGGTCATGGTGTCTGTTCACAGCAGTAAAACCCTAACTAAGACAGTAGATATTTGTTAATCACATGAGTAGAGAGGATAAACATACAGGGATCCTGTTCTGTATCTTCCCAGTCAGGAGCAGTGACAGCCATGCCTGCCCTGTCTCCCTGTCTTCCTTGCTACTTACTTCTTTATCTGAAAGCTTCATGAAAGTCATCTCAGGGCTTGCCTTACTGAAAGGTGAGAAGATATCAAAACAGAACAAAACAACACCTCTGAGCTTTGCTTGAGTCATTACCCCTGAAAATTTCAAAGTACAAAAACCAGGTCATTTGCATCTAATTGGAAATGGCGGTAGACTGCTTATGAAAAGTAGCCACAAACTCTGTCTTGGATGAGTAGTCTCACAGTTGCTATAGAAGAGAACAAGCCGGAAAGAATTCACAACTAAGCTTTGGAAAGTATGTAACTTTGAACAGTCATGTTTTAACCCTAAGCAGAAAGAGAATGAAATTCAGAAGTTAATTTTAAGGAGATGAAGAGATGACCCAGCAGTAAAGAGCACTGGCTGTTCTTCCAGAGAACCTGGGTTTGATTCCCAACACCTACGTACCAGCTAATAACCATCTGTAACTCTAGTTCCAAGGGATTCAACACCCTCTCTGGCCTCTGAGTGTACCAGGCATGAAAATGGTACACAAATATACATACACCCAAAACACTCATACACATAATAATAAAAAATAGGTACCTTTAAGAAAAAGGTTAATTTGCAAGTTATTGTTCTTGGTCAACAGTAAAAACAAATCCCAACTGTCATGGTTGTTAGAGTCATAATACTGTTGTTTTAATAAGGGAATAGAGAGAAAGGAGAACAAGAGACAACAAAAACAATTTTTACTTGAAATATGCTGTAATGGAACATAGCAGTTATATGCTAGTAATTAATAAATATGTTTTAAGTGAAAGCATGCTGTCATTTTGTGAATCCTACAAACAAAAGCAAATCATATACAAGGAGGAAACTGAAGATTTAGGAGTTGAGTTGGAATATATTTATACATCAGTGTATGGGTGTTTTGCCCGCATAGATGTCTGTTTACCATGTATATGCTTGGTACCTGATAAAGCCAGAAAAGGGCTCCAGATCTTTCAGAACTAGATTTTCAGACAGTTGTGAGCTATCTTTTGCATTCTAGGAATCCAAACTGGGTCCTCCAAGAACAGCCAGTGTTCTTAACTGATGACCTAACTCTCCAGCCTTCTGAATGCTAATATTCTAATCTAATAGATGACTAGCATATGAGACTGAGCCAATCACACATACAGACATGCACACACACTCACACACAACTATGTATTGACACATATTCATGTACATATGATTATAGTGGTGATTAGATGGTTAGTATAGATTACTCATCACAATGATGTATATGTTCAGTGAATAGTTTTTATGACCAGAAAGAGATGGCAAGACTTAGAGGTCACACCCCTTGACAATAATTTCTTATGTCTAAGGGTCCCAAATGATCCCCAAAGCAGATTTTTTTCTCTTCAGATTTTTTTTTGGTATGTTTATAACAAATGGTTTAAAAGACAGATACTCTCGGGGCAGTGGTGGCGCACGCCTTTAATCCCAGCACTTGGGAGGCAGAGGCAGGTGGATTTCTGAGTTTGAGGCCAGCCTGGTCTACAGAGTGAGTTCCAGGACAGCCAGGGCTAAACAGAGAAACCCTGTCTCGAAAAAACCAAAAAAGAAAAAAAAGAAAAACATAAGCTCCAAGTCCTGATCTGAACACTTTTAGATAATGTAAACTTGAACTAGTTATTTATCATGTTTGAGACTTGGGTTCTGTTAGCATTCTGTCAAACTCCACCTCCACAGTTACCTGGCAACAGCCAGGTATGCTCCTCCCCGCAGCTACCTGGCAACAGCCAGATAGCCCTGCCCACTATTATAAAAAGGGCTGTCTGGCCCCTCCTCTCTCTGCCTGCAGGTTCTCGTCTCCCCTTCCCTTTTCCCCTTCCCTTCCCCCTCTCCACGTGGTCGTGGCCGGCCACCTCTCTCTCTCTCTCTCCCCTCTGCCCTAAATAAACTCCCTTCGTGGAACCCTCTGCCTTGGCGTCTTCCCTTCCAAGCTGCGCGCGATTTAATAACAACAGGTTCCCCATCTGAAAATAATAGTTCCCAAATTCATTTTTTAACAGTGAGAGATAATGTGAATTACTACTCTTTATAAATTGTTGGCATGCTTTAAAAAACAACAGTGGATCCTTTAGTCCCTGCCCCTGTAATAGTACTGCACTGGAAAACAAACGGCTCTATGGTGAGGAGCCAGGCTTCCCAGCAGGTAGGCTGCTGAAGTCCCAACACCTCAGCACCAAACGCCCTTGACTCCAGGCTGCTGCGTGCAGCTAGAAGGGAAGCTGACAGGAGGACGTTCTCCACAACAGTCCAAGGTCTGCCATCAAGGAATGTCTTTCATCCCGATCCCCCAAACTCACTTAAAACTTTCTTAGCAGAAGAACTCCTTTTAATAAGGAATTTAGGAACTTGAAGGAAACAGAGCTGGAGAAAAACAATCCTGTTGAGCATTTTTTCCCAGAAGATACCATGAATCTTTCTCATGTCAAGTATGTAATTGGCTTGTTTCATGAAAGCCACTGACAGCAGCTCTAGGGTATCCAGAGAGAACTTTGGAGTGACTCAAGGCTTGCCCCAACCCCCTGTTATTTAATTAATGTGTGGTCTTCCATTGATTGCTACTTCCGTTGAACTACTGATCCTTCTGGAAGCTAAACAAAGTCATTGACACAGAAATGCCTTTTCCTTTTCTTCTTCCCCATTTTCTTTTCCTCCCCCACCCTGCATCCTTAATTTAGTTCATTTTGTAATCTCAAGAGAAAGATGGATTGGTATGGTGAGGGGAAAATGGTTTTTGGTGAAAAGTGAAGTTCTTAATCCCTGTAAAAATGGAAGCATAAACCCACAGGAATGGGCAGGTACCGATTCACAGAGCAACATGGGCTGCATTCATCCTGTCTGCCACCCCTGTCAGGCAGCTGCATGTAGCATCAGGTATGTTGTTGGGCTGTCATCGTCCATAAGATATCCTGTAAGAAGGCAATTTGGTTCTCTCATAAAAGGATCTAGATGGAAAAGAAATAGCCTTTAATAGACTTTCCAGAATCTGCCAAGATCAATCAGTAATGCCACAATGTGCTAAGGTGCCCTGAAGTGCTTAAGCAGTCTATGGTATCTGAGAGCTCTGGATACCCTGTGACGACTAGACTGTCATCAAAGCTCAGCCAATGGTCAGCTGAGATCAGCTAGTACAACATATCCTACCAGAATAAGAAGACCCTACAGAACAATGCCATCTTATTCTTCTTAAGCATCTCTTGGTACTTGAGGTCACTGTGGTTCAGTACGTGGCCAAGGAGATGTAAGGAGCTGTACAGGGTGGCTGTGCTATTGATGCGGCCGAGAGGACCAGCTTAGAGTGACAGCAGTGGTAGTTGCCTCTCTACAGCCAGTAGGAATGCTCCCTAAGAGCCTTCATGAGCTGGTGACATTTTAAATGGTCCAGAGGTTGACCTTGGACTTATTCTCTGTAGCTGAGTAGTATTGCCTGTAGTATTGCTTGAGGGAGTTGAAGTCAAGGTTGTACACAACTACCTGTGGGCAGTGTCTCTCTGACTTATCTGGCAGGCTATGTTGTTTTGGACCACATTATTAACATGCCAGAGCAAACAACTCTAGGGGCTTGCAAAGTGCTGGTCCAGTCCTCAGCAAGCTGCTGGGTCCCAATGCCTTGGGTATACTCCACAATGGCACACACATTAGACCCAAATAGTCTAAAGTATTGAAACAATATTTGCCTATACAACCTACATCTGAACAGATTTCACCCACTTGATGGAGAACATTCTAACTTATATGATGTGTTAACTACTAAAATCAATCATACAGGCCTATTATATTTAAGAGATTAATCCCGGGGCTGGAGAGGTGGCTCAGTGGTTAAGAGCACTGACTGCTCTTCCAGAGGTCCTGAGTTCAATTCCCAGCAACCACATGGTGGCTCACAACCATCTGTAATGGAATCCGATGCCCTCTTCTGGTGTGTCTGAAGACAGCTACAGTGTACTCATACATAAAATAAATAAATAATTCTTAAAAAAAAAAAAAAGAGATTAATCCCAACCTCCCCTTGCCCCCTCCCCCAAAATGATGGTATCTGTTTCTGCATTTTGAATTGTTAGAGAGCCTGGAATTCCAGCCCATGAATTACTGGAGCATCATATTTCAGGCTGTGGACGGTAGCCTGTCTGGCCACTTGTCATGTGTCTATTCATCCACTGAAAAGAGACTAAGTCTAGCTCCGTGACCTTGTGAGTTTACTGGGTTTCCTTACAGGACCATGGTGACTCAGGCAGCCACATCACTGGAAAGCTCCTCTCCTGGATGGGTGACAAAGCTCCAGTGCTGCAGACAGCTCAGCTGACCTAAGAGTCGGTGCTCCCAGCAATTGTTTGCCACTAATATATAGCCACAGGGGAGGAGCCTTAGGAGACCTGTAACTCTCGGAGCTTCCTGAGTCATCTAAGCTTTGTGAGTCCTATGGGCCTCCTTCCTCCTTCCAGGAGGGAAGCTTTCAATTTGGTGGAAATTACGTTGTGAGGCAAACATACACTCATGTGAGAGGTGACACGTTCCCTAGAGAGTCTGTTCTCAGCACCTGCTCATTTCCCACAATGGCTCCACATCATCTTTGATGGTTGGCTTAGAGGAATTACTTTCAGATTCATTCCAAGTTTCTGGAAGGGTATCCCCAAAGTATGCAGTTGGAGCTAGGTATTGTAACACTCAAAATAGGTCCCAGCACCACAGCAGATCTCTATGAGTTTGAGGCTAGCCTGGCCAATCAGGACTCAGTGAGACATGTCTGGAAAACCAAAACAAGTTGATTAACTCTTTTAAATGTTTCTGTTTCTCTTCCTCAGGAAGTTGACATGTCCTTCTGTTTTCACCTCCCAGCTATCTTCAAGCTCTAGTACAACTACAATAGTTTGAGAGACTTCAAGAATCTCCCTATACGGGCAAAGTAACTCTTTGGTCCCTTAGAACTTTTTGATCTTTTGTTTTTCTCTGTGTGTGGGAGGGGGTTGTTTGTTTTGTTTCTTTCTTTGTCTTTTTTTTTTTTTTTTTTTTTTTTTTTTTTTTTTTTTTTTTTTTATACAAGAACTTGCTAGTGGCCTTTGCTGGCCTGAAATTCATTGTGAATTTCTTGAATTAACAAAGATCCTCTTTGTCTCTGCCTCCTGAGTACTGGGATTGCATCCCAATAGCAAATCTGGGTTATATGTACATTCAGGGGTGTGAGAAGAGAAGGGAGCCCTCACCCTCGGGTTTACTTGGAACCTCTCACCAAGAATCACTAGCATGGCGAGGTAGCTCAGCAGGTAAGAGCACTTCTTGCTCTTTGCAGAGGATATGAGTCCAGCTCTCAGAACCTCGTCAGACAGCTCACAACTCCTTGTAACTCCAGCTTCATGGGATCTGACATCATGTGTAACATGCATGGGAATACATGTGTATGTGCACACACACAAATAAATACTATTTATTTTTAAAAAAGAACTCCATCACAATTAACATTTTCTGCGAACTTTGCCTACACAGGGATGATATTCTTTTTATGTAGCACTGCTTTTAATGATAATTTGAAGTAGCAATGGAGACCTAGTCATCGCTCATCTCTTTCCCCGGCTGTAGACCTGTCATTTTCTAGGAGTCTCACAGAAAGTCCCACTACAGGAAAAGCCACGTCTCAACACTCTCACAATGCTTTGTCTTATCAGATTGAAATCCTGACTAAGGCACTCCTAAAGTCATCCCATAATCACTGTTATAAGATGGGGAAAAGAGAAGAAAGTTTCTTACCTCTTTCCTATATAACTTGAAAGCCACCAAACTTGTGTGTGTGAGTAATGCTAAGATAGTCATGGCTGTCTTTGAGACCTTAGGTTAGTCTTATGCTTTCCTCCCTGTTTCTAATACTCTTCATGCTTCAGTAGATATTTAGAAATCTCTTCTCTGTAAACTTTAACTGTACCTGTCCTATCCTGAAATTCTTTCTTATGGCAGAGAAGAACCACGGTATGGGCTTAAGAGATATTCAGTGATTACAAGCTGGTACTATTCTTTCAGGGAACCAAGTTTAATACCAAGCACCGACATTGGGTAGCTCATGATTGCTCTAGGGATCTGATGCTTTTGTTTGTTTGTTTGCTTTTTGTTTTTTCAAGACAGCGTTTCTCTGTGTAGCCCTGGCTGTCCTGGAACTCACTCTGTAGACCAGGCTGGCCTCGAACTCAGAAATCTGCCTGCCTCTGCCTCCCAAGTGCTGGGATTAAAGGCGTGTGCCACCACTGCCTGGCAGATCTGATGCTTTTAACCTTCTTGAGCACAAAGGCACACAACCATGTACATGCACACGCACATAATAATAGTAATAACAAGAACAATAATATTACTGGACAGTGGTGGCACACATCTTTAATCCCAGCACTCCGAATGCAAAGGCAGACAGATCTCTGAGTTCAAGGTCAGCTTGTGCTACAGAGTGAATTCCAGGACAGCCAGGGTTACACAGCAAAATCCTACCTTGAAAATGCTAAAAAAAAAAAAAATGAATAATAATAATAAATCAGAGAGAGTGTGAGAGAGAGAGCACATGTGAACATGAATCCTGGCTTCAAAGACTAAGGTCACTGAATAGAATTCCGTAGGTCACTACAAGCAGTTGCCAGGGCAGCAGTTTCCTCTACACACAGCACTGTGCTGACCCATCCAAAGCTTTTTCGTTGTTTATATGAAATTCAAATTCAACTGAGTGTCTGTGTTTGTTTTGGCAACTTCAGTCACAAGGTCTCACCCCAGCACTAACTTGGAAAAGAAGTTGTCATTTACCAGAATTATGCCTTTTAAGGCTCTGTCTTCATTAATTGGTCCATCCTCAAGCATTCCTAAGGAGAAAGAAAGCTGCCTTTTCTCCCTTCCAATAGCGGCCTTGGCTTAGAGTCATACACTGGGGGAGAAGCATCATGGCCTCTCAGAGGGTTTCAGTTCAATCTCAAGTTTCCTTCTTCTGTCCAGGGAGTTGCCCTCCTCTTGACTCAGGGTCAGATTGTGGACACCCCCTTGAAATCAGAGCATCAGACGCTATGCTTAGGTTTTCTCATTCTCGTTGCATCTTTTTTGAAATCAGTCTGTCCTCACAAACCTTCCTGCTGCTGCCACTGAAACAGAAGCCTCACATCCTTTTGCTAACAACCTCTTTAGCCTTTCTTTTGTGTGCCTCTTAGTGTAAAAGGTTGTAAAGTCTGGAATTGTTCTTGTTGCAGTTATTCCTTGATTTTCTTACAGGAACATTTATTTCCTGGCTCTGCCTCCTCTATTCCACTTCTCTAGCCAGCTGTGCCAATTGCATATGCCATCACCTGGGGCCTGGATTGCAGCACCCTACCTCTTTTGGGTCCCTGCATTTGTGCAATTCCTACAAACCTATCCTTATGTGGTCTTCATTTCACAAATGTGATTCTCTTATGAGACCAGCTGCAATGAACCTATATTCTCTGTTGGACAAACCAATACCCAGCTCTATGGCCCCACTCTCAAGACCCCAAACCCTATCTTCTTTCTCCCTGTCTGCCTTTCCTAGACCCACATTATCAAATTTCTCTGGACTTCCTTCTGCTTCTAACTGTACAGCCTGGTCATCCAATCTGCCTTGAAAGCCCAACCCCTTCCCTCCTCTGGGTCAACTTACATCCTTTCTCTTCTTCAAAATCCAACCAGTAGATGAAATAATAGCCAATCTTGGGATGGAACAGGCCTTGTCAAAGGGAAGAACTCAAAAGACAAAAACAAAGGAAAAGTCCCAAAGCTTGGCTTACATAAGAGTGAAAAACTTCATGTCAAACTGCATTATAAAACAAAACAAATGGGCCAGGCGGTGGTGGTGCATGTCTTTAATCCCAGCACTTGGGAGGCAGAGGCAGGCAGATTTCTGAGTTCGAGGTCAGCCTGGTCTACGGAGTGAGTTCTAGGACAGCCAGGGCTACACAGAGAAACCCTGTCTCGAAAAAACAAACAAACAAACAAACAAAAAAATAATAATTTGTAAATTAGTAAGAAAAAGATATCTCGCCCTTTTGGCTTTCTCTGCAGCACCATGGTAGTGCCTAATGAAAGGTGGCCAATAAGGGAGCTAAGTTAAAAGTGGTTAATCTATTTTTCAAGAAAGACTGATACGATGTGAAAACGCAGGCTATCCTCAATATTAGAAACATTGGAATTGCCGGGTGGTGGTGGCGCTCGCCTTTAATCCCAGCACTTGGGAGGCAGAGGCAGGCGGATTTCTGAGTTCAAGTCCAGCCTGGTCTACCAAGTGAGTTCCAGGACAGCCAGGGCTACACAGAGAAACTCTGTCTCGAAAAACCAAAAAAAAGAAAAAAAAAAAAAAGAAAGAAAGAAAAAAGAAAGAAACATTGGAATAACACTGGTCACAAGGACTGAAGGAACCAAAGTTGTATCTGATGGCCTCAAGGATCATGCATTTGAAGTGATCCTTGCTGACATACAGAATGATCAAGTGCAGTTAGAAAATTCAAGCAAGTTACTGGGAATGTTGACAGCAAAAACTGTCTGACTAATTCCCATGGCATGGATCTTAACCTAGGACAAAATGGATTCCATGGTCAAAAAGTTGCAGACCATGACTGAAGCTCATGTGGATGTCAAGACAACCAATCGTTATTTCCTCCATCTTTCTGTGTTGGTTTCACTTAAAAAAGGAACAATCAGATACACAAGATGTCCTGTGCATGGGACAGGATTCGGAAGAAGCTGATGGAAATTATGACCAGACAAGGGCAGAAAAACGGCTTGAAGGAAGTGTTTGATAAATTGATTGCAGACAGTACTGGGAAAGACATAGAAAAGGTTTGTCGACCCATGTAACCTTCTCATGATGTCTTTGTCAGAAAAGTAAAGATGCTGAAGAAACCCAAGTCTGAATTGGGAAACTCCCTGGGCTCCATGCTAAAGGTGATAGTTCTGGAAAAACAAAATCCACCCACCTTAAAAAAAAAAAAAAAAAAAAAAAAAAAAAGGAAAAGAAAGTATAAAATGTGTTATTACAGTTCTTGAAACTTTTTAAACACTCAAAGATTGCTTATATTATTCTATTACAGCCTCAGACAACAAACGATTTTGTTCTACTGTAGAAGGTGAACTTTCTGATTGATGGTTAGACTTTTATAAGATGTGTGCATCTATTACTCTTCACTCCTTGCTCTCCTTTCCTTCTGTCTCCCAGTCGAAGTGTCTGCCTGTTTGCACCTCAGTTTGCTGTGTTCTAATGGAACAGTCATTCCGAGGTGCTCACTCCAGATAGAATTTTCCCCAACACCCCAACTCCTAAAGCAGCCAGCCTCCCAGACTCATCTAAGGGTCACCAGCAATCCGTGCATCCTGTGTCCTCACACATGCACTCTGCTTTGTTTGCATCTGGAAACCGTCTGTGCTTGGGATGCCTCCCTTGCTCCACTGCATCCGAGTCTGTTTACCTTCCTCTCATCAGCTACCCTGTTCTTTCCTCCAGGCAGAAACTCACTGTTCCTCAGAATGCTTCCCACATGCCATGTCCATCAGTCTTAGACAACATTTATAGTATTTTCTAGTCAGCAAATGTCTTCCCTTCACCTCCTTTCCCTCACTCCTGCCTTTCTTGCACTCCTTTACCTTTCTCTCTGAGAATTAAAATAATTTTTTCTCTGATATAATTTGTGTTTGCTTTAAAAAGTAGGTCAAGCAGCTCTTGTATATATGTCCAAAGGCACAATACTGAACATATGTCCTTTATCACCATAGAAACACGAGCTGAACTGTTCTGATGGCTCAGAGGATAACACACTATAGTATGATGTGATTATGAAACTAGTAACACTTCCTTTCAGGATCCCCAAGATTAAAGATATGATAATGGGGTTTGGCATTAGAGTGGATTAGAATTCTGTCTCTAACACTATACAACCTTAAGCCATGTACTTATCTGGGCTTTAGTAGCAATGTCTGCATTAAGATGAATGCATCTTCCTGGCAGTGGTGGTGCATGCCTTTAATTCCATCGTGGGGGCAGGGAGAGGGAACAGAGGCAGGTGGATCTCCATGAGTTCGAGGCTAGCCTAGTCTACAGAACAAGTTCCAGGACAACCAGGGCTACATAGAGAAACCCTGTCTCAAAATAAGTAAATAGATAGATAGATAATAAAAGAAAGAAAAAAGAGGATCATATTTCTGTCATAAGATAGGATAAAATGCCTGTAAAGTCTATATGATGTAGAATGGGTACAAGGACATTATCTAATGTAAAAGAAAGTGTGATTTCCCCCACTTACTTTTCCAAGGTACAAGTTTCTTGGGGGGACTTATAATCCCCTCAAAAATCCAGATATTTATGTAAAAGTAAACAATAAAATCTTATCAACCGTATAGCATGCTCTGTATTAGAGAACTCACTAAAGATCATCTTATTTAACTTTCCTGAGATAGCATTATAATTTCAACAGTGTAGAATCTCACAGTTGTCTAGATCGCACATAGTCTGATAGCAGCCTCTCTGCCCACAACCTCTCCACTTTGCTGTCAGGTCCACGCCTTTAACTTCCTTGAATAACCTCACACATTCCCATAAAAACTCCCCTGATCTACAACTCTTTTATCTGAAGGCTGGCTTCTTTACTCACAATCTAAAACTGGGTTTATCTAGTGTAAAAAGTGATATGGGAGGAGTGGCGTATTTCTTAGTGTCGAAGGTCTGGTGTCCCTAAAGCCAGTGACTTCACAATAATAAATACCTCGTGGTGTAATTAGAAAGACTTTACTACACTGCACGGCCTTATAAATAAGTGTTATTTATAGGTCTCATTTATGATAGAGATACTGGGGCTACTATGTGCTCAGTTTCCTAAGATTACCCTGGAAGTGACTTAGGATTTGAGCTTCGGGATGTTCAGAGCTGACGGTATTTCCTAGTCCTAGCAATGGCTGTTTCTTTTTTCTTTTTCTTTTCTTTTTTTTTTTTTTTTGAGACAGGGTTTCTCTGTGTAGCCCTGGCTATCCTGGAACTCACTCTGTAGACCAGGCTGGCCTCGAACTCAGAAATCCACCTGCCTCTGCCTCCCAAGTGCTGGGATTAAAGGTGTGCGCCACCACCGCCCGGCGCAATGGCTGTTTCTACAAGGCTGTGGTAGGTAGCTTCTCTTCACCTCCCCCCTACCCCCACCCCAGTACAAGCGCCTCACCTGCAGACTCAGGGCTGCAGTTATAGCCCAGGTATCCTGTGTGGGTTCTGAACTATCTTTGGAAACACTCAGGAGCACTGTGTTCCTAATAACGAGGAGCAACTCTGGACAGCTAGTTTCTCTTAGTACATTTAAAGTGAGCCTTCAGAACACCAGGTGAGTAGCTCTGACTCAAAGTCAAGGCTGAGAAGCAGAGAACACTTGGTTCTAGCCAGTTTGCAGCTCTAGCTATCAAAATTCATGATGTCTAAGTCATCAAGTCCAGGGTTTCCTACCTTTCAGTTCCCGTTAAGATAAAAGGAAGCGTAGAGCGAAGAGCAGAGGCAGGCAAGAAGGGAAGTCAGGATATTTATTCTCTTGCTTTTCTTCCTCCAGGCCCACATCCTGTTGATGTAGTTCCTCATCCAAAGTCATAGTTTCTCAAGGCAACAAACACCTCTTCCTGTGATTCGGAAACCCTTAATCCCAGTCTCCCAGTAGACCTAAGCTTGCCAGCAACGGGATAGGGACTACCTGCGGGTATTGGGCTGCACCTGTAGACCTGTAGAACCCGCTGTGTAATAATAGCTCCTTTTACACACTTTCCTTAGTTTTCCATTGGATCCTCATTGTTACTATTTCTAATAATCAGTTTTTCTCCATCTTTGAGAACAGAATGTGAATTTTTAGCTGGGCTCATTGCTACCTAGCCTTGAAAAGAAACCAAATAATCTTCCCTACACCTGACAAAAACCTCACTTCCACATTGCCTGATATTTAGGCAGGGCCAAGTAAGTGGAACTGATGTTGTCTTTTCTTGCATGTATTTAGTTTCATTCTATTGAGACAACGTTTTGTAATGTAGGCAAGCTGCTTTTAAACCTGCAAACCTCCTGCTCCAGTCTCTAGAGTTTGGGGATTATCAGCATACTGCTGCCATACTTGTATCACTTTTAAAGGTCCAGCTATGAGGATGATGATACGATTTCTGGAGCTTGGCAACCATCGAGGAACATGAGGACTAAAGCCTCCATCCAGCAAGGATGGTGGAATGGAAAGTTAGAAGGGATTCGAGTCTCTGACAACTTGAAAACTTGCCATAAGTACCTTCCAAGACTTCTTCTTCTTGTTGTTCTGTTCTTTTCTTTCTTTCTTTCTTTTCTTTCTTTTCTTTCTTTCTTTCTTTCTTTTTTTCTTTCTTTCTTTCTTTCCTTCCTCCCTCCCTCCCTCCCTCCCTCCCTCCTCCCTCCCTTCCCCTCCCTCCCTCCCTTCCTTCCTTCTAAGACAGGGATTCTCTGTGTAGCAGTAGCTGACCTGCAACTCACTCTGTAGAACAGGCTGGTCTGGACCTCACAGAGATCCACCTGCCTCTCTGCCTCAAGTGCTGGAATTAAAGGTGTACAATACCAAGCCTGGCCAAGACTTATTTTACCTATTTTAAATTTCTTTGGTATGGTGGATTGTTCTCTTCTTCGTGATCCCAAATAAAGTACTTTCAGAATTGCTCTTTTATGTGGTACTAGAAACCTGCTTAAGAAATTGTTATCACCCTCTGATCGTTTATTGCCTGTTTGCTTCTCCTAGGCTCCTTCAGAGGAGGGATTTGCTAGTTTTATGTTAACTCCAGCCCCTAGAACAGAGGTCACCATATAACATAAGCTCAGTAATTCTTTGATAATGAATGAAGGGTTTCTGATGGACAAGCTGCAGAAGTGGATTTTTATGGCCCAAGGAGCTACACCAGGAAGTATAGTACTTATATCCATTACAAGAGTACAATGATCACACCGAAGCCACCCTTCATTTAACAGAGTGTTTTTCCTTAGGAAAAGGACAAGGCTCAGTTATTAAAGTGCTTGCCTTGGAAGCAGAGCACCTGAGTTCAGATGTCCAGAACCCAGTTTTTAAAAGCTGGGCAGTGGTGGGCTTTTGTAATCCAAGTGATGGTAAGAAGGTAGAGAGAGACCAGTGGGTCCCAGGAGCTTGCTGGCCAGGTGCCTACTTGGTGAAGTTTCAGGTCAATAAGACCCTGTCTTAAGCAAAAGATAAAAGGCACCTGAGGAAGGACACTCAAGGTTGTCTTCTGACCTTCATACAAATACACTCACACACATACATGTGCATACACACACACACACTCTGCACACAAAATAGATTGTCTGAAAGTCACATGGTTACTGTGTCTTAATTTCCTCTGGGAGACTATTACTTACCACATATAAAATTGCTTTCTTTCTCCCTCCTTCCTCCGGTCCTTGCTCTTCCTTCTTTCTCTTCTTTGTTTCTTCCTTTTTCTTTTCTTTTTCAACAGAGTCTTTCGTGTTGCTTAGGCTAGTCTCAAACTCCTAGGCTCAAGTGATCCTCCTGTCTCAGCTCCCTGAGTGGTTGGAACTACCTGAGCACGGCACCAAAACCAGTTTGAGATGCTTTTCTTTCTTGCAACACTGTATCAGATCCTTAGCTACCAAGGTGTTGTGATCAGTTGTTCGAATGTCTGCCTGCTGCACATAGAGAGTAGAATCTATTCTCTACTGATCTATATCTACCTATAACTATAACGATATATAACTATAACTAGATATAGATATGACCTAATCTAATGCCTGGCTTGTGATTAGGCTTGTGATATATGCTGGCCTGAGTTATTAGAACAGTAATAGTGCTAACGATGTATCTTCAATATGTTAGAGGAAATAACAGTAAAGATACTTGCAGATAATGTTTATATGGTACCAGAAGATCAGCCTGGAGTCTGGTCCTAACCCTGGACCTTTCCACTCAATAACCCAGGCTTCTCTGGACATATAACTCCTTACCTGTGAACTGGAATAGAATAGACCACACAAGGTAAGTCTAAGAATCAAGTCAATGATTGTGTGTAAAAGCTCTTTTTGTAAAATTAACTGTTGGGTTTTATGCAAGAACAGAATTTTAGATTGCCCAAGTAAAGAGTTCATTTAAACACAACAATATCCAGAAAATTCTCCTCCCAGTTCTTCAGACACAAAACTATACTGTTGTTTGGGTTTGTTTTCCCTTGTTCTTAGTCTCGAAGGGCCTTTGCAAAGTTGGGGAAGCTTGAAAGTTTGTGGTCACCTCTCCAGTGGAATCAGTCTGCCCTGTGATGCAGTGTACAATAGGGACCTGATTGTTTCATTTAAGGTTGATACTTATGACAAGGTCTTTTCTTGTACCCTGAAATGTCCACACTAAATTGCAACCCAAACCTGAGTTTTTCTTAGACTAGGAACTTGGATTAACTGGCAGCAGCATATATAAATCCCGTCTTAGCCTTTCAGACTTGAGCTTTGAGTCTAGAAAACAGTGTAACAGTCAATGGCTCAGTTATTCCCTGCTCCTTTGAGTCCTATACTGATTTATTCCAGTAAACTAGAGAATGCAGCATCTCAGCCAGTGAAGAGACACATGGTTTAGTGGGGAACTTGGAAACGAGAGTTGGAGGAGATGGCAGTCATTGGATATTCAGCATTCTGGACATCTTCTTGGGCCTTGCTTAAATACTTAGGATCACACACATGATGGCATGTCAAGTCAACCCTGGCTGGGATGCACTCCAGCAGGCCCGCTGAGGGGACATGCACAGTCTGGTTTCTCTGGACTAGGTACACACAGAGTCCACACTGTTGTCGCATAATGACACCTGTTTCTCATGCTTCTCCAGTGATTCCTTTACTGCTTTAGTTTTAATAATGGCTGGGACTGCCCTTCCTTAATTCCCTAATTGCCTATTATCTCCAGTTAGGGTTCTGGATTGGAAAGGCTTCCTTTCCAGCTCGAAGGTGCTCATGTCAACACTGGGTTGACCAGCTGCTCCATGTAGACACTTCTTCCACACCTACTGCCCTCAGCTTACTTCCTCTATTGCAGTCACAAAGAAATGCTAGTCTCTTATCTTGAAGCAAGTCTCCAAAGTCATCCAGATTCAATTCAACTTCCCAAACAACTACAGTTATATAGTAGGAATTATTTAGATTTAGGGACACAAAGGTTAATGATGTCTAAACATGGTTTCTAATTTCCTGGAGCTCATGATTTCTGAGGAAGGAAGGCAGGGAATGAAGTGCTGTGTGATCAGATATACCACAGAGCTTTGTGGGAAATCCAGGTGACTGGGGAGTTCCGGCTGGTTTGTTTATTTACTCTGAAAATGCCTTGCACTGTGCGCACCTACTCTATGTAGGTTTCCTAGGAATTCTTGCTACACACAGGGTCGCAGCACTGGTTGTTCATTTTTGTGGAACAAAATTCAAGACTTTAAGAAATGTACTTATGTATTTATTTTTATTTTGTGTGCACTGGTGTTTTGCCTGTATACACGTCTGTGTGAGGGTGTTAGCTCCCTTGGGGTTAGAGTTACAGACAAGTGTGAGCTCAGCACCAGGTGGGTGCTGAGTCTGGGTCCTCTGGAAGAACAATCAGTGCTCTCGACCATTGAGCCATCTCTCTAGTTTCCCAAAATTTAAGTCTTAAAGGTTGAGAACCCCATTCTCTTGTATCTCACTCCTAGAACAAGACAATAGCGCTCACTTGAATTGGTAGTTTGTTGTTTGATTAAGAGTAGAACAGAATAGGGGGAGATGGCTTCAGTAGAAGAACCAGAAGACAGTGAATGCTAATTTTAGTCATGCCATGCAATTTGTTAATAGTAGAATTTGGAAAGACAGTTAATGTCTCTGAATTTCTAGTCTTCTAAAATAAGGGGGTGGAGATGTAGTTTGGAGCTAGAGTGCTTGCCTAGCATTTATAGAGGCACTGAGTTCAATCACTAGCTAAACACACACACACACACACACACACACACACACACATGCACGAATGCACTCTCTCGCACACGCACACACATAATGTTCCTCACACCTTGTGATAATTTAATTAGTAATTTATGTGAAGTATCTGGTTTTAAAGTAAAATTCCTGGGTTGCAGAGATGGCTCAGGGATTAAGAGTGCTTATAGCTTTTGAGAAGTACCTGGGTTCATTTCATGGTACCCACATATTGCTCACAGCTCTCTGTAACTTCAGTTCCAGCTGACCCAATGCCCTCATCTGACCTTAAGCATGCATGTGGTTTATATACATGCATATAGGTAAAATATACACATAGAGCAAAAATAAATGAAAAATGTAAAGTAAAATTCCTGTTTTCCTTTTTACTCCTGGCATGTGTATGTGTGAATTTATCCCTATAGCCCTTAACTTTGTGTGTGTGTGTGTTTCTTTTAGAGCTATATCATTCAGTATTCAGCGCAAAGTGGTCCTGAACTCAAGATTCTTCTGCTTCACCTCTGAAGTACTGAGATTATAGGCCTATACTAGCACATGCTGGTTGAATTAAAACAGGGTTTTTAAGATATGAAAGGGAATGCTTTGAAAGTCAGGCATAGTGATGCATACATGTAATCCAAGCAGCCAGTGGGCAGAGGAAGAAAATTTCACTACAACTTCAAGACCAGTCTGGCCTACATGAGACCTTTTAAAAGAATTTGTATACTATTTATTGATTTTGTGTCTTTGTGCTGAACTCATTGCCTATGTGGAGGCCAGAGGACCCCCTGGAGCCAACTCTCTCTTCTTCACATTGTGGTTCTAGAACACAAACTCAGCTCTTCAGGTTTGCCTTATATTGTGCGACCTCAGTGACCCCACCAGGACCAAAACAAAACAAAAACAGAAACTCGTACTTCGCATCCTAATTCATCACTGAAGAAGTCAGAACAGGAACTCATGTGGGGCAGGACCCTGGAGGCAGGAGGTGATGCAGCACCCGTGAGGGATGGTGCTACTGGCTTGCTCCCTATGGCTTGCTCACTCGGCCTGGCCAGCTTTTTTTTTTTTTTTTTTTTTTTTTTTTTTTTGGGGGGGGGGGAGTGGGGCTCTTTTTGAGCCAGGGTTTCTCTGTGTAATAGTCCTGGCTGTTCTGGACTTGATTTGTAGACTCAGCTGGCCTCGAACTCATGGAGATCTGCCTGTCTCCGCCTCCCTGTTTTGGGATTAAAGGCACCATTTCCCAGCTTGGAGGTATTTTTTTATTTTTATTTTTTTTAGTTGATGTTCCCTCCTCTCAGATGGTAACTTTTGTTAAGTTGACATAAAACTAATCAACATGGGATGTGTATAGCTCAGTGGTAGTATATTTGTCTACCATGCACCAGTCCCTAGGACCAATTCTCAGTACTTCAAAATAAAACTATAAATAAATAAATAGGCACTGGAGAGATGGCTCAGCAGTTTAGAAGAGCTTACTGCACTTGCAGAGGACCCAGCAAGTCTGGTTCCCAGCATTCACAAGTTAGGAGGCACATTCTACAGCTCCAGGAGATTCAATAATTTCCCCAAAGGTATCTGTACTCACAGGCACATCCCCACCCCACACACGGACATAAACATAACTGGAAATAAAAAATAGCTGGAGGTGGTGATGTATACCTTTAACCCTCAGCTCTCAGGAGGCAGAGGAAGAATGAGCTCTGTGAGTTTGAGGGCAGCCTGATCTACACAGCAAGACCCAGAACAGCCAGTACTACATAGTGACAGCCTTCCTGAGAAACAAATAAATAAACTCTTTTTTAAAAGAAATAAAGAAGCCGGGCGGTGGTGCATGCCTTTAATCCCAGCACTTGGGAGGCAGAGGCAGCGGATTTCTGAGTTCGAGGCCAACCTAGTCTACAGAGTGAGTTCCAGGACAGCCTGGGCTACACAGAGAAACCCTGTCTCACAAAAACAAAAAAAAAAACAAAACAAAACAAAACAAAAAACAAAAAGAAAAAAGAAAAGAAAAGAAACAAAGGAAACTGTATGTATGTTAAAAATTAAAAACTTTAAATGGGTCTTGCTAAATAGGCATTCTTTACATCAATTTTGGAGTGACTGCTTTAAAGCATTTTTGAAATGGGAAATCTACTCTAGTGATTCTTGAGTGAGTGACCTAGGAAGCAAATGTAAGAGTTTAAATTTGGTTCTTCCTGAGGTAGTCCCTAAGCTGAGCACAAATGGCTCATTTAGACAGAGACCCCAGAGTCACCAAGAGGGAAGGGGAAGAAGACAGTACAGGGTGGAAAGTTAATTAGCACATTACTACTTTGGGAAACTGGAGCACAATCCTACTCAGGGATAGCAGATAAAATTTGCCTCAGGAAACAGAGGAAGCTGGGGCAGTCATCCGCTGTGGATTCCTATGCATCACTGGCTGTACTTCATTGTAGAGTTTGTGCCTTGCCCAAGTGTTGAATCAGGCTTTCTCCTCTCCATGAGAGAGCCTAAGGCAGAGTCACAGGTGCTTGAAGTCAAAAGTGTTTAAGGGAACAGTAGGCACCAGGGGACTATCAGGGAGGCACCGACAGCAGCTGTTGTCAAATATTAATGTAACAAAGATGGTAATGAGTCATTGTCTATAATAGTCAAATATAAACAACCTAAATATACTTTGGAGGGTTGGGTTAAAAAAAGGTGATCTCTCATAGCTAGCTTTCTCTCTCTCTCTCTCTCTCTCTCTCTCTCCTCTCTCTCTCTCTCTCTTTCTCTCCTCCCCCCCTCTCTTGCTCTCTCTCTCCCTTTCTTCTTTTCCTTCAAGACATTTGTCTTGGGGGTTTCTCTGCGTAGCCCTGGCTGTCCTGAAACTCATTCTATAGACAAGACTGCCCTTGAACTCAGAGATCTGCCTGTCTCTGTGTGTGCCACTGTGCCCAGCTGTCAGAAGCTTTTTTAAAGACAAACAACTTTTGTTGAGCTGCATCTGGGGTGTTGGGAATACATAATAAGACTCTCTCTCTCTCTCTCTCTCTGTGCGTGTATGTATGTATTTATATTTGTATCTATCCAACAGCAAAATAATTTTGTAGTTCTAAATATTAATTACCCAATTATACTTTCATTTATTTACTTTTGTTTTGTTTCTGAGAAGACAAGGTCGCTTTAGGTAGTCCTGGCTGTCCTGGTACTTGCTATGTAGACCAGGCTGGTCTTGAACTCACAGAGATCCTCCTGCCTCTGCCTCCTGGGTGCTGGGATTAAAGATATGAACCACCATACCCCACCTACATTTTTATTTTTAAGATACAGAGCCTCACAATGTTGCCCAGCTTACCCCAACTCCTGGGCTCAAGAGAGCTCCCTGCCTGAGTATCTGGAGGCTAGAATCAGAGACATAGACTATGGCATCCAGAATTCATTAATACTCCTTGCATGTAACATTCTAGAATTCTCTAAAAGTACAAGTAATACTCTAAAAAGAAATATAATAGTAACTTTATTTAAATAATACTGCCCATCTTTAATTAAAAATGTATTGGTTGTCTTGGTTTGGATTTGGCTATATTAAAAATATATGAAGTAGAGAATCTGAGGCATGACATTGACAGATTCTGGTTTGAGTTGGGAGTGAAGGCGCATACTTTTAGGGAGGCTCTTTCTCTTTAAAAAATGTAGTTTAAAGGTAGCAAGTTCTTAGAGGGTTTTGTTTGTTTGTTTTGTTTCGTTTAGTCCGGGGGTGGGGGTGGGGGTGGGGTTGAACCTAGCATATAACCAGGCAGGTCAGCACTCTACCACTGAGCTATATCCTGGCACTGTACTGATGTTCAAGACTCCCTCTTGAAGGTAATGATCTGAAAGCAAATTAGATCTCATGTGTTTCAGTGTGTGTACAAGACCCTCATTTGAAAGTGACCAGTCTATCTTAGCAAAAAGCTTTTACAAGGAACTATTCATATATATGTGTATCATAAATTATATTTAAGATTCAGAAATGAAATAAGGTACAGATCTCACTTAAACACTAAAACTGAAATTAAAAAACAAACCTTTAACATTATTATGTAAGCTGTCTTGTTACATGGTTCTCAGGCACATTTACAAAATAGATCATTATTTCTTTTTTTTTTTTTTTTTTTTGGTTTTTCACATTTATTATCCCGTTAGATACAGAGTTGATTACATTTAACAAAAACAGTGAAAAAAAGCAAGCTTGTCACTTTCAGTTTACAAATGTGTGTAAGTAGCATCTGTAAATAAAAACTTCATCTGTACATTATTTCAAGTATTCTTACGTTTGTATTGCCTATTTGTCAGAGTCATGGCATATAATCCAGTATGGAAATGCTACACTGACCTTCAAATCAAATGAGATAGGATTAGTCCATTCAGCAACTGATTTTTTTTTTTTTTTTTTTTTTTTTACTTATTCACTTTATAACCCATCCCAGTCACCCCCTCCCACAATCCTTCCCCATCTCTTGTTTTCTGAGTACCCCCTCCTCCTGTATCCCCCACCCTGCCACTTTAAGTCTCTGAGAGGCTAGGTGCTTCCTCTCCCATTGAGGCCAGATGAGGCACCCAGCTAGAAGACCATACTCCATATACAGGCTGCATGTTTGGGATAGCCCCCACTCCAGATGTTTGAGACCTACATGAAAACCAAGCTGCACATTTACAACATATGTGCAGGGAGGCTAGGTCCAGCCCATGGAGGTAGATCTGTGTAGACTAGGTATGCTCCACGGTTGGTGATTCAGTCTCTGAGAGCTCCAAGGGTTCAGGTTCGTTTACTCTGTTGATCTTCCTGTGCAGTTCCTATCTCCTTAGGGCCCACAATCCTTCTGCCTATTCTTCTATAAGAGTCCTCAAGCTCCATCCACTGTTTGGCTCTGGATGTCTGTATCTGTCTGGGTCAGCTGCTGGTTAGAGCCTCTCAGAGGACAGCTTGCCCCTGTCTGTTCTCAGGCTGGAGGTTTGGATCCTGGGAGCTCTGGTTGAATCTTTTGATACTCGTTCTAAAAAGGACAAAAGCACCCTCACTTTGGTCTTCCTCCTTCTTCTTGAGTTTCATGAGGTTTATGCGTTGCATCTTAGGTATTGTGTGTGTTTTGGGGCTAATATCCGCTTATCAGTGAGTGCATACCATGTGTGTTCTTTTGTGATTGGGTCATCTCACTCAGGATGATATTTTCTAGCTCCATCCCAGCACTTGGGAAGCAGAGGCAGGCGGACTTCTGAGTTCGAGGCCAGCCTGGTCCAAAGAGTGAGTTCCAGAACAGCCAGGACTACACAGAGAAACCCAGTCTCAAAAAACCAAAAAAAAAAAAAAAAAAAACCCAATACTTAGATCATTATTTCTACCTGACACCTCTACCCATGATTTTCCCTAAATCCCCTGTAGCCCCTCCAAACTTCTTACAGAGATTTGCTGCTATTCGGATGGCATACATTGAATGAGGACATTTCATCATAAACCATTTCAACGTACTATAACTCAGTATAAAGTAAATCCAATGAAGCATTGTAGTTATGATGGTTAAGAAAACAAAGGCAAAATTACATGTAATGTTCAAAGTATGTCGCTTTCATTAATTTCATTAGTCCCTTCCTTTAAAGCCTTCTTCATCTGGAACACTTTTAGAATTTTAGATTAGTTGTTTAACTTTGTGTTGAGTTGGTCAGCACCTTGATTGACATGAGCAATTACAATAAGGAAAGCACATAGATATAAGAGGGAGATCATCAAGGGACAGAAGTGGGGAAAGGACCTTTTTGTGGTAAGACATTAAAACAGAAGGTATTGAAAAAGATTAAACAGTGTGTTCACAGTGCAACATGCCAGATTAGTGGTTTCATTTTAAACCATCAGGAAATCATGAGATGTCATGAAAAAAAAAAAAAAAAAACACACACACACACACAAGGTAAGGGTAAAAATCTTCTAGAGTAATTTAGAATGAAATGAAATTACAAATACAACAGGTTCATCCACCATAGAGACTTAAAGAGATGTCGCCTTCTCTGGCAGTACCTGTCAGTTCTCTGTTCTCACAGGGGACTATTTCCTCTCCTGCTCATCGATCGTTTTGAACAGTTCCAACAGGGTGTTCTAAGGTAACCATCATGTTCCAAAAACCAGAGCTTTCAGCTGTCCTTTGGACCAAATGGCTGCAGCATATCTGCCATTCCTAGAACTTCTTCAGCGGTCTCACAATCAGCCTGAAACACAGGCCTAGCAATGGCTCAGTCCAAGACTGGCACCTGTAGCTCTTCTGTAGTTATCCTTAAGGTATACTGCTAGAGTGCTGACACTGAGTCTATCTATATTAATGAGCAGCAGAAGGGATGGGCTATTCAGACAATACAACTTTTCTTTTTTAAATATAGCTCAGGATTTATGGGGTTTTCAAATAGTAACATTTGGCTTGCTACTTCAGCGATTGAGTCAACTGGAGCAGACTGTGAATCAAACAGTCCAGTTCCTCCAGTTTATGCAGCTTCAGATTTGCAATCATTCTGAAGTTCTTCTCAAATTTGAAAGCTCCACCTCCCATGGAACAAGAGATGGTGTAGGGACTGGAGAAGTCTTGTGGATGCCCACCTGAATGAACATGGCCATGGCACAGGTAGGAAAGCAGATGACATGCACATTCCCTTTGTGGCCACACAGCGTCAGATTTTTCAGTGCTGGGTGGATATCTTGGGTCCCGATTTTCCTGTAAGCAGTATTATAAGTCAAATATTTCCTGATGCTCTTCAGGTTCTTCACTTCCTCCCTCTTCCTCTTCTGCCCTGATATGCTTTGGCTGAAAGTCAACCAACTTAATCAGGGTTCTGCCAATATCCGTGACAAACCATGGGAATATCTGCTTTTTTTTTTTTTTTTTTTTTTTGCCATTTTTGCTCCTGAGTTACCTTTTTAACTTTTGTTAACTTCCCTTCTTCCCTTCCTCTCTCCCTTCTTCTTTCCTTCCAGATTCACCTCTCGGTTGAAATTCTTTATCTTTCCATTTATTTGTTCATTATTTGTAACATTATTGTTATTTGTGGTCCTGGAGGAGGGCAGAAGAGGGCTTTGGACCCCGTGTAGCTCCAGTTTCAGGCAGTTGTGAGCTGCCTGAGGTGGGTGCCTGACTTGGATCCTTTGGTATAGCAGCAAGTGCTCTTAACTGCTGAGTCATCTCTCCAGTCCCTCATCATGTCTTTTAATATTTAATTGATGACCTCTAGACCTATTTTAAACAGCTATTAAGATTGGCAACTACCGCCGGGCGGTGGGGGCGCACGCCTTTAATCCCAGCACTTGGGAGGCAGAGGCAGGCGGATTTCTGAGTTCGAGGCCAACCTGGTCTACAGAGTGAGTTCCAGGACAGCCAGGGCTACACAGAGAAACCCTGTCTCGAAAAAACCAAAAAAAAAAAAAAAAAAAAAAAAAAGATTGGCAACTACCAGCCTCATATGCCCTGTTCTGTGATGGGACTTATCAATAAGTGAATTTAAGTTGTCAAAGACAAGTGTGGTTTCAAATGTCTTTAAGAATATTTTCTGTGTACAATAGGAGTCTCTTCTGCTATCATGTTGAGGGCTAGGTGCCTAAGACACTAGCTTTGCCGTGTGCTTAACCTTCAGTATTATGCTCTTCTATAGCAAAAATCCTACTGGTTGGAGCAAAGATGCAGCTTAGTTGGGACAGCAATTGCTTAGCAAGTAGGAGGACCTGAGTTCCAGCCCAGCACCAGAGAAAACCAGAATCAAACCTTCTAGTGTATCTTTCCATGTCCCATGATGACTAGACATGTTCTGGGAAAGGCACTTGGGCATCACACTGAACAAACTGATGCAGCCTGGAGTTAGGACAAGTTGCTGCTTCCATCTTGTGCCTTTCTCCTTTAAAAACTACTTAAAAGGCCAAATATATACACGTTCCTTCAGTATGGGGCTTATTTGTAACATTATTTCTATTTTTACCAATCTCAGAAGACCACAATTAACCCCACTCCCATCATCCCCTTCAGCAGAATATTTATAGACAAGGGTTTATTTTGTGGGATGCAGATACCCAGTGGTATCATTGTGTTAGAGACTGTTTAGCTTTTGTAAGATGCTGTAGCCTGAATCACAAGTGCTTCATAACCTTTCTATAGTAGAATTCTGCTTCTTGTCTTTATCATATAATCTCCTAGTTGGAGGAGGCACAAGCCCCTACCGGGATCCTCCCAAATAAAGATGTATTTGGCCTCATAACTTGTTTTGGTCGAAGAAACATGGACTAAAATGACAAACATGTCAGGTCAAGATCTAGAGGGGCATCTCATGTTTCTGCTTCATGTTTTGAACTCCTATGACCCTTCATGAGAAAAGACATGTCCCATGTAGCCACTGGTCCAAGGAGAATGAGGAAATTTGTGGAGTACACTTGAACTTAATCAGGAGCCTGGATTGAAGCCAATCTGATTCTAGCCCAACCCTTCAGCGCACCACAACCCACAGGCCCAGAGGAGAAGAAATGATGTTGGTTTAAAGCTCTGAGAGTCTGAAGTTTATTGATAAGCAACAAAACCAGTTTCAAGACCAGTGGCTAAGATTAAACTTTCTTTAAAAGTTTATGCTGATTTGACTCCATGGATTCTGTAATTCTTCAGCTGATTGACTGGGTCGCTTGCTTCTCTACTGCCTGGTTGAATTGGACATGTGCTAAGATTCATGCTTGACTAGCTCTACAATTATCATCATTTTAATAAAAATATTTAAAGTGATTCAATCATAAAGAGCTTTACATTTTATGTATTTAACCCTAAGACAGTTTAATAATAATAAAACATGTTCTTACACTTTTTTCTTTTGTCTTACACTTTTCTGATGGTTAAAATGGCTTTTTATGCCGGGCGGTGGTGGCGCATGCCTTTAATCCCAGCACTTGGGAGGCAGAGGCAGGTGGATTTCTGAGTTCGAGGCCAGCCTGGTCTACAGAGTGAGTTCCAGGACAGCCAGGGCTATACAGAGAAACCCTGTCTCAAAAAAACAAAAACAAAAACAAAAACCAAAAAACAAACAAACAAACAAAAAAAAACAGCTTTTAAAATAATGATTTTTATCTTAGTATAGAAAGGACCTATCTGATTTGTATTGAACAGCAGTAAGACCTCTCTCTGTGTGTGTGTGTGTGTGTGTGCATATACGTGTACATGTGTATTTGTGTGTGTGTATATGTGCAAGTATGTGTATATGTGTGTCTGTGTCCTCATGAGTGTTTTCTTTTTTTTTAAATCAGTTAGTCCTTTTATAAGGTAGACTGTTCAAAGGCAAACAAAAACAAGGAAAGAAGTAACTATTTTTTTCTCACTGTCTGATCTAGGGGTAATTGTTACTAGCTTTTTGTTTTTTAACTTCCTTAAATTTTTTTGATTAATTTATTTTATGTTTTTGGTACTCTACCTGCATGCGTGTCTGTGTACCATGTGTGTTCCTGCTGTTCTTAGAGGTCAAGAGAGGCTGTTGGAGCCCTTGGGGCTGGAGTTACCGGTGGATGTGAGCAAACATGTGGGTGCTAAGGATCAAATGCTGGTCCTCTGCAGGAGGGTAGCAGTGCTCTTAACAGTGAAGCCAGCCGGGCGGTGGTGGCGCACGCCTTTAATCCCAGCACTTGGGAGGCAGAGACAGGCGGATTTCTGAGTTCGAGGCCAGCCTGGTCTACAGAGTGAGTTCCAGGACAGCCCGGGCTACATAGAGAAACCCTGTCTCGAAAAAACCAAAAAAAAAAAAAACAAAAACAGTGAAGCCATCTTTCCAGTTTCTAGTTTTTGCTTTTTCTTTTAGTATATTCTTACAATAATGTTACAAGTACATGCAAAAGAGTCATATTTATTTACCATTTTGGGGGGGGTTCTTTCTTTCTTTTCTTTCTTTCTTTCTTTCTTTCTTTCTGGTTTTGTTTCTGTTTTTTTTTTTTTTTTTTTTTTTTGACACAGGTTTTCTTTACATAGCCCTGACTGTCCTGGAACTCACTCTGTAGACCAGGTAGGTCTCAAACTTACAAAGATTCACCTGCGTTGGCCTCCTGAGTGCTGGAATTGAAGGCATGTGCCACCATGCCCAACTCCTCCCTTGATGTTTTGTTTGTTTGTTTGTTTTTTGGGTTTTCTGATTTTGAGGCAGGGTTTCTCTGTGTAGTTTCCGGCTGACCTGGAACTAATCTGTAGACCAGGCTGGTTATGAACTCGGTGATCTGCCTGCCTCTGAAGTGCTGGGATTAAAGGCCTGTGCCACCACCATCTGCCTTCCTCCTTGATTTTTAAACAAATCATTCTAGGACTGAAATATGCAGGGCTCTATGCCTTATTTTCGATTAGCGATAAATCTTAGAGATTCTTCTAGAACAGCACACAAAAAGCTTCTTAAATCTTAAAAAGGAAAAAAAAAAAAAAGACACAGCATTGCAGTGTAACAGTTCTGAGAATGACAGGAGACCTGTAAGTCAGAATTATAATTATGACAACTCTAAGAAGTTATTTTCTGTTTCTCTCACTTTCACTGGCGAGCAATGGAGTTTTCCAGAAGCCACTGTTAACTGCAGAGAGTAAACCAGAAGTGAATACAAGAACTCAGCAAACAGAAGTGGATATGAGAACTCGGCTGTCTTTTATTTAGTCAGACATTGAAGAGATTTGCAAAGAATCAAAACCTGCCAGGCAGTGGTGGTATATACCTTCAATCCCAACCAGCACTGGAGAGCCAGAGGTGGAGCTCTGCGTTTGAGACCAGTTCCAGAATGAGTTTAGGATAGCCAGGGCTACACTGAGAAGCCCTGTGCCCCAAAAAACTGGGGAAAATAGCAAACAAACAAAAACTCTGAGGTTTTTCTCATTGTTTTTTTTAGACACATAATAGTTAGATTTTTTTGTTGTTGTTGTTCTGTTTTTGAGATAGGATGCTTCCCAGGCTTGCTCCAATTCACAGGGTTCTTCCTGTCTCTGCCTCCCAATTGCTGGGCTTAGTATACTTTTTAAAATCAGCATTATTTATAATAATGTTCTAAATATTTATTATTATTTAATTTTTTGGGGGGGTGGGTTTTCGAGACAGGGTTTCTCTGTGTAGCCCAGGCTGTCCTGGAACTCACTCAGTAGACCAGGCTGGCCTCGAACTCAGAAATCCACCTGCCTCTGCCTCCCAAGTGCTGGGATTAAAGGCGTGCGCCACCACCCGCCTGGCTGGGTTGGTTTTTATGAAGAACACGGAGCTGGCCCGCAGTGTTGGGAAAGCATGCTTAGGGCTTCAGCTGGCATCCAAAGAGGACATGGACTGGGGAAAGTGGTGGCTCACACCTTTAATCCCAGCAACTGGGAGGCAGAAGCAGTTGGATCTCTGAGTTTCAGGCCAGCCTGGTCTACTGAGTGAGTTCCAGGACAGCCTGGGCTACAGAGAAATTCTGTCACAAAACAAAAACAAAAACAAAAACAAAAAACAAGGCTTTTTGAGATAGAACTTGAAAACCAGGCAAGCTTAATAGCCTGCTAACCATGGCCACACTCTGTTTTGCTTTGTTGGAAGTGGAGTTGTGAGTTCAAACACATCATTTCATGCCATCTTTTTAACACTTTATGAGGTGAAAATTGTCCTTTTCTTTTCACACACTAGAAAGCAATCTGAGAGAAATCAGTGTTTAGTGAGGAAGTTGTGCTTAGGGATCAAGTGAAATTATTTTTACTCAATTCTGTGCTTTGATGTCTTGAGTTAAGAATTCTCCATGCATATATCTCATCGGCTTAATTCACTTATCTAATGGGCTTTATTCTAACCGTGGCCTAGGCTATTTCCTTTTGTGAGGTGAGTCCTTACAGAGAGTGAGTGAATCCAGCCTCTCAACAACATTCCCTACTAGAAAATAGAGCGCTAACCAAGGTGTTTTATTGTGACTCACAATAATTTCAACCTTTGAAAAAATGACAGGTCAAATTTTACTTTTAAAAATATATGTATGGGCATTTTGTCTGCATGTATGTATGCATGTACACCATGGCACATTGGTGCTCTCAGAGGCCAGAAGAGGACATCAGGTCTTCCAGAACTGAGTGATATACTTGTATGTTGCCTTGGTGTATACTGTTTTAGAATTGAATTCTGGCTCTTTGGGAGGGTAGCCAGTTCTCTTAACCACGGAATTATCTCTCCAGACCCTTAATTTTAGAACTCACTAGGTTAAAATTAACTCATCTAATTTTCAGGATAAAGTGTCTATGTAACTATTGTCTAATAATTTCCTCCAATAGTGAAACATTCCACCTTTCAGAGAAGCTTTGTAAACAGGAAGGTAAGCAACTCAAAACAGCTTCAGGAAGTCCCTGAAACTGACCAGATTCAATAAGTCCTTCCCTGCCAGAATATGTAAAAGCAACAGATTTTCAGAGGAGACAAGCTGCGAAGAAGACTCTAATACCATACCAGCTGCCTGGAAGGAACAGAAACCATCCCAGCTGCCTGGAGAGGTTTAGACTAGCTGAGGCATCTGGAAAGGATACTTTCCAACCTGCAGAGCTGCTGCAGGCTGTGCAGTGTGCTTCAGGTTCCCAGGTTTTGTGAGCTGTCAACCATGCTTGGGTGAGCTTTGGTGATGTAGCTGTCTTAGAGTCATTTCTGCTCCTGTAAGTAACCCAATAAATCTCATTGGTTTACAGAGTTGGACTGTGGTGGTATCAGTACTTTGATCTGCTGTGGGCTCCCTATCTGGAGTGAGTAGATGTGTATGTGTGTGTGGTGAGTCTTCCTAGGAAAACTATTGTCATACAACAGTAACCAGATCATGTTAAATGTATTTATTTGGCAAAGACAACACAACAAAACCTAAAATCCAGCATAAACCACAATAGCCATTTGAAAAACAACCAACATACACCAAAAACACCACATACAGAAACACACAAATATATTTTAATGTCTTTTTTTAACACATGAAACTTAAGTCATACTGTTGCTCCTTTTGAATTTTGCACACAAAGGAGATAACCTAAGAATATTTCAAAAACTATAAAAGGGGACTTATTAAAGATGTAGCTTGGCAGTAATATACTTGCCTGGTATGTATGCCATTCTGGATTTGATGTCCAGCATTGGAGAGATAGAGAAAAGAGACGGGGAAGAGAGGAGGAAGGCAAGGGAGATGGAGATGGAGGGGGAGCGGGAGGGGGAGGGGGAGGGTGAGAGGGAGAAGAAAAGAGAATGGGGAAGAGAGAGAATATGAATATATTTACCAAACCTGGGAATTATTTTTTTCAAGCAAAATCTAAATGTAGTGCTGGGCATTGTGTTATATGCCTTCAATCCCAGCAGAGGCAGGCAAAACTTTGTTTGAAACTAGCCTAGTCTACCCAGAGAGTTACAGGTTAGCCAGGGACACAGAGAGACACTTTCTCAAAACAAAACAAACTATCCCCAAATTTTCATGTTCAAAGGAAACCCCAACTCCTTAAACTCCAAAAGGCAGTTTAAATATCTAGAAATGAACTCAATCTGGACTATAGGAGGATTTCTGGCAGTTATATAAAAGCCAGTGTTCCTCAGGAACTTGTGAAGCCAATGCCTCTCTATCCAAATGAGGCATTTGGTTACTGTGGTGCCTGCCCATCAGTATATATCAAAGCACATGTATGCTCCATTGTATCGTAAGTACTCGTTACATGCTTCAAAGTCCATGCTAGCATCCTGGCCCTTCTCTCCTCCTCAGGTACCCTAACCTCCCTCCTGCCCACAGGCTTCTATTCCCCCAGCTCCTCGTTATTTATAGCTCTGCTATTCTTATGTTTTTTTTTCTCTCTCTCTGCTCTGTTCTTGCTTCTTTTACCATTGTCTATCTGCTGCCATTTTCCCTTTTCTCAAAGATATCCATGGCCATGTGGCCATGTATAGTCTGCTGGTGTGTTCAGTTTCTCTCTCTGCTCTGGACTCTTCCAGATGCCATGGCAGTTCTCTCTCTAGATCTACAATAAAACCATTCTCTTTAACCATATCATGGAGTGGACTTGTCATCAGTTTACGTGTGTGTGTGTGTGTGTGAACTGTCCCTCCACAGTGCCTCATTGTTCATTAAGGCTCTGACAAAATAAACTATTTGCTTTGTGTATCTTGAAAACAGATTATAGAAACCTAAGATATTTTTCCATATGTCTCAAATGTTTTGTTTTTTGTTTTTTGAGACAAAGTCTCTCTGTGTAGCCTTGGCTGTCCTGGAACTCACTCTGTAGACCAGGCTGGCCTTGAAATCAGAGATCACCATTCTTCTGCCTCTTTAGTGCTAGGATTAAATGAATATGTTTTCTGAGATAGGGCCTCATTATGTAGCCCTGGCTGGACTGAAATTTGACATTTAGACTTGACTGGCCTCGAACTCCAAGAGATCCACCTTCCTCTGCTTCCTGAGGGCTGAGGTTCAAGGCTTGAGCCATCAAGCATGGCTCAGATACTGTATGTATTCTAAGGCCATTTGGAAGTGTAGCAAATTGACGAGGTGAGTGCTATTAGGCTCGGGGCTAGCTGTTACTATTGTGAATACTATTCCAGAAATATGACTTCTTCAAGAGATCTCCAAGTCCTTTGGAAACGCCTTTCTCACATTGCACCTCTTAATAAAAGCATTTTCCTGGGGACTCAACTCCTGCAAGCCTGTCTAGGTGCTTTTCTGAGTGTGGCAGTTTGCAGGAGTTACTCCAGTCTGGGTTCCGGGTAGGCCAGGCGTCTCCGCCCCCGCCTTAATGCCCGAGGGACAGCTGGCCCGGCGAGCCCCGCCCAGGCTCCCGGGAGCACCTGAGACTCGGCGACTGGCTTTGACTGGAGGTTTTCGCTCCTCCAGCTCACACCAACCCCCGCCCGCACCCAGGAGGCAGGCGGGAGGAGGATGATTGACGGAGCCGCTCAGTGGTTGGAGGAGTGCAAAGGAGGGAGGGAAGGAGCCTGGTGCAGCTTTCCTGAACTGGTTGGGCCGGTCCTCGGGAGCAGCCGTCCGCTACTGGCTTCCCTGGATGGGTTGTTATGGTAACAAATGACCGAACAGTCCCTTACGAATTGGCCAATGAGAGCCGACCGTCCTTTGCACGGCGTCTCCGAGCAAGAGGTGTTGCGAAAGCCGAGTCTTGGCCGGGGAAGAAGGCGGTGCTTGGACGTATTGCGGAAGGGCCGGGGGCGGGGCCTGTGACACGCGCAGGCCAGCCAATCCCGTCTGGTGTTTCCAACGGCCCCGCCCCTTTACCGCACATTTCCCCTCCCCTAGTTCATTTCGCACGACGCAGCGGTTGGGAACACAGACATTTTCCGAGCTGGAGCCGCCACTGCCGCCGCCATTTTGTGTCTGTGGAGAAAGAAGCCCCGGCGGCGGCTGGAAGTGGACGGAGATTCCCCGTGAGGCTGCGGCGTTTCTTCCCCGAGGTTTCCCCTGGGTCGTCCCCCATCCCCCCTCCGCGGTCAGCATGTGGTGAAGCCACAGCCGCCGGAGACCCGGGGAGCGAGGCCGAGGCGTCGGAAGGGAGGCGGGGTGTCGAGCGGCTTCAGCTTCGGCGGCGGCGGACCTCGGAGGGGGGCCGCGGCGCAATGTCAGAGCAGACGCCGGCGGAGGCCGGGGCTGCGGGGGCCCGGGAGGACGCCTGTCGGGATTATCAGTCGTCGCTGGAAGACCTGACCTTCAATAGCAAACCGCACATCAATATGCTGACCATTCTAGCCGAGGAGAACCTGCCCTTCGCCAAGGAGATCGTCTCTCTCATCGAGGCCCAAACCGCCAAGGTTTTTATACACCCCGCAGCCTCCTATTCTTCTAATACTCCTTGATTTTAGTGTCAGCCTCATCCCAGGTCTCGCTTCCATCCGAAGGGGGACGGAGTTCTCCTCTCCAACCCCCCACCCCCGACTCGGGCTTGGTCTTTGGCCCCGGCTGGGAGCGTGGGCCTCTTTCGGGGAGGGAGCGGGGAGGATGCAGGGTGGAGCCCCATTTCCGCTTACCAACTCCCTATTTAGGCCACCTCTGACTACGTCCCCACGCTCGCACGCATCGGGGACAGCCTTTCGGATGGGGGAATACTTAGAGGCAGTTTGTGTTTTGGGAGCGAAAGAGTTAAAAAACAAACCATCTTAAGCCCTTGAGAAGGTGGGGAGGGGTTTCCCCTCAGTGTCCTTTTTGGGGAATTGTGCTCTGTGGGTTGGAAGGAGGTGAAGGGGACCTGGGAGCGAGCTGTCGGTGGGTTGGGTATAGGGAATTGGCCCCGAGTGGAGCAGCGGCCTGTTAGCTCAACATGGCGCCTGCAAAGCACATGATGCGAAAGGGAAGAGAGGAGAATCCATTCCCTGCCAGCCAGGCAGCTGCTCACACCCGTCAACCCCATATTGGGGTGGGGGCTGTTGGATCAAACTTTTATTCTCCTCTCGGAGGGTCTGATTTTGCCCCAGTGGTAGGGAAATTGGGCTGAGGGTGGCGTTTGGGTGTGTGGGGGAGATCTTATCCAACCTGTAGGTGGAGAATTGGCCCAGTGGGTAACAAATACTTGAAGTTTCTTTGAAAATTTCAGTCCCTCCTTTTCCTATTCTCTTTTTCTCCCTTCCCTGATAGTGAAGGCTTGCTTTTCTTCACCCCTTGACCGAAGTGGTCCTTTGCTACCTTCTGTTCTCCCTCTGGTTTTCCTCTTCTGTGGATTCATGTGGGAGCGATATGTCATTGAAGTAAAGTTACTGTTAAAACTTAGTTATGTTGAGTCTTAACCGCTTCCCAATTAATACGTTTTAAGTTACTTTTCAAGCTTGTACTTAAGGTTTAGTTTTTTTTTCTCTAGTTAGTGATTGCAATTATCAGGATGAGCCTCCTTTTAGCAGAGTGAACCCCTTTTAAAAGGCCACTTTAACAACAACCACCAATATATTGTTTAGAGACGGTTTCTGTCTAGTGTACAACTCAGTGGTCTGACTAATAAATGGTTTTGAAATGTGTGACTGGTATTATAAAATTTGTGAATAAAACATATAAAATATGTATTTGTCTTTTTTATTTACCTTTGTAAGGTGTAGAATCTGTTTCCAAGAATTTTTACTTTTGTGGTTGTGTGTTTTAAACAAAAGTCTTTAAGTGACTTGGGTTCATTCTTCTTTAGGTCCATCCACTCTTTTGGGTAAATCAGTTCACAAGATACACGGTTTCACGTGGTCCTTTCAAACCTTAATTTAAAGAGGGGGAAAAAGTTTTTTTTTTTTTCTTCTTTAAGGGCTCAGCAAATTTACTGTGTTCATTTTGACAGCTAAAACAAGTCTTCACCTTTTCCTGTTGAATGCCTGTGAAACAGCTGTTTTTTAAAGTAGTATGAGGTTTAAGAAGGACGTGCTCCTCATACTCAACTTTTTGTTGATAAGCACATACATGTTGGCAGAGAAAATGTACCTTTATTTCCTTGTGGAAGACTTAACATTAAATACCTTTAAAAACAGAACAGCACTTGGATTTATAAGAACAAAAGTTTCCAAACTATATTTTGGGTATTGGTATTCACAGCACCTAATATTTAGCAGCTCAGATTGCCATTCAAAGGAGACAGCTTCTTGCTGGTTTTAAAATGGATCTACGAGACCTTGGAGAACTGAAAACTTTATGTATTGACCACATAAAACTTGTATTTGTGTATTTTGTTACACAAAGTGGTGAAAATAGGTGGACTATTTTCTGGTAAAAGTCAGCTCAAAGTTTTTGGGCACATGCTTCCTGGTTATTTTTGTAAAGCCAGACTAGGTGGAAGATGTAAAGGTCACTTTGGGCAAAGACTCTTAATCTGGGTTGGGGGTGAGGGGAGGGTTCACCATTATTTGGTAGCAACTGGCTTGGTTTAATGCTTCTGGGAGTGTATGTTTGTGTCCTTATTCTTTAGCATCTCAGCAATACTAAACTAATGGACTCACACCTAATTTCAGACTTCTCATAACAGCAGGAAAAAGGATATTACATAGAAGGACTTCACTTATACAATAAAACACTAGCTTATTGAACAGATTGTGGTGTTAAAAGAGCCTATTTAAGTGCAATAATTTCTTAAATGGTATAAAACAAGACGTGATAAGGTGAAGACACACCAATAAAACATTTGACATGTTGGTACTTAATAGTTTGCCCCCACACAGTGGCTTTGTGAACCCTTTATTAGCAATAAGTTTTTATACAGAATTACTCAAACGTTTCTTTAGTCAACTTTGGTTGTAAAGGTGATAACAGAAGCAAGAGCATTTCCACACACTTGTCAGGGCAATTTGTTTTGTGAAGTATGGCATTGCATACCCCAGAAGTGTGAGCCTGCCCTAGCTACAGGTAGCTATGGGTAAGTGTTCAGTTAGATTCATATACACATGGGGTGGGTAATTGGGGGTTCACTTAAGTTTTGTTTTCTTAAATCATGGGTATTCTGTGGAGTCAGTTAACAGCTTACATGGCATGTGTGTTAGTGTTCCTCAACAAGTCTGTGAACCTGCTGATGCTTTCTGGAAGCTTGCTGTACCTTCTAAAGTCAGTGGTGGGTAGGCTTTGCAGTTCAACTGGGGTAACTTTACCCTGGAAGGGCTGGTACCTTTATCAGCATCACCACACTGGCTCAGCACAAATTTAGAATCCTTGGTTTGTGCATGTAAGAGGAGAAATATTTCGACGACAGTCCATGCTGTGAAGAAAATCTTCAGGACTTCCAGGTTTCCAGTCCAGTTGAACCTGACTTACATGACTCAGCGGCTCCTCTATCCAGTTTTTCTTGTATCAGTAACAAGCTTGCACTTCTTCATGTTTGTGTGCAAGGTTTAAGTGTCGCATTGACTTCGTATGTGAAGTGTGTTTAAGTTCATTATTTGGAAAATAGAAAAGTAATCTTAATGATTTTATAGGTAACAACAAAGCTTCATAGACTTTAACACATAAGATTATCCAGTGAAACCAGGGCATCTACCAGAGTACTTAATTGATTCAAGGTACAACATAAACACAGATCCCCAAGCTGACACTTGGATTACAGAAAATATTCTTCCCTCTTCACTTTGAACACTTTACCAAATGCACACAAATCTATGTTCAGTATTAAGTATTAGAGATAATGGTTTTTCCTCTTGATAATTCTGAGCTTTTTTTTAAATGCACAACTAAAACAATTTTAAACACACTTAAAGGCTTATAAAGTTAACATCAAAAGCATTTTGTACCAACAAAACTAGAGGTCTGTATTGTAGGTTTAAAAACACTTTTAAAAGTAACTTTTTGGTGGTAATTCACTATACTAAACTTCTCAGTTTCTTTTTTATACTTCAGGCTCCTTCCTCAGAGAAGCTTCCAGTTATGTACCTTATGGATTCTATCGTGAAAAATGTTGGAAGAGAGTACCTCACTGCCTTTACTAAAAATCTAGTTGCAACATTTATTTGTGTGTTTGAAAAGGTATATATATTTAGAAACATTTGAAATTTTTAAATGTGTTCCAGCTTAAATAAATACTGGTCTTGTGTTGGGTTTTCTTGGGTGGTGGAATGTTTCATTGTTTTGGACATTTACTGTAAAGGGTCTTTCGAGGAAAGTGGCAAATGCTAGATTTTGTGTTAGAGTACTAAAATGGATGCTGTTTAATCCATTCAAGATTTGAATATACCTTAATTAGCTTAAATTGTGTATTTTTGAAATGTGAGTATTGGTTATGTGAAGTTATTTGTTGACTATGGACAAAAAGTTAGCTTCCAGAGTGCCTGGTTTTGTAGTTTAAATATCTAGTGCTGGGGAGTAGGAACACGATCCACCTGTGCCTCAGTCCAGGGTTCCTATTAAGTCTTTTCCCCAAAATGTCCTTTAGAGTTGTTAACTTGTTAAAGTGTTAAAAGTTTGAATGGTGGACCAGTTAATTGCTTTAAGGTATTCTGGAAATACTTTAATTCCTTTTTAGTGCTTGGAAGAAATGCTTGTTAGTGTTCATAGCTAGAAATTGTACATTCCATTGTGACATTGTAACTGGTTGTTTGGGTTAGCAGGAGGTGTTTTCTGAAGTAATTTACGCTGAGGAGTAGGGCTCTTGAAGATATTAAAGATTGCTAACAACGTACTTGATATTATATTTTAAAAGTACCAGCTGTCTGAATGTTAGAATTGGGTAGTAGGGTTATTTAAGTGGGTAGAAAAGAAATAGTATATAGAGGACTAGTTTGGAAAGCTATATTTCAGTTATTAAAAAGTGTCAGTAGTATGAATATTTGATCTTTGCTAAGTACTAATTACCGGAGGCTAAGGACAGCTCACTTTGTAATAATTAGTTTAGAGGAGCTTAACCTGGTTTAAATTTCAGTATGTTCCAATTATTTGGGGTTTTGCTATCTTACTTTTACTGAATCTAGTTTTATTACAGTTCATAAAAGTAACCTTGTAAATTCTCTGAAGACATGGATATAGGTATAAGGCTAAAGTTAAAAACCTGTCTTACTAATTACTGGATTTTTCTATTTTCTAAAAATTTCCTCACATTACAGTGTGAACAGGCAAGATATATAGTGCCCATTCTTGCCTAGAATTTTGTGAATTAAAATGATGAGGGTATCTTCTGTACCCAAAGCTCACAAATAATAGTCATGGTATCTTGCATTTAGTTAAGATAATTTTCTCTTTTTAACTGTATGCTACTAGCAAGTAACTTAAAAAAAAAATTAACCATCAGGTAAACCAATTTCTGGCTTTATGTTTTCATCCAGTGAGTTTATTAGTAGTTTTATATATCAAGCCCTAAAATGTGGAGACATTTGTGCTTTTTAAAAGATAAAAAGTTGCCTGGTTGCTTGCTTGAGTCTATTAGATAACCACTTTTCTGGTTTCTTTTGAGAACTAATTTTATTAACTTTAGTGATCAAAGATGCCTTTAATAAGTCTTTGTGATATTTATGTACAAGTGGATAATATATGTGATTTGGCAAGTAACTTTATACTTAAAATATATAACATTCTATAGTAACTTAACAAGCCAGAGAATTATTCTGTTGTTCTAGGTGGATGAAAATACTAGAAAAAGTTTATTTAAATTACGTTCCACATGGGATGAAATATTCCCTTTGAAGAAACTTTATGCCTTGGATGTCAGAGTCAATTCATTAGATCCTGCTTGGCCTATTAAACCTCTGCCTCCTAATGTGAATACATCTAGCATCCATGTGAATCCCAAATTTCTAAATAAATCGGTAAGTGTTTATATGAATGATGTATATGGTAGTACAATTTGACTATCAAGTGCTAACTTATGTAAACTTTCCAAAAAGCAAAACTAGAACCACTCTAAATTGAAACAGTAATAAATGTGTACATGTAATCACCTTATCTTTTTTGTAACATTTGGCATTTTAAATCCCTAAGCATTTTTTTGTGAACTTTTATATTGGATATTTGCGATTATGGATAATAGTAAGGTAAAGTTGATAATTTTTAGTTGCCCTTTGTGGCAGTTCTAGATAAATGTTTTCCTTAAATAGTATTTTTTTTCTTATAGCCTGATGAGCCTTCAACACCTGGCACAGTGGTCAGTTCCCCCAGTATCTCCACTCCTCCCATTGTACCTGATATACAGAAGAATCTTACCCAAGAACAACTAATAAGGCAACAGTTACTGGCAAAACAAAAACAGTTGTTAGAACTTCAGCAGAAAAAGCTGGAGCTTGAGTTAGAACAAGCTAAGGCACAACTGGTAAGTAGGGGAAATTTGACATTTAAGTTTTTAACTATACTGTAATAGAAAAATAGTTACTTTGTATTTGAATATTTTATTGATTTGTTTTTTCCCTACTTAGTTTAAAAATTATGGTACTGATTAAGCCAAATTTTTATATCCTATTAAAAAACACTTATGAATGGTGTACTTTTTCTCAATATGTTCTACTAGATTGCTGTCTTAGGATACAAACGTTGTGTGTGTGTGTGTGTGTGTGTGTGTGTACTCTTCATTATATTCATACGTTAAAAATAGAATATTGCCATGCATGGTGATATATGTCTTTAATTCCAGCACTGGGAGCTAGAGACAGGCAGACCTCTCTCTGTGAGTTCTAGGCCTGCCAAGGTTATAATAGTGAAACCCTTACACACACACACACTTACTTGTATGTGTGTATGTTTATATGTATTGTGTATGTGTATATATGTATATATACATATATACACACACATGTATTGTGTATGTGTATATATATATACACACATACACACATAGTACTGGGGACCCTATTGCCACATAGAACCAGGTTGGTTGGCACAAGTTTGTAATTCTAGTAGTTGGGAATAGGAAGCAGGAGAATCAGAAATTCAAGGCCATCATTAGTCACATAACAAGTTTGAGGCTGGCCTGGGCAACTTGTCTCAGAAGCGCTAGGAAAAAAATACTACTCTTACCAGATTAGCACTGTAGTTTTGTTTTTACCACTGCTTTTAGTACAGTTTTAATATTTCAGTTCTAAGATAGTGTATTGTGGTGAATGTCTTTACTATTCATGAGCAAATTAGCTTTCTAAAAGTTTACAAAAGTCATCAAAAATATAAAGAAACCCAAGAGTGTGTATGTTTACACTCATGAAAGACTGTAGTTTTTACTTAGCATCTAAGTTTGTTTGAGATTGAACTGTAGGAAGACAGAATTTTTAAGTTCATTAACATTTTGAGAGGAATCATTTTATTTATTTATTTATTTATTTATTTTGGTTTTTCGAGACAGGGTTTCTCTGTGTAGCCCTGGCTGTCCTGGAACTCACTCTGTAGACCAGGCTGGCCTCGAACTCAGAAATCCGCCTGCCTCTGCCTCCCAAGTGCTGGGATTAAAGGTGTGCGCCACCACCGCCCGGCGAGAGGAATCATTTTATGACAAAGTTTAATTAGAATCATTCTATGTCTTTTGCAGAATAGTTGGAGTTTAGTTATATTACTGTTTTGAGCCATAGTCTGGTTTAGAATCATGGAGAGTTTTGAGGAATTGTTATTTTTTTCATTGTATTAGAAATTATATTCTAAAATATAAAGGGCTTATAAGAAATAAGGTCATTTTATGTTTTTGGACTTTACATTATATTCGTATGTTAAAAATAGAATATTGTCGCCATGCTTGGTGATGTCTTTAATTCCAGCACTGGGAGCCAGAGACAGACAGACCTTTCTCTGAGTTCCAGGCCTGTCAAGGTTATATAGTGAAACCCTTAACTCCTTCTTTCTCACTCTTCCCCACCCCAGAGTTATGTACTGTTAATGCAGTATTAAGCAAATGGATATTTGAAAGTGTTCTAGTACAGTCTATATAACGACAAGGAAATAAAACAGTCTCTGTGGGTTATGGTATTAACATGAACATTTTGTATTTCAGGCAGTATCTCTGAGCGTTCAGCAGGAGACAGCCAACTTGGGTCCTGGATCAGCACCGTCTAAATTACATGTTCCACAAATTCCCACTATGACTGTTAAAACTCCCCATCAGGTCCCTGTACAACCTGACAAAAGCAGAGCAGGTCCGTCCTTACAAATGCAAGACTTGAAAGGAACTAACCGGGATCCCCGTCTTAACAGGATGAGCCAGCATTCTTCCCATGGTAAAGAGCAGAGTCATAGGAAAGAATTTGTAATGAACACAATAAACCAGTCTGATATTAAAACAAGTAAGAATGTACCCTCTGAAAAACTAAATTCATCCAAGCAAGAAAAAAGTAAATCAGGTGAAAGAATAACCAAGAAAGAACTTGACCAGTTAGATTCTAAATCTAAATCTAAATCTAAGTCACCATCGCCTTTGAAAAACAAATTATCCCACACAAAAGACTTGAAAAATCAAGAATCTGAAAGCATGAGGTTGTCTGATATGAGTAAGAGAGATCCACGATTAAAGAAGCATCTTCAGGATAAAGCTGAGGGCAAAGATGAAGATGTAAAAGAAAAGAGAAAAACTGGAGAAAAGAAGGATAAAGATGAGCACATGAAGTCATCCGAACACAGGTTGATTGGAAGTAGAAGTAAAATCATAAATGGCATTGTCCAGAAACAAGACGTGGTTACAGAAGAATTGGAGAAACAGGGTACAAAACCAGGGAGATCAAGTACTAGAAAGAGATCAAGATCAAGGTCACCTAAGTCTCGGTCACCAATTATACATTCCCCAAAGAGAAGAGATAGACGGTCCCCCAAACGAAGGCAAAGAAGTATGTCTCCCACTTTGGCACCCAAAGCTGGAAAGATGCGTCAGTCGGGACTTAAACAGTCACATATGGAAGAATTTCCACCACCTTCCAGGGAAGAAAGAAATATTAAGAGAAGTGCTAAGCAGGATGTTCGAGATCCCAGACGACTGAAAAAGATGGATGAGGACCGGCCTCAAGAAACTGCAGGTCAACATTCTATGAAGTCAGGTGGTGACCCAAAGGAGAATATAGAGAATTGGCAAAGCTCTAAGTCTTCAAAAAGATGGAAATCTGGTTGGGAAGAAAATAAAAGGTATGTTGCTAATGTTTTTAGTAAAATATAATATGTACGATTTTTGTTTTGACATTTTTATTAAGGCAAGGTTCAAATGTATTGTCATGCTAGTCTGAACTCGCTAAGTAAATAGTGCAGGATGGCCTCTGTCTAATGACAGTCTTACTACTTTAGCCTCCTGAACGCTGGGATTATAGGTGTGATCCTTTATTCCTGCCTTTACCATATGCATTTAAAAGGTAGTGCTAGTTTTGTTATTAATTGGATGTTATAGTTATATTTCTAGTTGTTAAAACAACTCAATAAGTTAAATACTTTTTTTTTTTGATTTTTCGAGACAGGGTTTCTCTGTTATAGCTGGGGCTGTCCTGAACTCACTCTGTAGACCAGGCTGGCCTCGAACTCAGAAATCCTACCTGCCTCTGCCTCCCAAGTGCTGGGAGGGATTAAAGGTGTGCACCACCACCGACCGGCTAAATACTTTATGTTTCATTAGAGACATGAAAGTTTAGAAAGGTTTGCTCATCTACTTGAGGTGTTGTATTGTATGCAAGAACCACAGTTGCTTGTTTTTTGTTTTTAATTGTTGGTATTTTTGACAGGGTCTAGCTATATGCCCCACTTGGCCTAGAACATGCTAGCTAGCCCACTGAGTCTTTGAATTCATGATTCTACTCTGTCAGCTTCTTTTCTTTCTTTCTTTCTTTTAATGGGTGTGTGTGTATGTATATGTGCTGGTAGTGCTGCTGCTAGGGGTCAAACCTAGCATCAAACCTAGATAATCATTCTTCTCCTGAATTAAATCTTTAAACTCAGAATCAGAATTCTTACACTATTTGGCTTGCTTTTTAAAAAATTTTCAGAAAAACTTAGTATTCCTATTTTATTTAACCAAATCCCTAAAGTATCCTTAAATACAGCCTGGGAGTTTTATTTTTAAAATAAACGCTTTGAAGTAATACTGCTTTTGTGGTTTCAGCTTACAACAGGGTGATGAACATAGTAAACCTCCTCATCTAAGGCATAGGGAGAGCTGGTCAAGCACTAAAGGCATCTTGTCACCTCGAGCTCCAAAGCAGCAGCATCGATTAAGTGTAGATGCCAATCTTCAAATTCCTAAAGAGTTAACTCTTGCAAGCAAAAGAGAATTACTTCAAAAGGTAGTGACATTAATCTCACATAATTATTTTCTTTTATTCAGTTTTTTTTTGTAATTTTTATATTTAAAATACTTAATTTTGTTTTGTCATCCCTATGCAGACGAGTGAACGTTTAGCATCTGGTGAAATTACACAGGATGAGTTCCTTGTTGTTGTGCATCAAATTCGACAGCTATTTCAGTATCAAGAAGGTAAACATAGATGCAATGTACGGGATAGTCCTAAAGAAGAAAATAAAGGTGGATTAAAAAAGAAACCTCTCTTATCTGATGCTGAATTAACCTACTATGAACATAAAGCAAAACTGAAAAGGACACAGGTTCAGCATTCATTTCCAAGACTTGATCTCTTAGATCCTGATATTTTTGACTACCCTTTGACTGATGCCTTGTTGTCTGGAATAGAATGTGAGCCATCCAAAAGTAAACATGCAAGTAGGAATAGTGGAGCACAGTTTGACAGAAAAGAACAATTTAGTGAAAGAGCAAGACGTCTTTCTCCTATATCTGGGAGTCGTACTTATGCTGAGAATCTTTCACCCCATGAGGGCCGGAGAAGACATGACGAGCAAGTCTCTGCTAAAGGTAGAAAAAGTTAAATGAGATTATGCCTATTGAATCACACAGCAGTGAAGGGAAAATGAACAAGCTAAGTGGGGCTGGATTTTATCACTGTTCAGACTACCTTTGTGTGTATATGTGTGTGTATATCTCTGTTTTGTTGCCTTTTCCCATGGAAAGGGAAGGGACCTAATTAATTTATAATGTCAGTTATATTAGGGACCAAACCTCAGAAAATAAAATAGGTTTTATTTTCTAAATATTTAATTTGATTAAATCCACAAAAACCCAAGGAAATATGTATTATTCTAGTTTTACAAATAGGAAACAAAACTAGAGATGTTAAGTAATTTGCTCTCAAAGTGAAATGACAGGTACCTTGACAGGATGTGAATTTTTTAATCCTAGGTGTATCTGAATCAAAAGGGCATCTTCTTAACTTACTGTTGCTGTCTGTTTGTTCCCTATTCACTAATATAGTGAGATAATCTATCTTTGGATAAGTTTTAGATAACTATAAGAAATAAGACATAAGTGGATGTAAATTCACTTTAGTGAAAATGTATATTTTTCTTTTTGAAAGGTGTACGGGAGGAGCAGAGATCACCATTCAATGATCGTTTTCCACTTAAGAGACCTAGATATGAAGATTCAGATAAACCATTTGTAGATGGCCCAGCATCAAGATTTGCTGGCCTTGATACAAATCAGCGACTTACAGCTCTAGCTGAAGACCGACCATTATTTGATGGACCTGGTAGGCCATCTGTGACAAGAGATGGCCCAGCCAAGATGATTTTTGAAGGACCTAATAAATTAAGCCCTAGAATTGATGGACCTCCTACACCAGGTTCTCTTCGGTTTGATGGGTCACCAGGACAAATGGGGGGAGGAGGCCCCATGAGATTTGAAGGACCACAAGGTCAGTTAGGAGGTGGGTGCCCTTTGAGATTTGAAGGTCCTCCAGGACCAGTAGGAACACCTCTGCGGTTTGAAGGGCCAATTGGTCAAGGAGGAGGAGGTGGTTTTCGATTTGAAGGTTCACCTAGTCTGAGGTTTGAGGGATCTGCAGGTGGTTTACGATTTGAAGGGCCAGGGGGTCAGCCTGTGGGTGGTCTCAGGTTTGAAGGACATCGTGGTCAACCTGTGGGTGGTCTCAGGTTTGAGGGACCTCATGGACAGCCTGTGGGCAGTCTTAGATTTGATAATCCTCGAGGTCAGCCTGTAGGAGGACTTAGATTTGAAGGGGGTCATGGTCCATCAGGGGCTGCAATTAGGTTTGATGGTCCTCATGGTCAGCCAGGTGGTGGTGGTGGTATCAGATTTGAGGGCCCTTTGCTACAGCAAGGAGTTGGAATGAGGTTTGAGGGTCCCCATGGTCAGTCTGTAGCTGGGCTGAGATTTGAGGGACATAATCAACTAGGTGGGAACCTTAGGTTTGAGGGACCACATGGTCAACCAGGGGTTGGGATCAGGTTTGAAGGACCTATAGTTCAACAAGGAGGTGGAATGAGGTTTGAAGGTCCTGTGCCAGGAGGTGGCCTGAGAATTGAAGGGCCTCTGGGTCAAGGTGGTCCTAGATTTGAAGGTTGTCACTCTTTAAGGTTTGATGGACAGCCAGGTCAACCATCACTTTTGCCAAGATTTGATGGATTACATGGCCAGCCAGGTCCTAGATTTGAAAGAACTGGTCAGCCAGGTCCACAGAGATTTGATGGGCCACCTGGACAGCAGGTTCAACCGAGATTTGATGGTGTACCTCAAAGATTTGATGGGCCACAACACCAGCAAGCATCAAGATTTGATATTCCTCTTGGTTTACAAGGAACTCGATTTGACAATCATCCTTCACAAAGGATTGAATCTTTCAATCAGTCTGGCCCATATAATGATCCACCTGGCAATGCTTTTAATGTCCCATCTCAAGGATTACAGTTCCAAAGACATGAACAAATATTTGATACACCTCAAGGACCAAATTTTAATGGACCACATGGCCCTGGAAACCAGAATTTCCCAAATCCATTAACAGAGCTTCCGGACACTATTTTGATGAAAAGAATCTTCAGAGTTCTCAGTTTGGAAACTTTGGCAATTTACCTACACCAATGTCAGTAGGAAATATTCAGGCATCTCAACAGGTAAGCTGTCCTAGTTCTAAAATTAGGTGGTAATTATGTAGGTAAGTAAGCTTACTTTTAGGACAGGTTTTTAGTCTAGACTACTCTCAAATTCTGTGAAGGTTAATTCTCAATGTTAACTTTTTTTTTTTTAAATTGTTTTTAGTATTTGGGAAAAGCTTTAAGAATGTACCTTATGGTATAAGTTCTTAATTTAACACCTGGGTATTAGGAAAGTGAGATGAGAGTTTTTTGGGGGTTGATGTTTGCCACTTAAACTCAAAATGATTGTAGCTCTTCCAAGATACTGAACATCTCAGTCTTCTTCATGTCTTCCTTCTCTCTAATGGAATGTGTGCACTTACTTTAAAAGATCATAATTTATGTGTTATGTGCCTGTCTTTCCAAGTGTGTCCAGGTGACACACAGGCCAGATGCAAGGCACTGGAGCTCCTGTGGGCTGCTTCATATGTATGCTGGGACCTGAACTTAGGTCCTCTGGAAGAGCAGAACAGAAAGCACTTCCAACAACCGAAGCATCTTTTCAGCCTCCCCTCCTTTGTGTGTGTGTGTGAGTGTGAGAAAAGGTCTCATTAAGCACTGGTATTGAACTCTGTACCAGTGGGTGACTTTGAACTTGAGTCTCCTGCCTCCACCCATGGAGTGCTGGAACTACAGGCTGCCCATTGTTCCCAGTGCTGGGGGTTAAACAAGGACTTTGTGTGTGATAGGCAAGCACTCTACTGAACTGTGCCACTAAAACTGTTTTTTTTTATTATATTTTTGTGTGCATATGTGCCATGATGAGGTCAGAGGTCAGAGGAAAACTTGTGGAAGCACATTTCTCCTACCCATGTGGGCACCAGGGATCATTGGGCTTGACGGCAGGCACCCTTCCCCACTGAGCTGTCTTACTGGCCTCACTGCACATGTTTTTGTTGAATTCTTGTTTTTTAATGCTAAAGACCTCCATTACCCTGAACAGCTGTTGAGCACTCATTGCTTAAAAGAAACCATTAGAACTGATTAGCTTTGAATGTTTTTTTAACAAAGAATTTCCTTACTCTGAGTTAAGTAAGAAATGAAGTTGATTATACTTTTATAATTTTTAATTTCCTATTTTCACATTTTTTAGGTACTCTAGTTGGATACAATTCCTTGATATTAATGTCCACATGGCAAACTTGTTCTCTGCTTCTGATATGTTGTAGTCATATGAATGTGTACAGTCATCCATCTGTATACTTGTGCATTTTTTGTTGTTTTAAGAGTCTTATTTGTAGCTCAAGCTGACTCGAGCTTGCTGTGGAGCTCAGTTTACAGGCCTGTATACCATCCTTGGCTTTAGTCTGCATACTTTTTTTTTTTTTAAAGATTTATTTGTTATATTCTGTGTGTATGAATGCTTTCTTGCATGTACGTATACCATGTATGTGTATTGACCCTGGAGGCCAGAAGAAGGCATCAGATTTCCCTGGAACTGGAATGACAGGTGGTTGTGAGCCACCAAGGAGGTGCTGGGAACCAAACCCAGGTTCTTTGTGAGGGCAGCCAGTTCTCTTAAACTACTGAGCCAACTCCAGCTTGTTTGTTTGTTTTTGAGACAGGGTCTTTTTGTGTAGTTCCATATGACCTGGAACTCAACTATGTAGAAATACTATTATTACCAGATGCTGTTTAATGGTGTTTTTTTTAGTCTTTTTTTTTCCCCCTGTGATGTATCAAATTGGTGTGTGTGTGTGTGTGTGTGTGTGTATGTGTGTGTGTTCTACACCATTGAGATGTCACATGGATAGTGAACAAGATTTATAAATTATTTATAACAGTATATATTATACTATACATATAAAACAATAGAATAAAAGATTTATATAACTAAATCCAAAACACCAAATTTGTATGCTACTACAGTACTTATTACTTTATTGTAATCTTTATCTTTTTATGGTTCTGGAGCTTAAACTCTGAAACTCTCAGCAGGTGATAATACTGCTACGCCATAGCTTAAGGCCTATACATTTATAATTTTTTGTAGGTAAAGTCTCAACTCTGTAGTCCAGGGTGTCCATGCCCGTCTCAAACTCAAGACAGTTGCCCTGTCTTAGCCTCTCAAGTGCTGGGATTATAGATGTGAGCTACCATCCCCAGCTGTTTGTTTTTTTATTCCCTTTGATGACTTTTGTAATATACTTTGAACTCAGCTATAACCTTACTCAAAAATGATGGCAAAACATGATGACTACTTGAAGTTTACATTGCTGCATATTTTTTCTTCAAGACATGGTCTTGTTAGCATAACTCAGGATGACCTTAAATTTGCAGTTCTCTTTTCTCAGCTCCCAAGTTACCACTCCTGGGATTATAGTTATGTGCCATCATACCGGGCTGCAACAAACTTTTGAGTGGAAAAAAGCCAAGGTTAGGAATTCTGACATCAGCTTTGTTAACTAGCAGCTATGACTTTGTGAAATAAGGAAAAGCACCCCCAGGGTAAAGTGACTTTTTGTATAGCATAAAAATATATGATTTCTTTATACTTTAAGGAAGTCTTCCCTTATTGCTCCCCACCCCCAGGGATTCTCTGTGTAGCCCAGCTGTCCTGAAACTCTCTCTGTAGACCACACTACCCTCAAACTCAGAGTCCTACCTCTGTATCCTGAATGTTCTTTCTCACTTAAAGTTTTAACCTAGTCTCAGTTCCTTAGAATTCTGAAACAGAAGCTATTGAAGTTTGTGGAAGTACAACAGTTGTTACTTTTTAAATCGTGAATATCACCGATCTGGGCCTTAGGACATGTGTATGTGATTTGTATATTATAGAATGTGATTAGAAATTTATAGAAAGAATGTTCTTAAAATTAACATTTATCTTAAAGGTTCTGACTGGTGTTGCTCAGCCAGTAGCATTTGGTCAAGGACAACAGTTTTTACCAGTTCATCCACAGAATCCTGGAGCTTTTATTCAAAATCCTTCAGGTATGTACTTTTGAACTGTGTGATATTTTCAAGACATACTTTTGTTCAATAGCTGTTAGTTTAGAAAATGGCATTTTTGAGAGATTGTGCTCAATTTATAGAAATTTAATCTGGCTAACGTGTTTTTATTCTTGTTTTATTCGAGTTTATGTTGTTGACCTGTTGTCATGCAAACCTTGTTTTATAGCTAGAGTTGATTAGATTGGACATACAGAGTATAATCAAGAGGGAAGGAAATCTGTTGAGTGGAGGTTGGCTAGAGGAATGATAATTTTGTTGTGATAGGGTGAAGAAAACTATAAATTGCAGAAACTTTAGTTGGTATTTGTAGCATTTTTAAGTGTGTACTATGATCCAGTAAACATAAATACTGGGGGATACCATCTCATAAAATGCTTCATTTGAAAGTTTTTAATGTGTGGATGAATAGAAAAAGAAATGAATATACACACACACACACACACATATACACACTGCTGTGATACTTGTTTTAGTTTCTAAAATCATAAGGCCTGGAGATATAATACAGCTCAGTATTAGAGTACTTACCCAGCATGCATGAAGCCCTGGGTTCAAGCCAAACAAAACAAAACATTTCTAAGCTGTTTCAGAAGCATACTTTTGGGGCTAGAGAGTAGCTTGGTCATAGATCTCTTGCCTAGCATGTACAAAGTCTTGAGTTCCATACCAAGCACCCAATACTACACCCAATACTATACCTAATACTACACACACAAAAATCTCCCAAACAAAAGACACAACCAAAAAAAAAAAAAACCCCTCCAAACAAATGATACTTAATTGTTACTGACTTTACAAAGTTTTAAAGAATTTTCATAACTTATTTTATGAAGTAGTTCTTAAAGTTCTGTCCGTTTGAATTTAATACATATTCTTTTAATTTCTAGATGGACAATTAGGGTTAGTTAGCAAACCCTCTCTCCCCTTCATTGTATAGTTGTGACTACATCAAGCATAAACAAGTGTTTTCCTTGTTCAGTTTTTTTCTCTATAAAAGGAGGAGATAGTAGTATTGGCATTTCTTGGAAGAAATATTAATTTCTTAAAATTTAAAAGAAAAATGAGATGTGTAGAAATAAGTTTTAAGTGCCATATGACTATATTTTTCTTAAGAAACTACTTTTTCTTGTTGAATAAAGAATTCCTTGGGGATGTAGAGATGGCTTAGAATTTAAGAATATATACTGCTTTTATAGAGGACCTATGTTTAGTTCTCCGTACCCACATCAGGTAGCTCATAACCTGTAGCTTGAGTTACAGGGAGATCCAGTACCTCTGGTCTTTATGAGTACTTGTGCATGTGTGCACATATCTTTATACACGTGTGCACACACACACATACAGACATACATGCATACTGACCTCTATGGGCACTTGTACACATGTGCCTACACACACACAAAGTCTTTAGAAAAAGTTTGTCATGTTGAGGTTAAGGACTTAAGGTTTAAGAACTTCATACTTTTTTCTGGTTTTTAGAGTGTTGTGTTTTATCTATCTATCTGTCTGTCTGTCTATCTATCTATCTATCTGTATAAAATCATGTAAGACCCTTGTTACAGACAGTTTTTACAAAGTTTGTACAAAATGACAGTTTGTTCTCTGGGTTGGGGATACTGGATGAAGCATTATATGTATTTTTCTTAAGTTCTACTTTTTCCTCTCGAAAAGTATGAACTATTATTAGGAAGCTGTCTTTCAGATTCTCTTAATATTCTTTAATTGAAAGTAAAAAAAAAAAAGTCCTCCTTCTGAAGTTGTAGTCTTGTTCATTTGCTGCATTGCATGCAAGGCTTTGTGCTAGGAGGAATTTAGTAAGGTTCATTCTTTGAAGAACTTTTAGTGTGACAGATAGCTCTCCCCCTATAAGTACTGTATATTGTGCCAAATAGCACCTCATTGCCTTACATATAGTACTTATTCAACCCTCATGTCAAACTGAGGCAGGAACTATTATTTCTCTTTTTAGAAGCAGTAAAAATTTAGGTTGTAATAAGCAACTACTTCATGTCTTGCAGTTAAGAAACTAGAATTTCTAGATAAAATTTCAGGAATTAGTATCATAATGTTCTTCTTTATCACTGCAGAGCTTGGATATTTCCAAACAAATGAATAGCTAATTATCCCCCTTAGACATACATATAAATAGCTCATTCTAATGGAATACAAATGCTGAACTTGTGTAAATGCCATTGTCATTGATTAAATATTGAGGCAAACTTATTCCTGCATTCAGATATTTAATTTGAATAGACAGTTAAATAAATATAACACACACATAAAAGCACTGTGTTGGATGTATCTAATGTTCAAAGGTAGGACTATATGTATTATGGATACAAGTTGATTCTACCACTCATAGCTTAGAATTTTTTCCTGGAGGTGCAGGCAGATGGTTAACAGTGGTATACACTAAAATATTAATGTTTACATAGGTTCTCACTATGTAGTCCTGGCTGGCCTGTAACTTATGTAGACCAGGCTGGCCTCTTAACAGATCTACCTGCTTCTGCTTCTTGAATGCTGAGGATTATGAGGATGCACCACCAAGCTTGATAAAATACACTGTTTAAAATGGTGCTAGAACCCAAATTAGGGACTTTTGAGTTTCCTAGGTAAGCACTTTTCAGCCTACCTGCTGTCTGTTTTTACAATGAGTTAAAGGATTAGTTGTTAGAATAGGGCTTAGGAAAATACTGGGGTTTGAGAAGGTTGTCTTACTCAATTTCTTAAAGCTTTGGTAAAGTTGGCAGTGCTTAGCAATGGTTTGAATTCCTTTGCAAGGCCAGCTCAACAAATATCAGAGGGCTAGGTGTCCTGTGCTTTAGGGTTCATACCCTTTTGTGAACCATTTCTCTGGTTTATTATGCCAGGAGCAACAGTCAGCATCACAACTTTGGCTTTGGTCGTTTTAAAGAGATGCTTCATTACTTAATCTTTAGAGAACTAACTACTTTTTGAGGTGGTTAGATCAGAGCTAGCAAAGTAGGAAGGTGGAAGTTGGTCTTAGACATGGTGATGCATGCATAGAAGGATCATAAGGCTTATTGTTCTTTGACTCCTGCTTTTATTTGGAGTGAAAATAAAGTGATAAGTAATATCCCTTTTAAAAAATGTAAACATAAAAAATTTAAATAATTTTAGCTTAAATAACTTAAAATATCTTTAAAAATAAATTTGATAAATAAGTTGTGTGTGTGTGTACATAATATATATATATATAAAATATGTACATATATAATATGTACACACACACACACACACCACACACACACACACACTTTTTTTTTTTCTTTGGTTTTTTTCAAGACAGGGTTTCTCTGTGTAGCCCTGGCCACCCTGGAACTCACTCTGTAGACCAGGCTGGTCTAGAACTCAGAAATCCGCCTGCCTCCCAAGTGCTGGGATTAAAGGCATGCGCCACCACCACCCAGCTACACACATACATTTTTTATTATTTATCCCTAAAATACTAAGTACTTAAGTATTTATCATAGAATATTTTTCAAGTAATGATTTGTCAGCCAAAAAGAAAACCTGAGCTTTTTAAATAATTAACCCATCATTAAAAAGATTTGTTGAAGAAAGCTGTAACTTTGAAGAAATACTTAGTATGATATGAATCTTTGTTCTATTAAGGATGTGTTGTTTTTTTTTTTTTTTTTTAAAAGGCGGTCTTCCTAAGGCATATCCTGATAATCATCTTAGTCAGGTGGATGTAAACGAATTGTTTTCAAAACTACTAAAAACAGGAATTCTCAAATTGTCACAGCCTGATTCAGCTACAGCACGTGAGTATAGCTGTAAACTTATATACACCAAGCTTAATTAAGTCAGAGATACTATTATTATGGGGTATAAGAAGTTACTGTAAAGTTCTCTTGAATAAATTAGTACACCTTTTGGTTGCTTTTTGAAAAACAAGTGTAATTTTTTATAATGAAAATGTTAATAATTTCAAAAGATTGAACTATTTATCCTCCTGGCCCACTGTTTAGTTACTACAAATATCATGTACCAATTTTTACTAGTCCATCTATTAATTTGGTGTTTGAAAATAATTTGAATGTTGAGGAAACAAGATTTTAAGTAATTTTTTTAGGTTCCTTTGCCAGTAAACTTCATATCAAACATACTTAGTACTAGCTAGATTTCTGTATGTTGCAACCAGTGTTTTACTATAAAGAACAGAACAGAAAATAGTATTGAAAAATGAATCTTCTTAACTGCAGAGGTAAATGAGGCTGTTGCTCAGCCTCCCCCTGAGGAGGAGGAGGATCAGAATGAAGATCAAGATGTTCCAGATCTTACTAATTTCACAATTGAAGAATTGAAGCAGTATGTGATTTTTAAAATTTTAATTATTAATGTGCATTGTTTCTGTACTTGTGTAATTGGAGGTACATGCATGTTACCATGTTTGTGTAGGCTAGAGGGCATGTTTTGGGAATTGGTTCTCTCCTTCCATTGTGGTTTCTGGGGTTGAACTCATACCATCAAGCTTTTGTGATAAGTACTTTTATCTGTGACAGTCATTCAGATAACAGTGGCTTGAATCCTACCTTTGATCTGCTGCTCAAGTTTAAATATTAGGCACTAATAGTTATTCATCCTTTATTTCATTTTTTTTTTTTTTTTGGTTTTTTTTTTGGTTTTTTGAGACAGGGTTTCTCTGTAGCTCAGACTGTCCTGGAACTCACTCTGTAGTTCAGGCTGGCCTCGAACTCAGAAATCCACCTGCCTCTGCCTCCCAAGTGCTGGGATTAAAGGCGTGCGCCACCACCGCCCGGCTATTTCATGTTTTTTATATTTAATTTTTCATTATCATTTCTTCTTTCTTTCTTGAGATGTCTTGTTAGCCTGAGCTGAACTCTGAATATTGGGATTACAAGTGTGAGCCATCATGCTCTACTTCTAGATAGTAAGGAACAACTAAATAGGATGTAAACATTAGGGCTGGAGAGATGGCTCAGTGGTTAAGAGCACATACAGTCTTTCCAGAATCTCTCAGTTGGATTCCAAGCATCCACATCCGGTGGTTCATAACCTATTGCACCTCCAGCTCCATGGCCTCTGACATGTCTATCCTCTTTGGGCACCTACACCCATGTACACCTATGTGCATGTAAACATACATACACAATAAATCTTTAAATCATTTTCTAGTTCTTGTTAAGCATACTATTTTATTACTTATAATTTTTAACTATTCTTTGAACTGGAATAGAACATTTGATTTATTCAAAACATTAATATTGTAGGGAGGTGAAATCTCTTGCCATATCTTTCTACTAATCATGTCTTTATATTGATAGCAACTTCATAGTAAGCAGTTGAATTGCTGTTGCCTTGTTAGCCTATAGTGTTACACCATTTTTAGCAAAAAGGGAATAAGTAGCCAAGGCAAATTTATAAATAAGAAAATAGGCTCCATGTTTCACACTTAACCAAAGCTAAAGTAAAAAGGGTCAATAACACAGTAATTTTTACATAGATCATTCAGGTTTGATTTCTATTAATATATAGAAAACTTATGTATTTTGTTTTTAGCCACTGTCATGTCTTAAAATTGACTTTTTTTTTTTTTCCTGAAATAGACGTTATGACAGTGTTATAAACCGGCTGTATACTGGGATTCAATGTTACTCTTGTGGAATGAGGTTTACGACATCCCAGACAGATGTTTATGCAGATCACTTGGACTGGCATTATCGGCAAAATAGAACCGAGAAAGATGTTAGCAGAAAAGTCACTCATAGACGCTGGTACTACAGTCTAACAGTAAGTAATCCATATGCTTCTGAGTTATCTAGATGCCAGGTATATTCTGAAGTATATGTTTAAGTAATTGCTGAAAGTTAACATGAACTTTCTGAATAAAATGGAATATAGATGTTTGTTTTTTACATTTATGATTATTTTGTGTGTGAGCATCTCTGCTGTACTTCCAGCTCCATGAGATCTGACACCTCTAGCTTCTTAGAAGTACCTGTACCCATAAATCTTTTAAATATGTAAATTTCTAATTTTTCTTTGTTTAGTATTTGTTGGAACTTTTAGCTGTTCTTTAAAGTAGAATGCACTTATGCATATAGTGCTTGAGGAGGCCAAAAGAGGGTGTTGGATCCCTTGGAAGTGGAGTTAGCAGATGGTTTTGAGCTACTATGTTAGTGCAACTGAACCCTGGTCCCACAAGAGCAATAAATGCTCATAACCACAGAGCTATCTCTCCAATTCCAAAATAAGTGTAAATGAAAAGTTGTGAAGTTTATCCTAAGTTAGTGGTATTTTAGAGTTAATCGGAAATTAGCATTAAGATTTCAGTCAGTGCCTGATTTGGATGCCTGTAATCTTAGTACATGGAAGGAAGGATAAGGCACAAGGAAGATTGATTGCCTGTAGGCCAAACGTGGCTACATGATTGACGACTGGGCTGCATATTAAGACCCTGTCAGAAAGAAAAAAAATAATTAGTTAATAGGGCTCAAAGAAAACAAGTATATTAAAATAACATCAGAGCATATTATATGAAAATGTACCCATAACTTTAAAGTGATTACAGTTATGATAAAGATATAAAAGTGTGGACAGAAATGGACATAATCTTTTAAATCAATTCCTTTTAAGGATTGGATAGAATTTGAAGAAATAGCTGATCTGGAAGAACGTGCAAAAAGCCAGTTTTTTGAAAAGGTTCATGAAGAGGTTGTCCTTAAAACTCAGGAGGCTGCTAAAGAGAAAGAGTTCCAAAGTGTACCTGCTGGACCAGCTGGAGCAGTTGAGGTAATAAATGGTGTTTGAATTCCCTGTCTTTGGCAGTTTTCCTCCCATCTTTTAAGTCATAAACACTTATGTTTTATCCCTGACATGGTAGCACAGAGGATCTGGGTTCAAGATCAGGCCCGGCATATGGAGTTGGGTGCCAGCCTAGGGTACATGAGACAATGTTGTAAGCAAATATAAAAGGATTTCTTGTAAGCTTTTTAAAAAACAAAACAAAATCTTGGCTGTTTCATGACTAATTTGGGTTGGATGCCATCAGTGAATAACATAGTGAAATGTTATTAACCTTTTTTGTAAAGGGCTGGAACAATCTATAAAACTTCAATATTTATTGGACATTCCTTAAAAGTCTATGCTTTTAATGAACAATGTAAATTTTATTTTATATGATTCTATTTTAGAGTTGTGAAATCTGTCAAGAACAATTTGAACAGTACTGGGATGAAGAGGAGGAAGAATGGCACTTAAAAAATGCTATCAGAGTAGACGGAAAGGTAATTTACAGTTCTTTATAAGGAAGTGTTAATGATCATGTTTTATTAGATGATTCATAATCCATTCTGGGTTTGGTTTGTAAAAAAGATAACTGGACTTTAAATAGTCAATGTTTCCTTTAGAGGGATTCTAGCAACCATATGAGGCTGATGCTAGACTCAACTAGATTTTCTGTCTACACTATATTTCACAATCAGAACTATTAATCTCTTAAAAATAAAGCTAGACACTGTAAGTGCACAAAGCCAAGTTTAAAAGAGAAATGATTTTTCACTCTTTACGTTAGGTAAGGTTAAATGTTTGGACTTCACTAATTTTTTTTGACCAAATGAATTTTATCATCCTTTGATTTAAAAATTAAATCAGAATAATGTATTATTAAATGAACATGCATGTAATTGCTGTTATTTTTCTTCTTCAGATTTACCATCCATCATGTTACGAAGATTATCAAAATGTAAGTTCTTTTTGGGTATTGTATGTTTTTACTTACATTAATAAATTTTACTTTTTTGAAGTTAGTAGGTTGTTTATTAAATATTGGCATTAGGCTCCGATGTACATTATCACTGATAAAATACAAATAATTAAAACAGTATTTTTGTATTTCTTGCTTTGTTTACTTGAATCTTTTAAACTTTTATTGGACCACTAGGCAGAGAAAAGTAGATAAAGAGAATGATCAAAATGGGCATAAATATTTAGGGCTTTGGAAAGAACTAATTTTTTTCTTATGTATTGTCTAGTCACTTTAAGTAGAGGAATGATATTTTGAAATTTGTTAGGCTAGGTGTTGGTGGCACATACCTTTTAATCACAGCACTTGAGAGGCAGGAGGATCTTTAGAATTTGAGACCAGCTTAGTCTACATGGTTAATTTCAGGGTAGCCAGGACCACATAGCAACACTGTAAATAAATAAAAATATTTGTGTCTGTACTTTCATGTATGTGAATTTAAGTTAGTATGTGCCACAAAACACATGTGGAGTAGAGGACAACCTTGCTTGTTGGTCCTTAACCTTTCATGAGTCTCTTTTCTTTTGTGATTATACCAGGCTAGCTGTTTTGCAAATTCCTAGGGATTCTCTTATGTATCTAAATTTTATGTGTGTTCTGGAGATTTGAACTCAGGCCCTTACACATTACATGGTAAACTTTATCCACTGAGTCATCCTCCCAGCTCTAATATACTTTAAATGATGACTTAACACACCAGTCTAGTAGCCCTAGAAATTCAATTATATCCATACCTTGACTTAGGATTACCTATATAACTACTGAAGCCTCGGACTTCCTAGCTGATTACATACTGAACAGTGTTTATTAGCTTGTGGGAAGCAAGCATTGTAATTGAATGTGGTAGTCCTTTGTCTGAACTCTTACAAGATTGTTACTTAATATGATTTGAACCTTCATTAGTACTTATAGTGATTTTTATTTTGTAGACATCTTCATTTGATTGCACACCATCTCCCAGCAAGACACCAGTTGAAAACCCTTTGAACATTATGTTGAACATTGTCAAAAACGAATTGCAAGAACCCTGTGAAAGTCCCAAAGTTAAGGAAGAACAAATTGATGCCCCACCAGCTTGTTCAGAAGAAAGTGTAGCAACACCCACTGAAATTAAAACAGAAAATGATACCGTTGAGTCAGTTTAAATAAAATGAGAAAGGTATGCTTTTCTTTTTTTAACAAAAGCTGCTGTTCGGATCTAGGTGAAGAATTTTTTTATGTATATATAGACATATCTATATAAATTGTCTAGCTGTGGCAGGGCCTTCAGCTATCATTTGGTTAATAAATACATTTTAGTATTTGCATTTCCTACTGCCTGCACAGTTTCAGGTGCTTGTTGTGTGAAAGTTCTGTAGATGAGTGCAAATGTAACAAAATGAAATTGTATGTGTACAAATGTACAATTTTCACTTGTGAACTGTAAATTATAAATAAAAATATTTTTGCTATCCATGGAGTGTAATATTTATGCACACCATCAAATAAAGACAGTGTTTCTATACTTTTATTGGGCAAGAATGGAACTGAACAGCAATCTTAACGTGATGTTTTTTTTTTCTAGTAGCTTCCTGGGACTTAAAGCAGCAAAGTTCAAACTTAGGTTTTCTCAAATTGAAAAGCAAGATTTAAAAAAACAAACAAACAAAACAAAACAAAAAAAAAAAAAACCAAGAAGGACATATGTGCTTACATATAGATATGTATCTCCAGCTAGAATCATCCACAATTCCACTTTTTGAAAGTATGTAATGAAACAGTAACGCTTATTCTTAAACTTGGACACTGATGCCATCAAGCAACTAACATTTTTAAGTACTAAAAGTCATTTTTCTTTTTAGAAAATATTTTTAAAATTGTCAATTTACTGCAGATGAACACATTTCTATTTTAAGTTACAGGGATTCTGTATAAGAATGTTCACATGAAAAACATGGTTAACTTTTTTCTTTGTTGGTTTTGATTGAATTAGATGGATAACATGAGATGTTAATATTCATACATGTAATAAATTGAATGATGAACAATCTTTGTTTGTATTTCTTGAGTGACCTTAGAATGTGACTCATGTCTTATGTGTGTTTTAAAACAGTGCAGTGCCAGCTTTGAGCCATACTCCCAGATTAGATATTCTTCTGTTTATAGAAGATAAAGACATAGTACATTATACAGTATTAAAACTTGTAATGTTTTTTGTGGGAGTCAGAAGGCTTTCTTCATGTGATTTCTTTGGTTATAGCACCAATGGGTACTCTGGTTTATGAATAAAGTTTAGCAACTCCAAAATTACAGTGTGAAACCTGCTTTTGTCTTACTTTATAACTAAGATAAATGTTAAAACTGAAACAAGCATATAAAAAAGTATTGGAGAATTTTAAAGGGCTAACTTAAGAAGTGGTGTTACAGTATAACTAAGAATGGAATGAACATTGTTAGGCTTGAAACGGTTTAAAAGGTTTTGTTTTTTCCTTTAAATGTGTCTGTGCATCACCAGTGTACCTGGTAGCCAAGGAGGCTAGCAAAGGGCATTAGGTCCAGTGGAACTGGAGTTGCAGCCAATAGTGAGTTGTGTGTGGACACTGAGACCCAGACTTTGAGTTTTTCTGCAGGAGGGCCTGTACTCTTTACTGTGGAGCTCTCCTCAGCCCTTATTTCAAAAATTTACATATGGTTAAACCTTAGTGAGTTTTAAGAGACTAAGTCAGTTTCTTGTTCACACTAAGGAGTCTGTATTACACTGATTCTGAGGCAATACTGGACATTTTAAATGAAAGCAATGTCCTGTATTAAGTTTTTCCCCAACAACAAATGACTATAATTTTAAAAGAGATTACCAAATGTTAATCTGAAAGTCAGGGTTCTTCTATAGGATCCCAGTTTGATTGACAACACACACACACACACACACACGTCAGTTTCTATTTACAGTTCCAGGGGATCCTTCTTGCCTCCAAGGGCATCAGGCACACACAAAGTAAATTTTCGTGTAAGAAGACCGAACTCCTGGATTCATTAAAACTCAAAACCTTAACATTAATAGTCTCCACTCAGCAGCAAATTATAAATGCACCACAGGAGTACATGAACACTTCCATGGAAGAATTGTACCATCCAATAATGTAGGCTACATTTCCTGCTGCACACCCTTTATCTTGAAAGACCACTGATAGCTACTACCAAATATCTAGAAGGGATGAAGAAAGGGTCCCTAGATAAGAAAATACAGGAAGAGGGGAAGATAAAGAGAATTACCAATAGGAGAAGAAAATGTTGGTTAAGTCACAAAAATAAAAGATTAAAACATTACATGGGCCAGACATCACACATTAATCTCAGTACTTGGGAGGCAGAGCCTGCAGGATCTCTTAATGACTTCAAGGACAATAAAGGCCAGTGGAATCCTGTCTTAAAATGCAAGATTGAATACTGATATAATTAATATGAGTACCTAGGCTAGGTACAATTGATTGGGTTGACAAGAAGTAGGAAGACACACAAGAGCTACTACTGAAATTAAACTTAGTTGACATGGGTTTAAGTCAAAGATGGAAAGGATAACATTAGAGGCTTTACTGCTGGAATCCACTAAGAATAGTATTGCTTCTAGGATGACTAATAGTATTCATGTTTCAAACGGTTTCTAAGTTTGTCCCTAATTCAAGTTTGTAATTCTCATTTTTCTCCTTACAAGAGGCCAAATGTGAGATAGTGATCCAGATCTCCAAATTTAGCTCAGCCTTAGAATCACTGTGTATAGTGGGTCTTGTATAAGGTCAACTAGTAAAAACCTCCAAGTTCTTTTTACGTATTGCTAACCATCCTAGAAATTACCAGAATTACTTTTCAGCTCCCAAAGATGGAAAATGTTTTAGAACTATGCTGTAAAGTACCACAATCAAAATTAAAGTCTTAAAAGACAGAACATGTTCTGAAGCAAAAGTTAAAAGTTTCGGGAGCTAAAGAAATGGTTAGCCGGGTGGGTGGCTCACGCCTTTAATCCAGCACTTGGGAGGCAGAGGCAGGCGGATTTCTGAGTTCGAGGCCCGCCTGGACTACAGAGTGAGTTCCAGGACAGCCAAGGCTATACAGAGAAACCCTGTCTGGAAAAACCCAAAAAAAAAAAAAAAAAATGGTTAGCAGTTAAAAGCACTTGATGTCCTTGCAAAGAACCTGGTTTCATAGCCCAGCACCCTCAATGTGTGGATCACAAGTTCCTTTGGCCTCTACAGACACCAGGCAGACATGTGATGTATATATATACATAAGGCACTCACACACAAAATCTTTTGTAAAAAAAGTTGAAAAATTAAAGGTCACATAAAAATACTTTATCTTCTAAAAGTGGGTTGTAGGTTGATTTTTACAAGGTAATTTATTTAACATAAAGCTGAACTTAGTTGTTCTGGAAAACAGATCACACTAAATTCTGCTGGGAAGGGACATGTATTATGTGAATGGCTTAAAGAGATTATATTCTACTTAATTTTTCCAATGAGTGGCTGGCATACTATGTCAAAGTACATTAAAAGGTTAAAAATTATTTAGGAATTTTTTTTTTTTTTTTTTTTTTGGTTTTGGAGACAGGGTTTCTCTGTGTAGCCCTGGCTGTCCTGGAACTCACTCTGTAGACCAGGCTGGCCTCGTACTCCGAAATCCACCTGTCTCTGCCTCCCAAGTGCTGGGATTAAAGGCGTGCACAACCACTGCCCAGCTATTTAGGAAATTAAGGCATCTAACTATGCCTTCAAAGAGGAGATAAACTGATCAGCTGTGGTGTACCCCCAGTCCTTTAAGACAAAAGCAGGGAAGTTCACAAGTTAAAGGCTGGCCTAGGCTACATAGACCCGATCTTGAGACTGTACAGTGGTAGAACATTTCCTATGTATAAGGCCCTGGGTTTGAGCTACAAAATGAGAAAATGGGCAGGCAGAGGGCCAATTTGTGGGCCAGAGATGATCCAGCAGGTAAAGCTATGACTGCCTTGTCTTTATGAGCTGGGTTTAATACCAAAGAACCATGTGTTGTAAGGAGAACTTCCCTAAGTCATTCTCTGACTTTGACATGACTACTGCAACATGTATGAGTCTCTCCTCCACATAATGTAAAATTAAGGAAAAACAGGTACCTTCAATTCATATGATGGTAGTTTTCTGTAATTCAAAACACTGTCAATTTCTTGAGGTAATATATTCTTCAGCAAAGGAGTAAACCAAGAACCAAAAATTATCCATAGGATGTCAAGGCCAAGGACACCTCAGATGACATCAAAGGGTGCAATGTCATGGTCCTAGCTACTTGGGAGACTGAGATAGGAAATCACTTGACCCCATGAGTTTGGGCAAAATAGTGAGACTCTTATTTTGAAAGTAAACAAGTTTATGGAGTACATGAGGACAAAGGGATAGAAATGGTGTCCAAACTTAATTTGCCCTGAGCTGGCCCTACTCCCTCTAGAATCATGCCTAGAGCTGACTTGTGGGAGATTAGTTGTCTTCTCTCACTTTAGAAAAAAAGATGGGAGTTAGCGATGGCTCAGCAGTTAAGGGCACTCACTAGTGGCTCGAGAACTCTGGTTTGAATCCCAGCACCAGAACAGCAGGTCATGACTGTACTCTAGACCCTAGAGTTTCAATTGTTTCCTCTAGCCTCTTGAGGGCACTAGGTACAAATGCAGATCAAAAAATTCCATATTTAAAAAAAAAAAAAAAAAAAGACCAATTAAAAATAAAACAAACCAGGTGTGGACAACTCACATTCCTAATCAGTTATAGCTTCCTATCTGAAAGCAATTCCTATTCTCTGGAATGTTGAATGACCACTCCAATACGAATTCATCATTCTTCAATTGAGAATCTGCTTTTACTGTCAACTTACCTTGAAATCCTATGCAATCCAATTTTTTATCTTGTTTTATTAGACCTGCTCTATCAGTGATGTTGCCAAAAACCACTGTGCTTTTCCTTAGCTTCTTAATTATGGGCCATTACTTTCAAAACTATCTTCTGCTTTACATGACAGTGCATACTTTTATTTGCTTCTATAATCTTTATACTAAAAATTTTAATTATAAGTCTCCTTATGTCTCTTTTTGTGCTCTACAATATAATCAATTAATTTGGTATAGGTTATTTCCAAACTTAAGAGCAACTTTTAAAAATGAGTACATGCATTTTGTTTTCTCAACTGCCTATGCATTATAAGCACATGAATGCCTGTGGACTGTATTTCTACCACAATTTTTAATATTTTTCACTGTTTTAAAAGTCATTTTAGTGTGTGTACCTCATTTGAGAATGGGTGCATATGTGCCACATGTGTGCAAAGTTCAGTGGAAAACTTGCAGTAGTCAGTTTGCTCCCACCATTATGTGGGTTTTCAGCATCCAATTCAGGTCATCAATCACTTTGTACCAGCTGAGCCATCTTGTTTCTGTGTACCATCTTATAAATGTAGTAAAACCTAGACATTCTTTATGGACTCATTCACTCTAACTGTAAATATTACAATGGCTGTAGTATCTGAGCAAAGGTATTTGGAAGACTTTATATAGTTACTGATTCATAGGAATGAATCTTAAATTCATTAAAAATTTGAATTATGGTTATGTTAGCTTAATATTTGGCAAGTATTCTGTCCTGCTTTTTCTCTGGTAGTATTTCTCAAGGATGGATTTCTTTTGGGATATTTTATGATTTTGTAGTTCTTAAAAAGTTCCTAGGTATCTGTATTTTCCTAGATTATTCAAGCCAATTTTCCAAATTAGTGTAGACTATGTAAAATAATTAAATTCTGATGTTTTTAAAGACTATATATAACACGTTCCCCTTGTTTCTAATACTGCTTTCTTTCCTTTTCTTTCTCATATTTGTTGTGTCCACTGTGTAGGCTTATCTATTTGATATAGCATAACTCAGAAGTAGAGCCTTTACTATTTGAAGTAGCTATATGCACTGTGTTAATCTGGAGTTAGACATAGTAGGTTCCAGATCCCCAACTCCTACTAATGCCATCCTGATCAAATGTTCTTCATCTGTAAGAAATAAACACAATATAGATTAGCTTTGAAATTACTTGCAAATCAGTTATGTTAGGCACTGGTTCACATATGTAATTCAGTAAATACCTGTCCCACAAAGGTCTCAGTTACTCCAATTCTGAAAAGGAAAAAAAAAAAAACAAAAAAAACCTAATCCCATACCCATTTCAAACAGTAAAAAACCCAAAAACCAAACAAACAAAAATCCCATTGTCTTCAGTGTCAGTTCACTAATCTGATGATCAGATCAATCTACAAACTCCACAACAGAATAGCTACTGAGCAGTCCTTCCCATGAAGTAAATATTCTAGATTTCGGGAACCAATGCCAAAGACAGAATGCTTACTGTCCAGAAGTTTCAACTCCTTATGATGGGGTGAAAACCAAGATGACTACAATGTGTGATGTGATCCAATAAAAGCTGTGAGAAATCAGGTTTTGAGGAGGGGAATATGCAAAAAGAAACAAAGATGTAGTAGGAATTGTCATGCAAGCAGTTACTACTTACTGTGTATCCCCAATCAACTTTATTGTTTCTTAAAATACACAGAATGAAAACATACTGTCAACAAAGTTTTAGTGATAAGAAAACTCATACAAAGCACTGAATTAAGTGTCAATTACTACTTAAAAGGCTATGTTAAAAAAGATCAGTTTATCTCGAGAGAAGGTATATATTGCTAGGAATTTTCCACATTTGTTCAGAGATCATAAATGGAGAAGACAGAGTAGTTTGTTGAGGGCAAACTACATATTTAAAGGTAGAGAAATGAAAAAGATTGCTTTCCCCCAATTCATTTACTCTTGAAAGAAAGCAATGCAAGCATGTAAAACAACAACAAAAACCCACCGAGAAGTACAAGAAATATGGACGATGCTTACCAGTTTTTGTATTCTCTGCGGTTAGCACAAAACTCGATGCTTTTATTCGCAAAAATAAAGTAGAAGAATACATTCTGAGCAATGTCGGAGAGAAAGGTTTAGTTCAGTTAGTAATGTTACAGTGAAAGAAATGTTGCATTTAAAGTAGGAGTTACTGGAGTGTCTTCTGGCTAACGTCTGCTGTTTTTAGAACTTACCCGCTGTTTTGTCTTAGCAAACTAGTGGTAGCTTGAGTGTCAACCTGTAAGCTGAGGATGATACCTATCAAGCGAACAACCAAGAGCCCGACATTAAGCACACACTCAACAATGACAGGGACTGCACCTGCTACCGGCCCCTATAGGGATTTTTCAATGTTTGGGAAGCCATAGGGTCAAAACAGATTTTCTTTCAAATCAGCATTGAAATAGTATACCAGGCTTGCCAAGGACGAAAAGGCCCCTGAGGCGCGGCACACAGGTCAGCTCCGCGAACCGCAGTCCTGGGACCTCCATTTGGGGGCGATACCCATGACATGGGGTTCCAGAAACAAGCCTCGGCAGGCTCTTGTGAGACTGAGCAAACAAAACAAAACAAAACAAAAAAAATAAAAACCCACCGAAAACTACTCGGTACCAGAGTCGCGCGGCTTTCCACAGGCGAAGCCCCGAAAAAGGTGAAAGGAAGGAAGCAGGAAGTGACGTATGCATAAAGGATACGGAAGTGACCGCACGCCGGAAGTGTACTTGTTTCCAAGGTGACGGCCACGCCGTCACGCCCTCCAGGTTGCGGGAACTGAGACACTGGAAAACGACTCTGAGGAGAGCGTTCCCGCCGACGGCGGTCGCCGTCACAACCACCCGCGGGCTCAGGAGACCGGAGACTGCGGTCTCCGCGCCAGCCGCCGCGCATGTGCTATCCGCGACCCGCACGGCTATCTTATCTCCGGATCTAGGAAGAAAATCGTGGAAGAGCAGGTATTCTGTTGCCGCAACCCCAGAGAAAGAAACCTAGAAGGAGGGGACCGCCTCACCAGGATCTCTTTGGCAAGAGTAGGTGAGGACGGCGGCTTTTCCCGAAGGGACTCGAGAAAACCTAGTGAAGACCCAGGGCAGCACCGCTGCGTCTCTCAGGAGAGAATTAAGGAACAGGATGGCCACCGGCAGAGCAGTTCATGGGTGGCTGTGAGGGGCGACAGCGGCCAACGCAGTAGCGACGCGAGCCTAGGTGAAGTCGCTGGCTCGCATCCCTGCGACTCGAGGGCAGCCATCAGAGAAGACGCCTGGGTGGACGTCCCTGAAACCCGAGGGCCCGCAACCATTGACTCCGTGGATCAAGGAAGCGACTACCGCAGCGGTTCTTGGGAAGGAGCAAGTGTCGATGGCAGTCACTGCCTCAGTAGTTCTTGGGAAGGAGTAAGTGATGACAGGCGCTATGAGGCCAGAGACTCCTCTAGGGTGAGCATCAGCGAAGACTCCAGCCGCCTCCTCCATAGTTTCTGGGAGAGAGAAAGCGAAGAAGATTCCCGCTTTAGGGGCTCTTGGGAGAGAAGGAAGGATCGTGGGTCCCGCGCCAGCGACGAGGAGTCCAGTTCTTGCAGCAGTGGTCCATGTGTGGGAGCAAGTGAAGACCAGCTCAGCAGCAGGGACCTGGGCTCCACTCCTCCCCAGAGTCCAAGTCCGAGGACGAAGCACCACACCATGCCTGGTGTGTCTAATCCAGGCCCCTCCAAGTCCTATAGGGAGACTGCAGACTCAAGTGAGTCATGGTCTTTTGCTCATCCCTTGTTTAGGCTCAACACTTTTCTTACTTAAAGGCCATCCGCCTGAGGTCCTGCTGGCCTTTTCGTTTTATTGCCATGCCTCTTTCCTCCTTTATTCCCACTGATTCCAAAAGCTTCTCACCTGTCCCCATGTTCCCTTATTTAAGCTTTCCCTCTTGTACATCATTTGTCTTATCAGACATTTTACTCAGATCAGACATCATTTGTTAAATATTATGGACCTTTGTAAATTCTTTTCTTCAGCATTTGACACCGTGGAGATGACAAATTAGAGCCAGCTAAATTTTTAGTTTTCATTCTTTGAGAGCTCCCTTTACTGGCTTGCTCTGTTTCTTCATCTTTCTCTTTCTTTTTCCTCCTTTTTTCTGAGGGTGTTGTGTGACAGAACGTTTCCTGGGGAGACCCAGATAGGGATCCCACTCACTCCAGATAAGCATCCCAACAGACCCAAGTACTGGGTAACACCAATCCAACTTGGCATACCGATGAGTTTTATTGAGGTCACTTGGTGGAATATGGGTGAGGAATTACTTACAGGAGCACAAATGACTAGACAGCTGCATTGCCAAAACTTCCCCCAGCATGGGTGACAGCTCAGAAAAGCTGGGAAACCTGGAGCACACTGAACAGCAAGCTGGCAGGCAGCTCAACAGGTTGGAAACTGCCTTTTCTAGGTGACTCAGTTAGTCTAAACCTCTTCCAAGCAGCTGGTCTCAGAGATGCTTTGCAACTTTTTCACTCAGAGAATTTTTTTTCAGCTCAGCATTGGGAAAGAGGGAAAGGAAAGAATGTAAGCCCTGGAGAAACGAGTGAAGTGTTGTATAACAGTTCTGTCCCAGATTGAAGGAGTCTATTCTGCAGGAAACTCCTTAAATAGGAAGGTAAACAACTTAAAATAGCTTTAAGAAGTTCTTGAAACTGATCACTAGGCCCCTCCCTGCCAGAGTAAACAATAAAATTTGAGAGTCAGTCTCAGATAAAAGGAAGCTGAGCTGCAAAGAATATTCTTAAGACATGCTGAACTACTGACCTGTGGGTATCTTCTATTGCTTTTACCATCTTTTCCTCACTCTGGATCTTCCCATGGTTCCAAGTTCATGAATCCCAAGAAGGGCTTTTGAGTGTGGATCCAACTTGTACTCTCTTTCCTTCTCTTTTCATAAGATTTTGAGCCCTAAACCTTAAGAAGCATCAAGCCAACACCTCCACCTCATTCTCTTGTTTATTTATTTTACTTGCCAAATCAGAGACTAATATGGAGTATGCTAGCCACATATCCCTTTTTCGTTGCAATTGCTCCTTCACGGAAACAAGCTCCTACTTGGCTGACACCCAAGATGCATTTCTAACTACACACACACACACACACACACAGCAGAGCCCAGGCAACCTCTGCTGTGCTTGTTGACAGTCTTGATCCTTGTGTTTTAATCTCAAAGACTTGCAAAATTTCCTGTAAACTTTTAACTGTTTTTAGAGCATTTCCATGTCCCCCCATCAAGCAGGCTTGGCAACCCATATTGCATAGACAAAGGACAAAGTCTTTCCCTAGTCACAAAACTGTTTTATCTATCTTCAATATATATACACATAAACTTTTATCTCTTAACAAGGATATTTGTGTGATCTGTTCTTTGTTTTAAACTACTCTAAATTTTGTAGTAACTTATTCAGAAAGATAAAGTGATGTCTTTGTCTGGTTCATTGCCATAGTCATTTTTTTTAATAGTTCTGAAATATAGTTGAAGAAATTTGACTTTTCCATAGGTTCCAGGAAGAAGGTGCATTTTAGTAGCATACATGATGCGGTACGGGCTGGAGATGTCAAGCAGCTTTCAGACATCGTGGAACGTGGAGCCAACCTTAATGAAGTGGATGTTCTCCATCAGTTTACTCCTTTACATTGGGCAGCACATTCTGGAAGTTTAGAGGTAAGAATCTTTAACTACTATTAAACTAAATAAGTTGACGATTATACTTTAATAAATTTAGTGTACAGGGATAAGACTTCATGATTGGCACTCAAAATAATCTTTTCTATTTAATCTGTTATTTGAATGCTCTTTAGTAGGGCTCTCTAGCAAATTATCTCAAAGCTTAGTGTTGTAAAGTGACCACTTTCAGGGCTTATGAGTGAGCTAAGAAATTGAATTGCAGGGACAGCTTGTCTTTGCTCATTAGTGTCTGGGGTTCTGGTTAGAAGATTCAAAGATGACAGCTGGGGCTATAGCTCAGTGGTAGAGCACTTGCCTGGTGTACTATGAGAACCTGAATTCACTCTCCAGTACTGAACAAAAATAGTGTGCCGAGGCCAGACTCTCCTGAAGCCTCATTTACTCAGATATCTGGTGCTTGATGCTGGATATAGACTGAGTACTTTATTTCCAAGTAGATGTTTTGGTAAATTCTCTCTTCTGTGGGTGTAGTTTGTACTTCTTTACAAGATGGTTATTGGTTGTAAAGACAAGCAGAGAGGCTAATATTTATTAGACTCACTTATATTTTAAGCAGTTACTGCACGTTGTTACATAATTCTTTTGACTGATACTATACAGATAGCACATTCTATGTGTACCATTTTCCATGTTTCATTTGTTCAAAAATATGCTTTTGCATTTAAGCCATTTGGTTTGTGGTTGTATATATATATACATTGTTTTAGGCTTATTCTTAGTTTATTCTTAGAGTAATAGAATTTATTCATTTTTCCATAATACTTGGTTGGTTCCAATTTTTAGTTTGTACAAACAGTGCTTAGTGAATATTTTATACAGATTTTATTCTTGGGGATGAAGGGCAGCTGGAATTTCATATGTTTCAAAGCTGTATACTTACATTAACTATTCTCTTTCATTTGGCTATAGATTATAGTATGTTTAGTCACAAAACTGTCTTATCTATTCCTAACAAATATACACATACTTTTTTTCTGTGAACATTACTATTTATATAATTTGTTCTTTGTTTTTGTCTACTTTGCTTCATGCAAACAGATCTGGATCAAATAATCTCCCTGTGTCAATGTGGGCCTCAGTTGAAGTGATCAGGAATTTTTACTTTGATGTGTCAGTGACTACAGCTTGTGAGGGAGAAATGTACCTTGTTATTCTCTGTAAGCTTGTAAGTGTAGGTGGGTGGTGGTCTCTGTTTCCTTCTGTATCAAAAATGTGCATTCTGGCAAATTTTTCATGTTTTGTGTTTGAGGTATCGCTAGTTCATCAAAAGTGGAATTTTATCTCTCTTCCTTTATTCCTTCTTTCCTTCTTTCTATTTTTTGACTGATTTTAGGAAGAAGCAACAAAACTGAACAAAACAAAAACAACAACAAAATTCCACAACTCCCCCCCCCAAAAAAAATTAATTTATTCTGCCATATTCAAAGAGGATACCTTGCAGATTTATTCTCTTTCCTGATACCCATTCAGCCTCATTGGTTACCTTCACTTAATCTTTAAAGTTTAAAAAATTATTTTATTTACTTATATTTTAGACAGGGTCTCACTATGTAGCCCTGGCTTGGCTGGAACTCCCTTTGTAGATCACGCTGGTCTCAGACTCAGAGATCTACCCTCTGCCCACTAAGTGGTGGGATTAAAGTCATGACTTCAGATTCTTTCTGAGGTTGGCTTTCCCAGGCTGTGGGCTACTGAGGCTGGAGTTTTTCTCTTCAGTAAACCTGGGCCTAGTGTTATTGTTGTTTTTGGTTTCACTTTCAAAAATTGTCCTTCTGGTAGGAAAATTATACTATGTAACCAAGTAGAATTGTTCTATGAAGCTAAGGGTATGGATAGCTATAGTCCCAGGCTAAAAAGGAAGCTCTACCCTTTTCTAAACTGAGATCCAGTAGCTTTTCTTTGTTTCTTATCAAAAAAATTGCTTTTATTTATGTGTTTGTATGTCTGTCTGTTATAATGTGCAAGTGTGAAGGTGCCTGAGGAGACCAGAAGAGGAGTTGTGAGCTACCTGGCATGGGAGCAGAGACATGAACTCAGGTTCTCTGGAAGAGCAGCCACTGATCTTAACTGTTGAGCCATCTCACCAGCATCTCCTTTAAATAATTTATTTACTTTTTTTTTTTTTTTTTTTAAAAGAGATAGTTTTTATTATACCACAGGCTGACCTTGAATTCCTGTGTAGCAGAAGATCTTTAACCTGTAATCTTCCTGCTTCCACTTGCTAAATGCTAGGATTATAGTTGTGCACCCAAAGTACAGCACTGGGGATCTAACTCAGGATATTGAGTATGCTAGGAAACTTTACCAACTGAGCTACATACCCAGATAAGATTCAGTAGATTTTCTTAAATACACTTTACATCTTGTTTTATGCCTTTGGTCAGTTTCCAGACTTAAAAATTTTGACAGCATTTTTAATTTTATTATTGATTATGTGAAGGTCTTGCCCAGTTCATCCTTGAACAGCTTCTGAAGTCCGATTAAATTTTTACTACTTTTTCTTTTTTGATGTGGTTGGTCTTAGTATGTCTGTTCACTATACTCTCAAACCACCCAACTGAAGAAATCCTTTTTGCTTCAGGCTCCTAATCAGCTGTGACCTTAGACACATGCTAGGCACCTACTATTTAATTTACATTTTAAAAATTAATTAAAAAATATTTTACATGTAAATACATGTTTTGCTTGTGTGTATGTCTGTGCATCATGTATGTTCCTAGTGCTTTCAGAGGCCAGAAGAAGGTGTCAAATCCTCTGGGACTGTAGTTACAGACAGTTGTGAGCTATTGTGTGGGTTCTGGGAATCTAATGCCAGATCCTTTGGAAGAGCAGCCAATGCTCCTAACTGCTGAGCTGTTATTTATTTATCTATTGATTGATTGAATGATTTTTTTTGACAAAGCAAGTATGATTTAATGGAGAGAAAATAACATTTTATTAGTTGTCCCAGTTGGACATTCATGTGAAATGAATGTCATCTTAACCCATACTAGGTTCCATATAGAATATCCAAAATGTATCATAACTAAATATAAACTTGTAAGACTTATATTAAAAATAAGATAGAATCTTTGTAAATCATATAGCTGACTGAAAATCACAACCAGTTTAAATAAGGAACACTTAAAACTGAACAGTAAAAAAAATGTGCAAATGGGCAGATGTTAATGTTTTTCAGAATGTGTTGACTGATGGCAATTGAATTGAGCCTTGTGAGTTCAACATTATTAGCTGTTAGGGGAATGAAAATTAAGATCACAATGAGAAGCTACATATGCATAAGAATAGTGAAAACAAGAATAAAACAGTCCCTAAAGTGACAATATCATGGCCAAGAATGTGGAGAACCTGAGACTCCCATGCATTGCTGATAGAAGGTAAAATAAAATAGATACTCTAGCAGACATTTGAGTACTCTGTTATAATGTAAAGTGTACATTATTTCTATGTAATAGCAGCCTTGTTACATAGTTATTCAAGAGAAAAGCTAAAGCAGCACAGGAGTGTTTATCATGGCTTTAATTTCCATGAGCTAGACAGTTCTAACACATAGTAGTGTCTCCACAAGTGTTTATTGAATAAATGAATGACTCGTGATGGTTAGTGAGGTTGAGCTCTTTAAAAAAAATGGGACTCAGCAAGTAAAGGTGCCTGTTGCCAAATCTAACCACTTAAGTTCAGTCCCTGGAACTTACATGATGGAAGGAAACAGCTAGCTCTCACAAGTTGTCCTTTTACTTCCATATGGTGTGTGTGAACTGTGAAGACAAAATAATGAATAAATACAATAAAAAGAACTATAAAAAAGAGAGTAGTGCCCACAGCATCCATGCTTACTTTTTAAAACATAAGAAAACTTTTTGTTGATCATTAATTTTGGTGGTAGACAAGTGATGTCTAAATGGTAAAGTCTTTTACCAAATTACAGGTTATGCAGGATGTGAAAATGAATCAGATAATCAGTTCTTTAAAAAAGAAAGATGCTGCCGGGCGGTGGTGGCGCACGCCTTTAATCCCAGCACTTGGGAGGCAGAGACAGGCGGATTTCTGAGTTCGAGGCCAGCCTGGTCTCCAGAGTGAGTTCCAGGACAGCCAAGGCTATACAGAGAAACTCTGTCTCGAAAAACCAAAAAAAAAAAAAAAAAAAAAAAAAGAAAGATGCTTCTTAGAGGTAGAACCTGCAGAATTCAACATTGAAAGATAGTAACACCTTCTGCAGCACAGACCTCCAGGTGCAGCAGTCCCATGAGATTTGGGTTAGTTTAAAATCTCTTACGTTTCAGTCACTGGCTGTTTCTCCTTTTTAAACATTCCTGTTATATACATTTTAGGGATACTATCACAGTAACAGTATATGTTTTGATACAGAAGTGTCTGGATTCATTTGAAGATTTGTAGTAGAAGTTTGGCCTTTAAGTAGTAGCTATGTACTCCCAGCTACTCAAAAGGATGGGGCAGGAATTATTTCAATCCAGGATTCAGGCCGTCTTGACAGCATTGCAAGACCGAAACTCTAAAAAAAAAAAAAAAAAAAAAAAGATTATTATATGTTTAATTAGTTATGTTAGTATGTATGCACATGTGTGTGTTTGTGCACAAGTACATATGCATGCATGTTCTGACCAGGCCAGAGAGGATATTGGGTTCCCCTGGAGCTAGAGTTAGAGGTGGTTGTGAGCTACTTGACATTAGTGCTGGAAACTGGACTCCTGTCTCCAGGAAGAGCAGCAAGTCCTCTTAACTGATGAGCTCTTTTTCTAGCTCCAGAAAAGAAAAAGTAAAAAGGGAATAGTAATTGTAAATTGGCAGCTCTTGAGGGAATTGGCTCACAGATTGGTTTGTTTGGCATGAACACTTAGCTAAGTGGTATATTTATTGGACTAGCATTTATTTCACTCATAGCAAGAATGTCAGTAATTTAGTATCACATGTACCTGGTAGAGAAGGAATGTGGCTTCTAGTTTGCTATAGTTCCATTACTTTTTCTTATTTACCCAACAGTGAAGCCAAATGTTGCTTGCTGTGCCACTGTGTTTGTGCATTTCATTTTCTTACACTGGGCTTACACTGGTCTGTTGTTTATCGTGCTACAATGGGAATCTCATAATAGACTAAATTTAAAAGTTATAAAAATACTAAAAGCATCTGGTTTATTATTCTCTTAGTGCCTTCACTGGCTACTCTGGAATGGTGCTGATGCCACACAGACAACTACAAGGGGATGGACAGCGGCTCACATAGCTGCGATCCGGGGTCAGGATGCCTGCTTGCAGGTAAGGATTTCTGTTACTTTTTTTTTTTAATTCAATGAGTTCAGTTATGTCACCATAGCTCCGTTGGAATATTGCCATTATTATATTTGATCCAACTCTTGATCCATTTCTATGTTGTAAAGAAGGACTGATGCCAGCTATCCACATAAATGATATGTAACTAGAGATTCTTTAATCTCTGAAGTAATTAGGTTGTTTTAAGTGATGTCACAGTCATGTCCAGAGTATCTTCTTTGTAGCTTGCTACTGTGGTGCAAATCTTTGTGTTGTGCCAATGTAAGTGTTCAAATCTTAGCTCTCAAAGTGATGGGGATTAACTCTAGAAGGTAGACACTGAGGGCAAAGAGAAAATACAATAGTAACTCTAGGGGAAACTGAGTCAAGTGAAGCTTTACTTTATACACATTGCCATTTTTCTGTTGCCATTATTCTCCCCAACAGGCATTAGCTCAAGTCACTCCCTACTCCTTGATTTTCATTTTCTGCCCCACAGTGATCTCTTCTCTCTTAGAATTTTTACATTACTTATTTTGGTACTCTGCTATGTGCTTGCTTCTTATCAGTGTCTTCTTTATGGAGTTGGTTATCTATGGCTACAAATGTCCTAATTCTGTAGGTTTGTAGGTTGTTTATTATATTATTATTCATTAGTCATTATTATTTTATGACTCTTACAACACAGTAAGTGCTCAGTATATTATTTTTGACAGTTACTGACTGGTTAGGTCAGACACAGTCATGAAGATTGCTAAGGTACTGGTAAATGAAGGCTGGTTTAAAAAGAAAATTCTGAGTGAGAAGAAAAGAACTGATTAGGAAGGAGTTTTGGGAATAGCTGTGTGATCCAGCGCAGGGGTAGCATGGTAAGGCTCTTGTTCCCATCTTTGACACCAAATGAAAATAATGTCCTAGAAGATTATTTGTTAAAATAGATTTTAATTTTTAGAGCTGTTGTAGGTTCAACAAAACTGGGCAGAAGATGCATAGATTTGAATTGCTAGATTGATTTCCCAACCGTGACTCTCTGGGGAGGCAGCACACTTACCTGACATCAGAGTGTACACTGGGGTTCATTCATGGTATTGTATGTACTGTGCATCTGAACAAATTAAAATGATACAGTGTTTGGCTTATTTGTTTATTTTAGTGATAATCTCTTGCTGTATAGCACAAGTTGGGCTTTAGCTTGTGATCCTCCTGCCTCAGGATCCCAAGTTCTAGGATTATAGGCATCAACATACCTAATTACTACTAATTTCTTTTAGTGCCCAATATTTTCTTGTCTGAATGTTTGGTCCCATTACTCACTTATGGTATCTTTGTTTACAGTTCTGACAATATGACTAAAGCTTATAAATATACATTTTAGATTCTCATTGGACATGTTTTCAATTTTATTAGATATTTACCTAATACTAAGAAGTGTATGATTGTTAGATTATGGTAAGATTGTGTCTTGCTTTATAAGAAACTGCCCTTCATCTTCCAAAGTATCTAACCCATGGTTCCTCATCCTTACCAGCTTTTGTATTGTTCTGGATTTTGGCCATTCTAATAAGTAGATAGTGGCCTTTTACTGTTGTTTACATTAGTGCTTCTCTGGTGGCCTTTGATGTTCAGTGGCTTTCATATGCTTATCGTCTTTGGTCAATGTCTGCTTGGAACATTTTTTGGAAGTATTGGAAACTGATCTCAAGGTCTGTTGTAAGTTAAGAAATTTACCACTGAGCTACATCCACAGCCTAGACCAATGTTAAAATTGAATTCTTAATGTTTGAGTGTTTTATATCTTGGGTAACAAACAATCTTTTATGAGATATGTCTTTTAACAAATATTTTCTCTCTGTGTGAACTGTCTGCTTTATTCTCTTCTTGTGTCTTTTTAGAGTAGTCGTGTTTAATTTCAATGAAGCTTAGTTTATCAATTCTTTCATGGATTGTACATTTGATATTGTATCTAAAACAATAGCCCAGCCCTGAGTCATCTAGATTTTTTTCCTCTAGGGTATTATAGTTTTATATTTTGTATTTATTGTACATTTTAAGTTAATTTCTTCCTTCTTTCCCTCCCTCCCTCTCTCCCTCCCTCCCCTCCCTCCCTTCTCCCCTTCCCTCTCTGTCAGCTCCTCCAGTCCTTCCTCCCTTCCTTCTTTTTCCTTCCTTCCTTCCTTCCTTCCTTCTCTTCCTTCCTTCCTTCCTTCCTTCCTTCCTTCCTTCCTTCCTTCCCTCCTCCCCACTCCTTTTTTTTTTGAGACAGAGTCTTTCTACATAGCCCTGGCTATACCAGAACTTGCTATGCAGATAGGCTGACCTCAAACTCAGAGATCCTTCTGCTTCTGTCTCCTGAGTGCTGGGATTTAAGGCATGTGCCTCCATACCTGGTCAAGTTAAAATTTTTAAAATGTTTGTCAGGTCTGTGCTTATATTCAGCATT